>VFFE01007605.1:244923-265312 GCA_008921705.1 Burhinus oedicnemus
CCCCCCGCCCCACTTCCTCCTTCTCCCCCGAGGCCGGTGCCGCTTCGCTCCCCCCTCCTCTCCCTCAGCCTTGCCCGGCGGCCGCTGCCCGACCCCCACGGGGCCCAGCCGGAGCCCGCTCCGCTCTGCCCCGGCGCAGCGCGGCCCGGCGACCGCTGCTCTCAGGCACGGGCCGGCCCCAACCCCTGACTCCCCATTGTTATCCGCGCCGCCGCCATCTTGAAATTGTTTTTCCCCTCAAGAGCCGAGTTGAGAATAAATAGGCGGAGCTTCCTGGGTGGTGGGGTACGTCACGCCGCGTAGCGCGTCACGAGCCGTGACGGACATCCCTCCGAGCCAATAGGAAGGCGCGGAAGCGCGAATGAAGGAGCAGAGGCGTGGGCGGGTAGGGCGGCCCTCCGGAGGCGGCCTTCGGCGCGTTTAAAAGGCAGGGGCAGTGGGGGGGCGGGGCGGCGGTGGCGCAGCCATTCAGGCGTGCCGGAAGGCGGAACCAAAGGTGATTGACAGGGAGGGGTGGGCCTCGCCCACCTGCCCCTGCACTACAGAAGCTCTGGTTTTAGGTCAAAACCTCAGCTTTTGGGTCAGGACGTGAGTTCATCTCCCGCCCGGCTGCGAAGCGGTGGAAAAAAAACCAGTCCTACAGCAACAAGAACGTCACCTCCTCTTCATCACTTGCTGAAGCCAGTCCCTAGCCCAGACCTGCTCCCTCTACTTCATCGCCAAAAGTGATGAAGACTCAGGCAGTTTTACTAATTAGACAAAGAAAACCAAACAGGTTTAAGTTTCTTTATTGATTAGGTTTTTTTACATTTTTTTTTTTCAATTTGCATCTACAGGTACCTTTCTGAAATGAAATCACAGTCCTTGTTCAGCAACACAAAAAAAAAACCACACCAAAAATCCCTTTTTGAAACCATGAGGCAATACTGGTATTAACTGGGGACCAGTTAGGGGTGGAGGGAGCAGTGACAGCCCCACATAGGTAACCACAGCCAGAGTGGAGCACTGCTTTTAAGGAAGGAGTAAGGAAACAGAGACAGACAGGCAACTACAGAGATGTATGTCTACTGCAATTACCACTCACAAGAATCCCTCCTCAGGCCCAGGAGTCAACCTTAACAACGGATTTTATAGGTCACAGCCTCAAGCTGTGATAATTCACTATTAGCCAGACCCAGAAAGGCTCGGTCACATTCAACGCTTCTGGAACAGAAACTCCATCTTTACAACTCCAGGAGAAAAAAAACAAAAAACAAAACAAAACAAAAAAACCGCCACACAAATCAGAAACCAAACACGTTTTCAGCACTTCTTCGCCCTTGTGTTTCAGACCCTGTCGGCACCTGCTCCCCCAGGGTTTGGTTTTGATTCACCATCTCAGTCTAACCCCCCCCAGCACGTTCAGTGAAGCAGAGCATCCTTTTCAGAAGCTACCGCTCTCCAGTGTGCAGACACGAAAGGCCCAAAACCAACTTCAAGTATTTCTAGCAGTTTCAAACCTAGTTCACAGGCTGCAACCAAGCAGAGATTCAGTACTTCAAAAACACAGCTACGCTTTAAAAGTACTCAGGATAAGCAGATAGCTAATTTCCACCCCCCCACCCCCCAAGGCCTTAAAAATAAGAGTAATTCTGAGCTTAAATTGAGCCACCCAAGCCAGAAAGCAGGATAAAAAGTAACTTTGGAATTGTCTATCCATTTTGGAAAGTCTTCATTTATTGTAGTGATTATTTAAGAAGCATAACACTATGGTATCAAAAAAAGCCGTAACATGCAGACAGAAGACCTGTTCAGGAGACTTAGCAGAAGCAGATGTAGATTTACAATTAGCTTTAATATAATACTATTTAAAAGCCGATAGCAGATCTTAAGTTCGCTTTTGATGCTTTGAAAGGACATGTATGCACATGAATTGTTTGGGAATTTAAGGCAATTTGCATATTAAGATAAAAAATTAGATTAATAGATTTTTACGTTGTGCTCAAAATGTTAGCTGAATTGAAACCATTTACATATACTTCATCTCAAAGGACTGAGAGTCATAAATAGCAGCTGCTCCTCGATAAAAATACAGTCCTGAGAACAAGCTAGTGGCAATGCTTAAGCTATGACATCTTCCATGTCAGAGTATAAGCTATTTTTGCAATAAGGAGCAGTATTTACCAGGTGTTCAACAGGCAAAGGCATTCTAAACATGCAATAGCTCCCAACAGAAGTCTGAAATTACTTCCAGTATCTTGCTTACAATAGTTTATTTGCACACTGCAGAAAGATCAAGAAATCCTGCTATGCATTTGTGATCACTAATATCTCAAACACAACAACCAAGGGATACAACATAAGGACAGGCAGTAAAAGGTGTTTTACAAAAAACCCCAAAACCAAGTTTTTTAGTAATTGGTTAGATTGTTTGCAAGGTAATCGGAACACTCTTCCCTCCCCAACCCCTGGGAATTATTCCCCACACTATACCTATGCTATGACCAAACAACACTGGAGTGTTTAAATTCAGTGCAAGAAGAGCAATTTCAGGACATTTAATTTCACTCTAAACAAAGGCAAAAGTTTATCTATATAGACATCCAAACGCCAACATATTTGGTACAGTGTAATGAAGTTACATAGATTTCACCCTCAGAGGTATGCTCTTGTAGTGATCACCTGCATTCCACAAAAAAGTGTTTGAAACAGTATAATATGGTAGACTCAACACTTTAAAAAAAAATTTATTCAGCTGGAATTGGAACTCCCTAACATTCACAATATAATTTAGGATGCATTTGTTACATGAAGAGCAGATAAAAGACTTAAACAGTTTCACATACCAGTTAAGATATTCCACATGCTCCTTCCCCATCTACAATACTGACATATTGGTTGTCTTTTTTTTTTCCCCCCCTCCTTTTTCCTTAACAAATACTCGGTTCAACTTGTCTACCTGACTACCTCCCCCATTTCTACAGGAATAGACATACAGCAATAACAGTGAGAGGATATGGGACACTGTCCTATCCAGTGTTTGGACCCTGGAAAGGAGAAGGCCTAGCTATAAAAATAAGAGTTGGACAATGAGCTGAAAAATGAAGCGCTTCAGTGACTGAGGCAAAGCTGCACTCAGAAAAAACTATATAGTCACAGAGAAAGGAAAGCATCAGTGGCTGAACAGAGGGGAAAGGGGGAAGCAGTCTAACCCTCCCCCTCAACAACCCATAAGCTTTACAAAGAGTTCAAGAACTAACAAAATCCGTTATCTGCAAGGTCTGCAGGATTAAATGCCACATTAAGATGACCCACTCCAAATCCTAGATCATTTGTCAACACTTAACAGGGCTTTAGCCGTGCACAGTATGCATATTCTATAGACTGACTAACCCCTTTCTTCCACCCTTCTTCCTCTTTCCCCTCCCCACAAAAGAATGAAGTTGATTAGAGAGTTTCACTACTGGTTTCCCCATACATCCCCCCAATTTTCTTTTGAGGACAGAGGGGTTGTCAGATATATTGACAATTTTTCTCTAAACAATTATCAAATTTTAAGGGATATAAAGACATTGGTGCATTTAGGAATTTACATCTTTGTAAAAAAAAAACCTAGTTATAAAACTGCATTTTTATCACCTAGCACTTTCAAGATTCATTGTTATTTTTCACTAATTAATATATTAAATTAAGCCAAGGTTTGAGACTGGAAAAGTTCTACCAATCTACTTAAAAACAGAAAAGAATATTTAAAACCAAAAATGAAAAGGTTAGTTATGTTACATTCCAAAATCCACAGCCCATTATATTAAATGCATTCTTTCTACAGGAATGATGTTCTTTAAAACAGATGATTGCAAATATTTTACTGCTAGACACTCCATTACATTGGATAGTGTGACTGGAACCTGTGGATGGTGAAATCTTGAGGTTTGTCCAAGTTTCCATGTAAGGTGTCCAAGGTCCTCTCCCAGAACCATGTTTGAAAAAAAAAAAAAAAATCACAGATCAAGTTCTTATGACTTTTTTCAATCTTTCCTTGGCTTTCTGTTTCTGGGTGATCTATTCACAGTTTCCTCCTCCTGCAAGAAAGTAATTCATGTAAACATCAAGGAAATAAAATCTAAGAATACCCTTAAAAACCATTTTGAGAAAACCTACAAATAATCTACTTTCAGTTCTACGTCAGGATTTAATTTTTGACAGGACCTACTGCTGCTACTACCCCTTCGTTTCTATACATGCCAAACACACAAATCCTCTTGTTTTCACAGTGGCTGTACACTATTTGCTGACTGCTCAACAGCTTCTGCTGCTGTGAGAATCCCTTTAACTTCAAGCAATACTCCACCCATTTTTAAGTCATCCATTATGTCAGTGTGGAGCACTTGAGGTCACATCCTGACTGCATACAAAGCTGAGTAAGCCTTTTGCCTCACAAAGATGCATTCCACACAATCCCACTCCTCCCACAACGCAGGGACTATGGCAGTGCCTGTAGCAGGGTGCCCAGCTCTGCTGAAGTTGGCCACAGCAACTCCTATTCTGCAGGGTGATAAGTTTTCCAAAGTTCTGACACTGGGAGGGAGCTTCACATAAGCCAGGTTAACTTTTAACACTTTAGCCAGGCTTGTTCTACATGACTTAAGGTAAAAAAAAAAACAAAACCACAAACACACACCAACAAAACCAGCCCACACCACACAAGACTTCTCTCAAAGATTAAGCACTCTTACCTCTGATGCAGGTTTCCTGTCCTCTTCCTCCTCTTCTTCCTCCTCCTCTTGACTAGCACTTCCTATGTCAGCATCACTTTTCTGCTTCTCTTCTAGGGAAATAAAAAACCCCAACTCATTCTCACTTCAGACTTACATTCAGTTTGCCATTGGCTTTACTCCATGTCTGCCAATCCTCCTGTTTTACGCTATCAGAGAGAGAACTCAAAACTGTTTCAAGATTATTTAGTTTACCTACCTAGCTTTTCTTCATTTGCTTCCTCTTCTTCCTCCTCTTCCTTGTCCCCTTTGTCTTTTTCTTCCTCTTTCTCCTCATCCATCACATCAGGCTGAGGAGCATCAGTCTTTTTGTATTCTGCAGCACTTGGCTGTTTCTAAACAAAATTGTCAAAACCCAGCAATTATTTGTGACATTAAGGCCCATTTTGCTGCATCTCTTTTAAACATTATACTACTTATGCATACCTTCCCAGAACAGTAGAAAAGTACAACAAGGAACACTGGCAAAGCCACAGTGAGGATGTAGACCACCCAAAGCCAGGGACGCTCTTCAGCAGCTGCCATCATCTGGCCCACAACACCAGGCTATAAGATTAAAAAAAACCTGTCAAATTTCATCCCATACAGCACATTGTAGCAGTTAAGTTTAAGCTAAAGAATTTTCAAATAGGCTTTTTGCAACTTTGAACATTGTTTTGTACTTCAAAAAATTAAAAGCTAACCTGCACAAGTACTTTTTCCACAGTTTAAAAATTAAGAATTAGGCTAAAGTTAACAGTCCAATTATCAGAGCAAAAACCTCATAGAAGAGCAGTGAGTACTCATTGCTACTTAGAGCAACCATTACCATATTATAATTAGGAACTGAGGTTCCAATCTGATTTATCATAACCCCTTATCCGTAGTACATATAGGTATATATTGATAAAGATTGTGGGAGAGAACAGCAGCAATGCTCCTGCTGTTCCAGACAGGAGCACATAATTAAACCTTTATTTCTCACCTCAGCAGCACCATCAGCAGCCTTTTTCAGTCCCCATCCATCACTGGCCCAATCATCAGCCACAGCTCTTTCAGTACAGATGATGAAGTTGTCAAAAAAGATGTCAGAAGTCATTGACCATAGCTCAAGTCCCACAGCACTGAAGGGAGTCATCTTGAAAGGTTCCAAGTCTTCAAAGAAATCTGGGTTTGGGATCTTCCTAGGTTTCCATATACCCTAGGAAAGACAAAAGACACTCAGCCTCACCTGCTATAATACAATTTTTAGTTTTCAGCCCATTTTGAACCAAGAGAAGTATCAATCCATTGCATTTAATTACAATGTCTATGGGTGCAACTCGTCAGGTTTTGGGAATCAATTTTCATTTGCACCACACAGAAGTGAAGCCAAGTGAGAAAGCACTTTGAATCTGTCCACTTGAAACACAGTACAACCATGACAGTATTTGTATTCTTCATTACACCTGCTGGATTTAAATCATTCTGCTTTTTGTAAGATAAATGCTGCATTGGCCAGCAGTCTAAGCAACAAAAACACCAACCTGATAGTTCACGTTATCAATCATAGGAGGCTTCCATTTGCCTTTGTAGTTTGGATTGTCAATCATTGGTCGCTGCCAGGTACCACAGCCAGGGGCTGTCTCACATTTAGGATTTGCAATCTGAGGTGCTTCCCATTCACCATCCATATCCTCATCCCTGAAAAGGGAAATTCTGTTTTGAAGTCCACCCCTTGCCTTTACACAGAATAAGACTTAGACAATTAGAATTCCTACCATAAAATGGAGATACTGAAACTTTGTATAGCATAGTTTTGTAGATAAAGACACCACAGAAGGAATGATGATTTCAAGCAGCTTGGAAGCACAGAAGCTCAACAAAAGCCAGTCCCTGAGCACCGCCTCCCCTGCCATCCCTTCCAAGTATAGCAGAACTGAAAGATGACCATCTCTGCCCTGTTCAGCTTACAATCACAGCGGAGGTAAAAAGTGTGCAGGTGAATGCAAGACGACAAGACTCCTCAGACCAATTCTGCCCTCTACTTTTGAAGCAAAATAGACTGAATCGACAACTTTGTTAGCGAACAACAATGAACTAGCTATTGTTATACTCATGAAAGCCAGTACCAAAGCCATGAAATATTTACTGTCATTTGCAACAGGCACTAGTAAACATACCAATCTTCAGGCTTCTCAGCATCAGGGTCCGCTACATATTCTGGCTCATCATCCAGCCAGCCCTCTGGTTTCACAGCATTTTCATCTGCGATCTTTGCAGGAGCATCCTCATCCCTTGAGAGCATAGTATTATGTATTAACATACACAACACGTAAAAATTCCTAACCCCAAGGCATGATTCTACAGACTCTGAACAAGCCCACTGCTCCAGACAACCAGCCAGCTTCACTTCTGCTGGGGTGAGACACCATGATTTCAGAACAGAATTGCCTTGCCATCTGTTACCTGTACCTCACAGAACACTCATGGCACCAACTGTAATGCAATACCTACTTGTTTTTTAAAACCAACCTAGAAAGGGCATATTACAGCAAATCCCACATCTTAGTGGTCGCTGCAAACACACATTTGAGCTTGAAACTGAGCCTATGGTTCACAAAGCACAGGTTCAAAGGCATAAACCCGGTATCAGTTTCAGATTTAGGACATCAAGATATTTCAGTCACTTGTAACTATGCGCTACACAAACGACAAACATCTTACAGTTATACCTTCTGCAGCTCATCTTTTGATCTCATCAAGGATGAAAGCATCAGCTACCATAGCTGTTTCAGTAAAACCTTTATCTGTGGCCAGCACAGTAACAGGAGCACTTAAACAGCAATTCTCAGAGGACATGGATCCTGTCTGCCTTTGTCTACCAAACTGCTGCTCAGATGCCTAAACTGATTGTGTTTTGATTACAAGGGTGAGACTCAAAATGTTCTATAAGTCATATAAAAAAAGACTTTTTGATCAGGACCAAATTATAAGGCTAAGGGCTCCCTCAATTCCACCCCTCCAACAGCTTACCAGTCATCTGGTTTAACAGCATCAGGGTCCGGGATTTTTGGTCTCTCATCCCAGTCCTCAGGCTTCTGATCATTCGGGTCCTCAATCTCTCGGGGTGGATTCACAGGAGGAGACATGTCATTTAGCAAATTCCCACTGTTGACGACTGTTTGATCAACCAGTATTTCAAAGCTATTATCAGGATTCAACACTGTAAGGAGAAAAGTTGATGTAGCCATTACATATATGATACAAAGCACGCATCATAAAGCATCACTCCTCCCCACTGTACAACTAAAACTTCAGCAGTCCAAGCTACGACCTACCCAGCAACTGTTTTAAAGAATTACTAAGAATCTTTCTCCTTATGCCAAAGCATAACTAGTGACAATGTACCACATCTCACCTTGTGAGAAAGACGACTTACTGCAGGAGTCCTACTTTAAATATGCTAAAAGCACAAAGAAGCTTGTGGAGTGATTTACCAGTTACCACAGCAAGTTGACTTTGGCACAGTAAGCATTGCTTTAGTAGTAAGAATGTATGCATTCACATTCTACTCAAGAATAAGACTCCTTACTACTGGCTTCACAGGATTTTAATCGCACTCCTTTATCCATTGCTGCCTCTCCAATAGGAAAAACTAGAAAGATCCTCCTGAGTACCCCTGAAAGATTTTAGTTACAGCTAATATACCAGACCAGACACTGTACTTCAAGAACCACTGAGTTTCTCCAGTACTCTGAAAGCAGCAAGAAAAAAGACTATCCCTCTAGATCTAAAGCCTAGTATACCCTAATTTACTAGGGGACAGCATTCAAGCAGTTTATAAATGTTGATAATTATTTTTGGATATACTTAGCATTATCAAGTTACTCAAGACTGCTCTGAAATTCAGTTCTTTAACTATTAAGTTCAAGGTCTCAGGACCTTTCTTACATGAATCAAGATTTCTTGCAAGGAAGAAATAAGCCTTTGTATAAGATGATCAGTTTTTGCATTCAGAGCTTTAAGTGGTTTTCAGTTGTATGGTGTGTTAACACAAATACTCAGTTGTTCACCTGGCTCAGTTTGAGCTTTTGAATCAGGAAGCACAGCAGTAGTTATTAACATGCATAGTTAACAGTCACTGTACCTAGAGTATAAAGATGAGTCTTCTTATCAGTAAAGTAAGTCTTCAGGTCTGCATCTGGACGCTTTGCGTGCTTCTCCTCATATTTACCAGTCTTTGGGTTTTTGTGCCGGAAGATGAAATGCAATTTATAGTCCTCTCCACATTTGTCAGGGCCAAACATGATTGTATATGGAGTTTTGTCATGGAACTGATCCTTTAAAAACAATGCAAAACTTCATACCATTATTTTGAAATACAACTTAAGTCACTGCCTGGCATAAGAACTCCCAATTCATTAGAATTATTCTGCAACTTGAATATCAAGCCAGTGAAGTACCCACACTAAAGCTTGTATGATGAATACAAGCTTCTAGAAAAAAACACCAGAGAATTACCCCAGCTATTTGATTTTGTACCTTTGGTCTCTATTTCCCAGATGGAAAAACAACAGGTATTCAAGTGTTATCAAAAAGATAAGTGACAACCACAATGTTTAAGCATATCTCTACAATACAACAAAGGATTTTGTTGAGACATATTAGTTGTTTAGCTTCAATAAGTAAGTTTTAATCAGAATAAGTTACTTAGGGTTATAATATGGTGTGATTTAAGCTGTTCGCCTAGCTTTACTTAGCATAAGTGGCTAGGTTTGCTGAAGCTTTTATGCTGCAATAGAGTTAATTTTCCCAGCAGCTGGTACAGTGCTTTGTTTAGTCTTTTAGCATAAGAAAAACGTTGATAGCACACTGATGTTTTGGTAGTATTTTCCCCTAAGTCTGGGATTTCTCAGTTCCAGATGTTCTGCCTGTGAGCACGGGTGCACAAGAAGCATAAACCAGGGGATAAGGAGGCTACAACCATCAGCAGACTGCAAATCAACAAGGTAAGAGCAGTCAACGGCCTGCCTCCCTGACCAGAGAAAAAAAGAATCCAATAAGGTGTTACAAGACACCAGACCAAGTGTCACCATTGGACTAAAAGACACGTGAACAGCACACGAAGAGCGGCTGTATAGATCACAAGGGTATAATTGCCCAGGGATTTCTTTGTTCATGGTCCCTCTCTGAAGGCACCCAGCTAGCTGACCCTGCTGTTGTACCTTTCAATTAAATTATTTATTTTTATGAAATCCGATACCTGAGACACTGCTGTGGAAAACCTAGGGTCGAGCCTGAAGGAGGAAGCTCGTCTGAGAGTAAACATATGTGAGGAGTTGAAAGGGGCACCCATCAGCTCACTGGAGTCACCTGCTGCAAAGTGACCATGGTCCTAGCAGTTAAAGACTTGGGTGGGGTATGTGCCACTCCTTGAATACTGTGTGAATGCTCGGGCAGTGGCTTCTCCTTTAACAGATTTTAAAAGCTATCCATATAGAAGTATCAGTTACTGGTAACAACGAATGACCAGCTAGTCCAGTGAGTTTCTTTCACAAAAACTGATAAGCAGCATTAAAAGTGAAGCCAAGTTGTATTTAGTTTACACACTTATAAACTGGTATACAGTCTCAATCTGAGAGCTAACTGGATATAATAATCTCACCATTGAACACTGCAAGCAAGTCTATCTGTTCTTGCTAATGTTATCTTAAAATTCAGTGCACATATAAAACTGGTTAGACAGCTAGGTAGTCTTTTGGGTGTCTCTGTTTTTAATGCTTTGAAATCTGTATTAATAATACAACTCCAATGAGACTGCAGAAGGAAAGGAAAAGGAAGGGTAACAAGTCATAAGAGGTACTTCCTATAAAGTCTAGGAAGATGGCTAAAGAAAAGCCATAGGCTACAAAAGCCTATGCAAGGTGACCCAGCAGTTAAGCTTTGTCTGAATAGGCTAAACCACTTTAGGTAGCTATATGATTGACAGGAGAGAAAATGATTCTTAATCCGTGGGAGTTGTAGCAGGTCTCTTCCATTGACCACACTTTTATGACAATGTATTCGAGGCTCATTTATGAAGCACATGGTTCTATATAGCTAGTGTGTGCAGCTGAATGTACAAGCTTGTATTCAGTCCAACCTCTCAAGACTTTTTTTTAAACATACCCAGTAACTCACAAGTGGGTTCACCTGTCAAAGGCAAGCTATATTTTAAGTTATTTGCATTAGTCTGTTTTAAAGAATGAAACATGGTATTTTCCTTCTGCGCAACAGCGTTCTGAGGTTTCTCCCCATACACTGGCTGCTTTCATAAGATACCTCCTCTTTGGTGCTCAAACCTAGGGAAATCTGAAGTATTGCAGACTTTATCAAAGGTCTAGAACTGTTCAGCTACTAGGAAACTCCAGAGTCTTCACTCAAGAGGACAGATTTCAGTATTTATCCTCTCCAACTGAAAATAGCGGGAAACTGCTCAGTGCAAAGCACTTTGGTGATCAGGCCCCAAATATGCCCCACTGCCTCTACTGAAGAGGTTTCTTCAGGTAGAAGCAAAATTAAAAAGCTTTCTTTCACAGCCAGTACGTAAAGTAGCAGCATTACTCACCAGGTTCAATTCAGGGGTTTTTGAAAGCAATTTCACATAGGCCCCACCACATTCTATTCCATTTTGGAAGTTTACTTCATACCTAATTTTATTTTTGGACAGAGAAGAGAAGAATATGTCATACATGAGGAAAAATTACTTCTGTAATACACAATTACAATTTTCAAATACAAGTTAAGAGTAAGACTGTTTTGTTGTTGTTTGCTTTAAATCACGTGCCCAGTGAATATTAAAATACACACTGCACCCTAAGTACTAAGCAAATATTCATAAGGGCCCGAGAAACAAGAAACGTTGAAGATTTAGAAGACTTAACCTGACAGAAAAGATTAATGGAATTGAGTGCTGGTCTAGAAGATTATGATCTACAAGTAGAGAGAAGGAAGGAAAAACTTTCCAGTATGTAAGACACTGCAACAGAGGTTAAGGCAAGCCAGTTATTTTCCCCATAACTACTATGCCAGACAGACAACTCAATTTGCAAGACTACCAAAGCAACAACAATCAGATCCTAGGAGAAACCCCTGTATAACCCCTTAGGGTTATAAGCATACAACAGTATATTTAGGGCTGCCAAGGAGTCTGAAAAAGGCAAAACATCTCTGTCAGGAATAGGCTAAGTATGCTTGATCCTCTCTCAATGCCAGCAGCTGGAGTGGATGACCACTGGGGTTTATTTTTAGCTTTGTATTTTGAGCCAAAACTAAAGAGTCATGCAAAGCAAAGTGACCAATTAATTATCTTGTGCAAATATGAATTAGCTTACTCTTTGTTTAAAACCAATAAGGTAAGTAATAATCCACAATTCAACTGTTCACACTGAATGAATTTCCCTCCCCCCCTGCCCCAACTTGCTAGTCTAACATACATGCAAGCAGATTCTTCCACATCAGTCATTGCCAAACAGAGCTAGGGAAGCTGTTCATCTTCCACGACAGAGGAACCAAGACAAAGGAAGGCGGAAATGAGTGCATCTTTACCACTCTGTCCACTCCACCTTGGAAACAGGGGGCAGTTCACTGCATAAGGAAGTACATTGACCTATATACAGACCAGCTTTTGTCCAAAAGGACAAGGACTTTCACGATTAGCAGTACAAAAGTCAGTTGCTTGACCTTCTTACTACAATCAAATCAAGTAAATTGAAGTCCCAAGACAGGTTACCAATTCTAGTTTTCATAGACTTCTCTCCTTTTCAGGCTTCAGAGAGACCCATGCTGTTCCTAACTTCTCACTTCTGCTATTTTACTCTTACTTAAACAGTATAATAATACGTAACAGCATTTTGTGTCATCTAGACACCCAGTCAACAAAACCTCAGTTATGGAATTAACCTCAGCCTGCAATCATGTCACCCTTGAAATAACAGAACATTAAGTTATCCTTTACTTACTGTATAATAAGGGGTTTGGTATCAAATACAAAAGGCTTTGAAAGTTTGGATGAAATTGCATGATGCTTGGCTCGAGTTACCAATACAAGCCCTTTGTCTCCTGGCAGCTTAGTGTCCTTCATGTCTTGGACTTCCCATTTACCTGGAGAGAAATGAGCAAGTTTTGATAACATTTGGTTAAAGACAGTCTTTGTTTAACCCAAATTTGAACAAGATAGTCAGCATTCTGCAATAACACACTATAGGGTACCTTATCAAGTTATTAGCATTAACATCTTCACTAAAAATTATTTTGAAATCTCCAAGTGGATATTTTGTCTAAATCAGAACTACACTTTATATTGTTAACCAGGTATATAAACACTCCTATTTTCTTTAGTAAATACAATTTTAACTGGGAAACAGAGAACAAAGACTTGCACACCTCTTCTTCAGATATGACAGAAGACATCAGAAACCTCTATCATTCAAAACCTGAGTTGGACTCACCATCATATTTGGCAATCTCATCATCTGTATCATCTTTTTTGGCTCTGGAAAGGATCCATCTAGAAGACAGACATCCAATGGTTAGAAAACCATACTTTTTCTCCCCCCTCCAAAAATCCTACCCTTAGGATAACGCTTGCTGTGCTATGACTACACCCCAGTGTCTTGATTCCCTGAGGAGTTCTATCCCCACGCCTGCAAAGTTTTCTGCATTTGCCACTTCCCACCACACCCCTGAAGTATTATCATGGTCTCAGTGTCTTGCTCTTGAAAAAAAAAAAAGTAGTACCTCACCATCCACCTGTAATCATCCCAAATCGCTGCCTTCTCATTCAATTTTGAACAACACAGGCTCTAGAGAGGATTTCATTGCCTTTCACCAAAATTTTTAATTATTTGCTATACTATAATCCTTCAGATTATACTCACCCATCCAGAGTTCCTTTATCAAAGGACTCCGCAAAATACACCTCACCAGTTGGGACTGGGGCCCTGTAGGTAACCTATTGGAGAAGAGAGGCATTTATACACATTTCAAGGCATATTCTCTACTCCAAGAAACACAGGCATATACAGCTTGCATTCCCCCTCTACACTCAAGTACAGCTTACCTGTAACACCCTTGTAGCATAAATACAGAAGTTGCATAAATACTGCTGCTTGTTCCAAGCCATTGTACTCTTGCCTGCAACTAAAACTAAAGTATATATCTAGCTGGAAACATTAGCATTAACTCCTGATAATCACATCACAGATTTCAAGGGTGGATCTAAGTTTTCAGGAAGAACATGGGGGACATGAGAATAGGAACGAAGTAGCTAGGCTTAATTCCAAGCCCTACTCCCAGATAACATCTTTAATAACATCACAACATATTAGATGTTAGCAAAGTAAAGACAACTCTGATCAGACTTACATTAACCAGAACACAAGCAGTAATTCAATTTTTAAAAGAAGGTCTATGCCAAACCTTTGGAGTTGGAGGAGGAGTGCTCGTTTCAGGCTTTAACTCTTCTACCTCCTCAATGCCATCGTCCAAGTCATCCTCAATATCAACTACATCATCACCATCATTGTCATCATCATCCATATCATGTGCCTGGACAGCAAGAGTCCCAAGAGCTAGCAGGGTCACATACAGTAGCCATTTCAGCTCCATGATCTGAATAAATAAGACAAGGCAAAGAGGTCAAGCCAGCACTGCATGCAGAGCGAAGCACTGCTTCTTGGTACAAAAACCAACCATCCAAGACAACAAGTGAAGTGTCTAGTCACACCACAAAGAAAAGTGCAAACTTAGCTTTTCAGCTCTGTTGTTTACTGCATCTGGCTGGTTAAGAGTGCTTCAAAAGCTGGAGAAGACTACAACGTAAAGCTAAATATTTAATACAAAACAGTAACTGAGTGGAGGACCATAGGTGCAAGTTCTGCAAATCACAGAATTGTCTAGGTCGGCAGAAGTGTCATAATTTTGCTCTTAACTGCCACAGTCCATCAGCAGAACAGCAGACACATGGACACAACATCACAACCTACCTACCTGCAAAAGCCGAAACAAACCCCCTATTTCTTGCTTATAAAGGACTTGAAATGCATCATGAAGAAATTAAGATTTCCATTCCATTCAGGAACTGAAATACAATTAGCTAGCTCCTTCAAGCATGGAGTAATCTATGAAGTAATGAATCCTCTATCTCCTGTTCATTATTTTTTTGTCCTTTCAACTGTAGGATACTGGCATTTTCATTCACCAGTCCCCTTCCTTGGGTTTTACTCCTGAATTACTGCCAGTCACTGATACTACTGGCAGATGTCTACAAGCAGTTAGATACTGAGGCAGACTGAGGAAGAAAATTTCTCACTATTTAACAGTTGATTTGATTCCCCTCTTTCAAGCTCTAATTTAACAGAATAACCAAAGAAGAAGAAAATCCGTAACAGAGCTTTACAGAATTAAAATATCACACTTTAACTGTTTTGTAAGGTCCCCAATGCATTGTCACACCTTAAATATGGTAGATCTTGGCAAGATGTAGCTCAAAAGACCTTGTAAGTAAATGAGTTTCAATTTGACTTTCTTTGTAGAAAAAAAATAGAAGATCACTGCATCTTTAGGTTGATACAGAAGGCAACACTCCTAGCATGCTGCTCAGTTTACCTGCCCCCAAAAAAACACAAAAACTTGTGCCTTGCTCACCTTTGCTCCTTCGAATCACATTCCAAATTCTTCTTCCAAAACCAGAGTTGTAAGTAAGACTAACACTTTTTTGAAAACAAGTACAAAACCAAACATCCCCTCCTTCCCTTACACTCCTGCCTCAGGCTGTAGCCCTGGAGGCTTACAAACATAACCCAAGCAGAGTTAATAGCGTCTGTAGGGGTATAAGTTCATGCTAGAAAACAAACTTTCAACTTTCCAAAGCATATTTAGGCAACTAGAAGAATTTAGTCTTAAAGGCTTAACAACACTATGCAGTACTCCAAAACTATGCTGCATATGAGATCTACCATTCTTAGATTATTCTTTAACTTACTTCTAATGAAAGAGGGGATGTTTTATAACCGCAACAAAACTGTATTTTAAAGACTTGTACTGAGGTCATGTCCAGTTTGTCACTAGAGCAACACGCAACTCCAGCCAGTTTTCTAACAATAGTGATGGCCTTGAGGATTATGGTCTAAACACGTGCTCACAACCCTCCCCCCCCTCACAGTTCAGGCAACTGCACCGGAACACCTCTGAGCCAAAAAGACACCATTCACAGCATGAACAGCCAACAAAAAACCCAAAACAAACAAAAAAGCCAAGAAACTTTGAAGTGTTGCTACATATGAGCAAAGTTTGTTTGCTTAATGCACAGTGTGCAACCAAATCTGAAAACAGTTACAGATCTCGTAGCACCTCATAGCTCTTATTACTAATGTGGGAACCACAATACAAAACCAAGGAATGAACACCGTCAAGCAAACATTGGCACCTTGGAAGTTCAAATTCCTCTTGCATAAATAGCATGTTCTCTAAATAAACTCATGCTTGCCAGCATAAAAACAGTACAGAAAACAAGAGCCTGAAACTTCATTTGAAAAAGCCATCTTTAGAGCCCTGGATGTGTCCTATGTGACTGAAGCAGCTACAGATGAGACAGCACAAGGACATCTTTCCAAGGGAAGGGCTGAGTTTTGTCTTACCTTACCAACAGGGCCTCAAATATATTTTTAGCAGAGCTAAATTCAGAAGATTTTACGACAAGTTTTATAATTGCTTTCAAGTTATATTATGCAGATAGAATGACCACTTCATGATTTGGAAAGTGATACAAGGAAGTTTATCTTAAAAATATAGCACGGTTAAAGGTAAGTCAATACTATCCTCTCCTTTGAAGCAGAAGGAGTTTCTGCATACCTCCTCCCAAGCCTGTGCAAAGGATATTAATGATTTAGCATACAAGTAATCCCTTAAGTAATCTCACCACTAGCCAACCAGCAATAAACTTTTGGTGGAAGAACTAAATCATCCCCCTCTAACTTTCATGCCAGTACCGAGTCCGTACATAATAATTACCTACTTCACAATCCCACCCCAACTACAACCCTTGGGAAATATTTGTCAGCAGCAAACAGACTTTGGTAAATGCTAGCACTTCTTGCTTGGCTAAGTGGCAAAGCTGCACAGCCTCACAGTGCAGGCAAGGTTGGTCCAGAAATTCTTCTGTCAAAGCAGCCTAGTGAAACCAGGCAATTCTGCCAGTGATCCGTACAGCAGGGGTAGAAGCTGTGCCACTCTGCACATCCGTGCTCCTGATACAACCTTAGGCATCTGCCCTGCAGGTCTACATCTGAATTCGAGACCTCATCTGACCAGAGTCCAAGGTAGAAGTACTACCTGTTCACATTCCCAAGCAAGCTTTTTTTTTTCCTCCCCAAAATAGGAAGCTAAAAGCATGAAGGGACGCTAATCCAGTTTAATGTTCCTGCCTCTTTATTGTTGTTGGCAAGCAGTATTCACAAGTTTATATCCCTACAGAAAGCTGTTTAGGACACCTCCTACATATTAAATCAGTCCCAAATTCAACATAAGCTACCATTCATACACCTTGAGTACAGACAGGTAGCATCTCCTGCAACTGCCAGTTGTCATGCCAAGCTCCTTATTCTGTTAATCTGTAACAATATACAAACTAAGTTATAAAAAATAAAAGACACTATGTTCTCAGAAGAGCAATTTAAGTGAAGCACACATTTTCAATATTTAAAAAGCTACTTTTATCCTTAATAGATGTACTGCTACAGGAGAAAATTTCAACTTCACGTAATCCTTAGGGACACAACATAAACATGATTACACCTTAGTAAATTAGGTTATTCCTATGTAGAAAACAGGAAGGGAGGGGAGGGGGAGAGAGAAGAAACTCAAGTTTTATACAAAACCAGCATAAACCAATTTTTCAGTGGAGCTTTAAGTTGCTAGCAGCTACAGGTGTTCAATTAGTCACCTAAAATGTAGTGTAACCTTCAGACGCCCAGCCACCTACTCTATTACAATCAGATTTCTCCCTTGAAGAGGTGTCCAATTTCCAAGCAATTACCATTAGCCATTTTTGACTCTGCCTGCACTTCCCTTTTTTAGGTCTAACTGTGTAATATTTCTGAAGGTTGGTGTATTTCTGATCACGTAACTGCCAAAAGCCTTTAACAAAACAACTCTTTCGTAACAGGTGAGAGCTTCCAATGTCTCCATTCTACTTCAACACAACTCTCCTTTTCACCGTAACATCACTGCACGTCAGAGATGACCAAAACTTCATCTACTTTTTTTTTTCATAAGGTCTTCAGACACTGATAGACATTGGCACACCACTTGGATCAAAGGGAAAACTACTGCAGTACAGTACCAAAGTAGTAACAAATTTGAGATTGCCAGGGCTAACAAATCCTTTGTTCTGTCTGCGTGTCCATCCACAGCCAGCTTCTACACTAGAAAAAGTACAGGTGACATTTAAGTACTGTTCACTAACTCCTGATGGTCAAAAGGCTGAAGCATTTTCCCCTGGAATTTACAGGAGCTACAGCAGAGTGCTGAAAACAGACACCTGGAACAGCCGCACTACACAGACTTTAGTTTTTACAAAGTAAAAACCAAACCAAATTGTAATCAGATTCAAAGACAAGATCAGCTTCCTGCCATACAAACAGCACTCTTAATGTAGGGCTAAGTGATTGCTACCTTTGGATTTCAAGGCTTTAAAGGAAGTCATGCCCCTTCACAGATTCATTTTTAACTAGAATTCCCCCTTCACTGTGCATAAAGGGGAAAGTTCTTAATTATCGGCATGACACTGGAAACAGTTGACCCATACAGCAGACAGTTCTCACCACTCTAACGTGCGTGTCCTGGGGAAGGACAGACAGCAAAAGGGCCCATGCAAAGGATGCTATCATACTTCCAGAACGTATTATTTAGAAAGTAACTTCCCTGTCAGGTCAAACAGAGCCTGCAAAACCAGTTTAATCATCTCCTTGGTTACTAATCTGAGTGGTTCATCAAGCCAGTTCTTAACACTGCATATTTCAGAATGTATAACTACATTTGAATTGCTACTGGCTATCTAGTTTACCACTGTCCTGGTTTCAGCCGGGATAGAGTTAATGTTCTTCCTAGCAGCTGTTGTGTTTTGGATTTAGTATGAGAATAATGTTGATAACACATACTGTTTTAGTTGTTGCTAAGTAATGTTTATATTAAGTGAAGGACTTTTTCAGCTTCCTGCAGCTCAGTATATAGATGGGGATGGCCGGGGCTGGAATTTGCGATGACTGCTCAGGACAGGCTGGGCAATCAATCATCAGGTGGTCAGCAACTGTACTGCTCACTTGTTTTGTATACTCTTTTACCATTATTATTTTCTCTTCCATTACCATTCTATTAAACTGTCTTTATCTCCACCCACGAGTTTTTCTTCCCTTTTTCTCCCTCTTCTCCCTATCCTACTTGGAGGAGGAGGGAAGCAACTGAATGGCTGTGGGGTCCTTGTTACTTTTTTCTAAGAAGAATTAACAGTCAGATGAAATGGGTCTTAAATAAGTCACTTACTGTGAACTACACCTCAGCAATTTAACTGGAAGAGCATCAGTGGTTTCTATTTCAGCAGCATCTGAAGTGAAAGCTGAATGACATAAATATAGGAAGAGGAAAATTTGCTAGCAAAGTCCTGTGTTCCAAATACTGGATTTCAGTATGGTATTTACAGTGGAAGCACACCAGTAAAAACAAGCACAATACGTCCTCATGCAAAGCAAGAATTATGGAAGAAAAATTTAAAGGCACAACAGTAAAGAAATTCATCACAACACAAAAAAATGCAAGGAGGCAAGAACAGAAAGGCTGAGACACAGATACTCATTTTCCCTCTCAAATGACATTTTTATGGTTTCTGAGCAAAGGCTTGGCTACCCTACTTTGTAGTCCACTAGTTTCTTAGAGTCAGAACTACTGAACAGCAGAGGAAGCCTTTTCTACATCTCATAATCCCTCTACCTTCCTCATCCTGGTGCCTCTGCGGTGCCAGGGTAACTGTTTACACAGCTTCATGATGAACTAGCAGCTGATTTAAGATGGCTCGAAGTCCTTCTGCCATGTTATTTTAACCCTGAATCAATACCCCAGTCCAATCCAACAGGCAAAGGCAAAAAGAGTTGTAGCAGGAAAACTGAAAGTACTGTGAGATAAAGTAAGTAGCCAAGGATAAAAGAAATTAAGCTGTTGGCAGCAGAGTCAGCTTAATGCCAGTTTCATGTGCAGTTCTGTCATCCACACTTGTCTAAGACAGACCTGTCTTTAGGCAGATTTGGGAGATCTACAGTCTACGGCAAAGCTGAACAACTAACTGTGTGGCCGAGCACTTTAATTTCAGCAACCAATGCATTACCTCACCACTCCTCTGAGAAAGATACAATAAAATTATATTCATTTATGCAGCAATTTGCATGATGCAGACATCACTATTTTTTTTCCCCCTTAAATGCTGAGTTTTGCACCTAGACAGCTTCCAGCATTGTGAAGATTCTGCCTTTAACATTATGGCTCAATGAGCAGCAGACAAGGTGAAAATAAAACTGCCCTGCTCACACCAGGCCAGAGGCAGGAACTCTGTATGGGGGTGGTTTGACACTGCCTGCCCCCCGACC
>VFFE01007605.1:267273-298939 GCA_008921705.1 Burhinus oedicnemus
CCCCTCCCCTCCGCGGCCCTCACCTCCGTCACGTGTCCGCGCGCCTAGCGCTGCCGCCACCGCCCGCCTATCTACCGCTCGCCAGCCCCGCCCCCGGCCCACCTCACTCCGCCTCTCCCATTGGCGGAGAGCGCTCACGCCCGCACGCCCCGCCGCCAGTTCGGCATCTTGATTGGCTGTCACCGCCGCTGCTCAACGACCCGCCCGCCTCAAAACACGCCCCAACGGCTCTGCCCTTCGTGGAGCGCTGTTATTGGTTGGTGGGGTTGGAGGAAGTGTTGGGTGATTGGCTGGTTGAGGGGAGGCCGTTGAAATGTGGGTGGGGACGCAGCATATCTCCGTCCAGGGGCGCTGCGGTGGCTGACAGGGCGATGTGGGCGGCGGGCCGCCCGGCGGGAGCGGGCTGAGGCAGAGCCTGGCCGCCGCCCGCTGCCTCGTGGCCCCTCCATGCCCCCCGCCGCCTCACAGCCCTCCCCCGCCGAGGCTCTGGGCACGGCTTCCCCGCTGCCTGCTGCCTCACGGCCCCCCCTGCCGCGGGGACGGCTGGCGGCCCGGTCGTGGGGAGGGGCTGAGCGGGGCGCTCGGCCTGCTGCTGCCGCAGGCCCTGAGGCGGGAGGCAACCGGCCGGGCTTGCTTCACCGTGTGGCAGCGGAGGAGCCCTGGGTCTGCCTGTGCCGCTGGAGATGCCGTGGGGGCTCACCCGGGAGGTCTGCGCAGGCAGGCTGCGGCCTGTCGCGGTGCCTGAGCACCATGATATTAAACAGCAAAGTCACCGTTATGTCTGTCTTCTTGTTCCTTAGGTCCTTAGAAAGGGTTTTCAAGTTTTTCTGCCTATTCAGAAAATTGAGTATGTCTAGTATTTTTTGTTCAATTACAAGCCAAGGGTTTAAGAAAACCATAGCAAGTGACACACTCCAATGCGTTTAGAACATGGCAGTGCTGCTCAGGCAGCTGCTTGTTTCAAGGCCTTGTATAATACCAGAAGCTTTAAGCTGTGCTATATTTCCAAAATTAATGTCATGTATTTCTGCACAGGTGAAATACTGTGTCGATGCTCAACATGTACATGTCTGCACAAGGACAGAAGCACAGGGAAATACAGAAATGGCTGTCCCTGCTGTACTGACTGGGAAGGAAAGGCTGGAGGAGGTGGCTGGTTTGCATGGGACCACGCAAGTACCCATCAGAGCAAGATGAAACTTCAGGAGTCCCTGTCTCCTGCTGCGTACATATGGCAGTGTGGGATGGCAATGAACGATGTCCTGCAATGAGGAAAGCAGAGTCCTGTTACCCTATCGGTAATATCACTTTTAAGCTGAGCTGCTCCAACCGAGAACAGTTAAATGGAAAGCTGTATCTGAACTACCCAGCTTAAAGCCAGCTCCTGTGTGGTCTGTGGGCTGCAGCCTGTTCCAGCAGATAGGAGGTGTTCTGTAGGAATACCAAATGCAGTATTGCTAGGAGGGGTGAGAGGATGGAATAAAGAAGAGGGGTTTTTTTTGTAAACATAAATCTGTTTTGAGTTGATGCAATGAGTCAGCACCATAAGTCTCCCCACAGAGAAAATTCCACCACGTTAGGACAATGCAAGCAGGGCCCCGGCGCTCAGAAATAAGGCTCAGCATAAATGAAATCAGCAAATCCCTGTTTACACCGAAGTTTGGAATCAAACGCTCACATTTTTCCAGAAAGCCACCAAGCTGGCTCCTAAACCTTCCTGTTGACCGAGCTACACCCAGAGACTGAACAGAAGATGCAGACAGACAGGCAGGGAAACAGCCACAAACAACAGGCAGCACAGGAGATACCACATGCTTTAAATAAGAAACTAAAAACACCACAGAGGAATACTTTAAAGAGTAACAAAGCAGTATAATTTAGCCAGTTCCCTCCTCAATGTAGGCAAAATAATTTTTTTCACCAAGTATCTTTCAAGCCCCTCTTTCAAAATAGGTTATTAACTCCAACATAACTCACAGAACAGCATAACACTACTGCTGTAATCATGCAAGCACCAGGAAGTCAAACACACACACGCATGCCTGTCACACATGCCTCCCCTTTCTCTCCCACCCTTTCCCAAAAAAGAAGACATTCCTTCCTTTTACAACCTGCTGAATCATGGCACAGGCAGGCAGCCCTGAAGCCCGCTCCTGCCTGTGCTGCTTTGTCATTGAGGGGAACAGAACAGCCTAAGTTTAAAAAAAAAAAAGCAGCTGCTAAAAGCATCTCATATGCTGTGATTTTCAAGATGTTTGAACTTAGATAAAAGGAATACAAAATCAACACGAGAGAGAGATAATCCATAAAGAAAAAAAAAAAAGGGAAGGATAAAGGGAACAGAAGAAACATGCACAGAGATTTAACTGCTTTGGCAGCCGAGAAGGTGATATTTTTAGACCAGACTATGGAGTGCCAGTGCAGGGAGGATGAAAGAAAGAGGGAAGGCAGATACCGCATGGCAAACATGACATTGTCAAGGAAAACCATTTAGGTGTGTTCAGGCTTTGCCACAGGAGATTTGCCTCCTCCCACTGATAAACACTTGGGGAGCATGCTGGTCTCTGATTTTGGCAGTAAATTTGGAAAGGCAGAAAACGAGCAGTGTTGCGAGGCTGGCAGAGCCTGAACACGCAGAACTCAGAGGTAAGAGGCAACCCTCAGTTTATAAGTGAACCACAGCTTTGATTAATTGTATTTTTGGGAACTTTTCTTGCCCTGACTGTTACCAGACAGAGAAACCTCCCGCGCTTTCAGCTGGTACTTTCCATTCTTAATTCCCTCTAACCTCAATCTCCGAAGAGTTCCTCCTTCCTTAATTCCTGCAGGGCATTGCCACATCGCTAATGCTCTCCTTGTATTTCAAGCATTAGTAGTAGATCTTTTCAGACTCATTCTCCTCTGGAAAACTGGCAAGAAGTGAGTGGAAAATCAAGCAGGTCAGAGTTGCAGGACATTAATGACACCACACTGACAGATAGCAGGCAGTCAAGGCAGATGACCAGCGGGAGAAAGCTGACTTTTGCTCTTTCAAACTTTGAACTGCAGGAGGGAAGACAAGCTCACATCTCTGTACGGGGCAATGTCCATGCGCCCTGGTACGCTTTTTCATGGAAAACACATTTCTTTACAATGACATCTCTGGAGAGCACGCCTGAGAAAAGGATGGGAAAGGATACACTGACATCATCAAAATGGGGGGGTCTAAGTGTCTAAAGGAAATAATAAAGTCCTGCCATTTTCAAAGCTAATAAACATGAATGTAAGAAGTGTTATAAATTAATTGTAATAAGAGAAGGCAGATTAAGTAGAAAAAGGAAAAAAGCAACAGAGAACCAGAAGCAAAGCACTAGCAGATGGATGGGAGGAGACGGGGAGGCACAGTACTGAGGTGGAAGAAGATAACCCGTCCATCTGATACCATTCACACCAGCTAGGAAGTGCCTCTGGGAACAGGAACTTTACAGAAAACTTCTGGGACCCAGAAGCTCAGAGTTACCCCAGACAAGACAGTAGGTACAAGTTTGGTCTGGACATAAACTAGGGAAATCCTGATGGTTTCCGTGGGTTGTACACAGCTTTTGTGGCTCCCTTAGGCATTGCACCAGTTTGTTGCGCACCGTTGGGTTCCCACTGTGCCCCTTTCCACCAGTTCTTTCATAGACCAGATGTAGGTTTGCTTGAGAGTGGCCCTCAAATATCCTCAGAATTGTGTCCTCCCTGAGGGTCTCACACTTGAGGCATTTTTATCTGAGCATGGCTGCAATGCATGCAACAGGAGTTGGACATCAGATGCCTTCTGGTGCATTGAGGATTGTGGTGTTACTCCCTCACTAGGGAAATGCAGATTACCCTTCGGATACAAACACGGCATCCCCCAACCAGCTAATGCCTGCCTGCAATAGCTACAGGTTACCACCACCTTAGTGGCCTCAGTGCATCAGCAATGCCCACAACTTTTTGCAAAGGGCAAAACGCTCGTTCCACACAGCTCGCTGAGAGCCAGGGCACAGAGAGGGGCTGTGAGTGTTATTAGCAACGAGGCCAAAAGAGAGAACGCTGTGCTGAAACAGAAAGTCTTTCCGCTTTAGCTCACTCGTTTCAGATCAGCCAGGACTGATAGTGACTGACAAAAGCTGCTCTCCCCAGCTGCTCGTGGCTCCGTGCTCATTCCTCTACCACCGGTGTCCATAGAGCAACACACCACCCCCTCCGGTGAGTCGGTACCGCCTTGCCAGGGGGCTGCCTGGTTCAGGGCTTGTTGTTCATTTGTTTGTTTGCAAGGAGTTGTTTTGCCCAGGAAGCTTTGTTTGTTTGTTCTGAAGAACAAAAAACATTTTCAATTCTCAATGGTCAAGTTTCCAAACGTCTTAAGTTTTGACGGACTGATTGGGTACAATTAATGGCAACTGAAATGTAGAATATCACAGGGAGAAAGGAAAGAGGTAAATGGGTTTATTAATTAGGAGAGAGAAGGGCAGGACAATGTGTGGACTGACTCTATGAAGGAAGGAAGGCAGGAAACCTCCTTTTCTCCCATGCCAACATGTGATTGCTCTAGGGCACGGTGAGGCCCCATGGCCAGGATTGCCCAGGAGCCCCCCAACCCCTTGGCTTCAGGGGACACAAACGGCTCCAGCCCTGCCCAAGAAGCCGAGCATCTGGGGCCAAATGCGACCCTGGGGTAACTGAGCTGGCTTCAGCACAGTGCTCCCCTAGGCAGCTGCCTGCCTTCCCCACCGCGTTCTCTTCTTAAAAAACAGGCAAAAATCGTGGCAGAGCAGTTGCATTCCTGACATGCCGTGTAAACAGCACAAGGCCACCTTGCGCCCCTGGCCCATCCTAATCCTGACTTGCTGAAGTCAATAAACAGGGAATTAGCAGCACTTAACTCGGTGACCTCTCTGGACCTGCCACTCTCCTGCTCGCAACCATCAGCTCCTGGCGCTGAAGAGGCTGGATTGCAGGAGACAAATATTTCAGTCCTTTTGGTGGGTCTTTGTCTGTGTCTGACCAAAAACCCCTCATCACTCGCTTCTTTTAAGGAAGACAGAAGCCCATATGTGGTTGGTACTTTGCCTGGTGGCTTTTGAGCCTTATTTTTATACACTTCTGTACTGTTTTCACTTAAAATCTCGCATGTAGTTTCACACTGAGCCCATTTCTCCTTGCATTAGCCATGTGCCACCTTCTATGTTGCTTCCTCCTTTGTGCTCATGTGGCTGCGCTGTGGCTGGAGTTGGGCACCTGTCCTACCTGGAAACAAATTCAGCAAAACGGCACATGGTTTGATCTCAGCTGGACTATCAGGATTGGCCTTTTTAGGAGTGACACAGATGTAAGTATGCTTGAATGACTTGTGAAATTGAATGTCTAACAGCCAACATAATTTCTGATGAAGGTAGGTTTGTGCTGAAATACCTCACTATGAATCAGAATGGCCGAGGTGCGACATAACTTCCTGTTCACTTGTCCTTGCTATTGAGCATCATCTTCTGGTGGATGCCCCAGGTGGAAAACTGAGCTTGGCAACCTCTAAAATTGCCATGAAGAGCTCTGTGAGTCAGTAATGTGCAGGAGGGACTTGCTTCTGAGAAACAACCCTCCCAGGGAAAAACTCGTCCTAGAAACAGCTCCTTCCCTGCCATGCGTGAGATGCGAGGGAGAGCGCATGCCTGCAGGGAGGGTCATAGCACAGCTGCGCTGCGGCCACGGTGCCTGCAACCAGCCAACAAGGATTTCAAGTGCACTCACTGGATCCCTGTTAACCACTCGGTCATACGTCAGAGCTGCAGGGCAGAGTGACTTTGCACATTTAGCTCCCGCTCCGAAAACAACAACAGTGCTGGAGAATCCCTGCTCAAGGGAATGGTCCATGCTGGGGGTGATCAATGCCTGTGCTCACCCCAAGAAGGTTTCAGCAGATGGAGGGGCAAGGTAACTCTGTGTGTGCTGAGGATTTCTGTCCATTTCTCAGTCAGAACTTGAATTTGTCGTTATCAGGTGAAAACATGTCTCTATAAATGGAAGTTACTTAAGAGCCATTTCCTGATGCCAGCTTTGAACTAAGGTCACAAACCCACCAGAGGCCCTGCAGAAGCTGCAGTCACCGGCAGCTCCGGTCCTTGCACCTCCCCTTGGGTTGGCCAGTGGTGCTCCCTCCCGGCTGCCTTCCCAGGGCTGGTTTCAAATCCCTGAACCACACATGGTGTCTGCGTTTCCTTCCACTAGTTGGGGTGTTCCCTGTCCCAACCGTGCCTGGTGGGAAGGTGACCTGCGCAGCCAGAGATGTTCTGCCCCAAGGAGCAGCCAGAAGATCTCTGGCACGTTCATCCCAGGCTGGGATCCCTCCCTTTGCAGGCAGGACATCACCTGGGGGGCTGCAACGCTCCCAGCACTGCCGATACGTTCGCTGCCCTATGGCTACGTGTGCATCCCAGCCCCTGGAGACCATCCCTACCTTCCTGTTCTGATGTTTTTATTTTCCCGTCTTGTATAGCTATTACTCAGAAAAAAAGCCCGATGCACATTTATTTCCCAAAGAAAATAATAACAAGGCTCTCTTGGTAAGCTGCAATATTCCGTGCTTTCACTAAGGACAGCAAAGGGGGCTGAAGGAGAGGACTATAACCAGGCACAGCGGAGGGACAGGCTCCTTCTGCTCTTTCTCCCAGAGGAAGAAGGTCCTGCTGAACACCCACTGTTCACAGCTGCAGCTCCCCACTGCCTTCTGGTGGCAAAAATGTATTAAAATCTCCCTCCCAGCCTCAGCTTCTCCTCCCAAGCCGGCGCCAAACACTTGTGCTGGGCGTGTGGTTTGGGGCCCCATCTTGCACCCTTCCTGGCGTCGCCTGGCCCTCCCCTCCCTGCAGAGTCGCTCTGAAGTGCCTCCCCTTTTCTGCAGAAAAAGGCTCCATCCTGTGCCAGAAAGGAGGGCGGGGAATAAGTAAACCCTGGGTTTGTAGGAATCCGACTCTGCCTGCAGGGATGAGATGTGTCTCCAACATTTCTCTGCCTTGCAGGGGCTCTCAGCTCCTGGCAGCTCTTTGCCAACGGCCCCAAAAAGTACAAGCACCTCCGAGGCTCTCTCTTGTTCCAGCTGCCCGGTGTTAGCTGGTTGGGAATGGTGAATGGATTTCCATCTCTGGTTGCCAGGAGCAAAGCAGCCAGGAGTGAAGGGCTTATAGGATTTGCTGCTGCTTGTATTTGTGATAGTCATCTCCTAGGAAAGGATTAGCTGCTGGGTCCGGAGGTGGTCCCGCGCCTGCCTGGCCTCTGAAGTCCAGCAGGAACAAAGTGTTTGCTAAGGACTTTGTCACCACCAGAGCGAACGGCTGCCAAGCTGCGCTGTAACCAGGGATGGCAGCGAAGTCGGCACGGATACAGAAGCAGGACGAAGACAAAGACCATGGCTAGCCCCTACCACCAGCCCACTGCATGAAGTTGTGTGCAGTGAAGGCGACCTCGGCTGCTCTAACCTAGTGGTCCGCCAGAGTTTTCTGTGGGAATACAGTGTATTTTCTTGCATTGCTGTGGCTGACAAAACCAAGATAGCGTTACGGTGCCGTATGCATTCCCTCCCTCATTTGCATGGTTACAGAGGAAAATTTCCTTTGGTTCACCAGTTCTTGGCAGTCTGAACTCTTGCCCGAAAGCTTCTGGTAATGGGCAAAAGGTGTGCACTATGGAGAGGTACTGGAAGTTTCTTTCATGAGAATATCTATGTTTATATTGTACCTGAGCCAACTGCTCCTAGGAGCTCTCTGAAGTGTAGAGTGAACCTGAGACACAGCCTGTGGTGTCCATATTGTCTTTGTGGACACCTGAAAACCCTTTGGATGGGAAGTCAAGGCTGTCCACATCACCGGCAAGCGCCCGTGACAGCTCTGCAGCCTGCCCCAGCGTCAGCCCGAAGGCTCTGCTTTGCAGCTGCTTGTGCATGACAAAGTGGAGACAAGGGACCTGATGACAGTGTCTCTCCTTGTATTAACACCAAACATTTCTGTCCACCCTGACTCAGACCAAGGCAATAGCAGAGCCTGTCCTCTAGGCTTACCTACCGAGTTTGGGTCTTGCTGCCACTGCTGTTTGATTATGGGGGAATGAAAGGAAACGATGCTTAGTATTATTTCAGAAATCAGATAACCTTCTTTAAAGCAGATCTAGGCGAACCAAAGAAGATGTAAGTGAGAATCTGAAATCCACTGTGTTTTCCTCTGGTTCAGAGTAAGGAGGGTGCTTAGCATGGCCCTAAGGGCGTGATGCTCTTGCTGTTCTTGCTGTCCTGAGCTGAGATTCATCCCAGTTTTCAGTGAAGCCGGCTGAAAAGCTGGAAATTGTTAAAAAACCCTAAACATGGCTGTCCTCGTAATGTTTCCAGGGAAAACAGTGAGTCACGGATTGAAAAGCAGCACTGTGGCTGTGTGCAAGTGCAACTTCTAGGCAGAGTTAGAAGATGCAGAAGCTTTCTAATGTAGAAACCCAAGAGAGTGTGGAGGTGATGATTTATTTCAGAACTGGCTGGCTATTAAAAAATCAAACAGAACTTGGGGGATGAGAGGCTTCCTTTGATATATGGGCTGATAGGAAAATGAAGGTAGTCTAGAGTCAGTCACAGAAAATGTCTGCTTGGCATGAGAGTGAAAGGAATGGTTAAGGTTACACAAGTGAAACATGACAACCTTTGCTCTCGTTTTCAAGTCAAATAGCTTAGAGTTAGATCTTATCACTCAAGACTTGAATTAATCATGGGGCGAGTATTATAACTGAAAGAAATAGATCAAATTATAAAGGCAAGCTGCTACCAAGCTCAATGGAAACTCGAAAGAATGGGGAGGAATTAAGAGATAGATCTGATTAAGACGAATAAAAATATCAGCTGTGCCTCAGGGAATGTTGCTGTTCTCCAACATAAATTCCAGAGTCAAAAATAGGGTGCTTTAGTTTTCCATCAAGAAATCAAGCTAGGTAAGAGCTGGAATTCTTTAACCCTGCTGAGAGGAACAGGCTTGCAGCTGAGCTGCCCCCTTGTTTGCCTTCTTAGAAACTGTGGATTATATCTATCCGGTGCGTATCAGACAAGCTCACTATTTTGGTTTTACATTTCCAGCTCATTCCTTTCATTTATTCTAAACGTTTCTCCCACTAGACTCTCCTTTTCTGCAAGTGTCTGTAAGTGGAACTGGAATCAGTCGCTGCCTTACTTTATAAAAGCACATCATCAGCTTCCTATGTTATTCTGGGACATTTTAATCTAAGAAATTATCCTGTGAACAGGTACATTTTCAATCTGTCCATCAAGTCTGTGATGAGGGTTTTTCCTTTTGTTCCCACTGGATAACCCCTATCCAACATAGAAGTGGACTGAGCTGTAAGCTTTCTGTAATTCTAGATAGACTTTTGTTAGAGGTTGTTTTCTGATACCTTTTTACAAGACAGTAAAAAGAATCAAAGAGATCCTCCTCCCTTTATGAATATAAAGATGTAGATCTGAGGCAAACTCAGAAAAATCCCCAAATTAAATTTAACATGAAACCTGTTTCTAATTGTTCACTAATCTTTTTAACTGATTACTAAACCAAGGTCTGCTTTACACCTCTTCGTACTTTTTTTTTATACATATACACACACATGTATATATATATATTAAAAATCTTTATCTATTTGTATAATAAAAATCTATATGTAATAAAAATATAACGAATAAAAAAAATCTATTTGTCTATATCTGGTTTAAAACCCCTGTATTTAGAAATAAGAAGATCACTGGTACAGGAAATGTTAAATACTGAAAGGGTTGTTTATTAGAGGACTTTGGGAGGAATTTGAACTCATTTTCATTGGAGTGAAAAAAAGTGTTCTGCAGATAGCAGCTGACCCTGTTAATCTATTGTAAATATCGAACCTCTGGAAATTATGGGTGGAGATTTTTCTGTTTGCTTTGGTAATAACCTAAACATTGGTCCCTGATAAGTCCTGTACCAACAGACTGGATTGTATATTCCTGAATAGCCACATCGTTCTTTGACAGAAGTTAAAAATTATAGAAACTAGTAGTGTCCTGATAAAACCTCGCACAAAAACTTGAATTAAGGATATCTCTGTCAGGACCTTATTGTCTGCTTCACATCCAGCCTGCTATTTATCAGACAAAATAAAAGATTTTTCCTTGCAGCATAGTCTTTGGCATTTCTTTATAGAAAAGGTGAGACTGATCCTTAAAGTTAGCATACAATAAATGCCCTTGCAGGTGAGCATCCATGTTCTCCTCCAGATATCTTTTCCACAGGGAGGTTCAAGCTGAAGTCCCAGCTCTCTTGCCCATCTTCCCTGCTCCAGGTGGCTAGCTCAGAAGGGATTTTGCTTGCTTGGTTGCCTGTAGCCAGTCCCAGAAGCTCTCTGGTTGCTTCATCGTTATCACTTCTAGTCTTGCCTGCTTTAGACAGTCTGGCAGACAGGCAGTTATATACAGCAAGCAATTACTGATTTGGTGATGTCAATGAATTAAAATCCTATTTGGCTCCCTTGGCCCAGGCAATATCCTTATAGCATTGGATTATATCAGCAAATGATGAGCAGTCATACGGGTTATTGCTAATTCTCTTTCCGTAGCACGTGGCTTACTGAAAGATCTTTTAAATAGGTTGTGAGACACCAGTGCTCCTCTGGGGCAATTGCAGGAATTTGAGATTGAGCTCCCTTAAATCCCTTACTTGTATAATCTGCTTTTATTTTTAATTTCTAGTGTTGTTATTCCTGCTGCCAAAAGCTTACTTGTCACACAGATACCAGAGCTCTTTTGTCCTCTCAAAGGGCAAGGCACATTATTCTTTGGTATTTGCAGAACTATAGCAACGGCCAAAAATTTAAGAGGGGTATTCAGGAGGAGAAGACCAAGACAGTGAATAACGTGCACAAGCTGTTACACGTAATCACTGAAACTGTACAGGGCATAGCATCCATTTGGGATCTCTGCAACTGCTAAACAAAAGGGCTAAATTGCGATGTAAAACTGCGACAACCAGCACTAATGTCAGGGCTTTCAAATACCAAAGACCAAGCTCCTGTGGGCTGTGTTCAAATCTGCTTTGCCAAGCCAGACCCTGCATAAAAGCCTGCTCCGATCCTGCAGAGGCAGGAGATGCATGCTGTTCTGCAGGCAGAAGCCTGTGTAGCCAGGAGGCGACGAGCACTGGCTTGGGCATTGAGAATTTGCTTAATGGCAGTGGCTACCAACAAGACATTCAAAGTTATTAGGCAGCATCCCAGTCCTGTGCCATGTGGAGCAGTTAGATGGGTGCTGGAAAATGGGTTTCCTTAAGTGCGATGCAAGGGGCAGCAGGATCCACATCCCAGCGCTGTCCATCTTGCTTATTGCCGTCGTTGGCACCAATCAAATGGAGTACGTCCACATGGTTTGTAGACAATGTATTGAAAGCGTGATGGCTTGTGAGGGATTTGTATCACTCAGAAAGCAACTTTTCCTTAAAACAAACATTGAATGCACCTCGGTGAAAGAGGACAGTGGAATTATATCAGGAAACTGGAAGCAGTGGAATACTGCTTGTGTAAGGGCTACACAAAATCTGAAATTACGGCAGGTTCTCTCTGCCTTTTTCCCCAGCAGAGCACCAGGGTACCGGTAGTACAGTTCTAACCAGGAGCTCAAGAACTGCCCGGTGTCACTCGGTGAATCCTCGTGTTGTCAGAGCACTTACAGACACCATCCATCCCGCCTCCAGGTTTTGGGAGGCAGACAGTCTGCAAAGTAACATCACTTTGATTGCCATTTCAGCCTCCCAGCGGTTAAAAGCAAGGGTGTGCAGGCAAGTTTGGTATTTAGCACTGTTTCTGGTTGTTCTATTCTTTTACACAATTGCATCATGCAACCATTTCACACCCTAAAAATAAACCCAGCTGGTTTTAAAGCAATTCCTTTGTCCCAGTGCAGGATTGGTCACTGCTTTGTGACTGCTGAGAGGCGGTTTCTCACGTTTTGCAAAAGCTCCCTGTTCTTGATGAGCTGCTTCTCAAAGGCCTCTGGGAAGAGCAAGATTTTCTAAATTAGAGACCCCATCTGTCTGTCTGTCCTGGCTTCCCCCGACACAGCCCCTAGCTGCCTGCCTCTGTGGGCCAGCATCTCCATAGCTGGAGAGGCTGAAGTTGCTCAGAAGGTGCTGGAAGAAGACTGATGGGTGCCTGGTCCCAGTGGCACCTCAGGGACTGCTCTTGGCAGCTTTGCAAGCCAGGAGGAGGGACAGAAAGGGAAAGGCTCAGAAGGAGCCTCCACTTCTGGTACCTTAAATGGTGCCCCACAACTTGAGACGCTGGGGGTAGGAGTTATCGGGCCATGCTGGTGGACAGCAGAGCTGGGTCAGCCTTCATGCAGCGTCTGGGCTCCACGTGAGGCCGGAGGAGTCGCACTCCTGTGGCACCTCTCCCCAGGGACTGTCCCCAGCCCTGCTCTCCCTGCGGCTGCCACCACTGTCAAGTACGCTGAGGTCAGCTCGACCTCGGCCAGGCTGTGACACAAAAAGGCTACAAGAAGTAACAGCCAGGACCCAGAAACCCATCCGCTCCCAGACTCCCGTCTTGGGCCGCGGCCCGTGGCTGCTCCCAGTTCCTGGTCCTGTGCCAGCAGAAGACGCAGAGACCGGCTCTGTTTAACTTCTCCTTTGGAGATGGGAGAAGGGGCAGAGCCCGTTCGCATTCCTCTGGGCGCAGCTGTTTACGTGACCCGGGCAGCCTCTTCACACTGCTTACGCTGCACTTGCAGCCTCGCAGCTGCAGCACGGTGTGTGTACTCCTCGCTGGCAGCATCCCACCCACCTGGTACCTGGGCTCTGTTCCCTGCCAGGCTGCCCCGTCCCCTTGGGCACATCGCTGAGGGCATCTTCTCAGGGCACGAGAGTGAAGGAGTTCAAAGAACAACAGTCCAAACAATGACCCGCTCTCATCTGCAGCCTTTCGTTCCTTCTCAAGATGTATTTCAAGTACCTTTTAACACTGCTGACGTCAGAGGAGCTTTACTGGAACATCCGTCTGTCTCCTAACACATCTGGCTGCACTGCCCCCAGCACCTTCTGCCCTTGCACGAGCTCTTCTGCGGGCCTCGTCCCTTGTCTCACGCCGATGGCTGGAGACTCCGTGGTCTCACCCTCTGTGTTTGTCCAGCTCAGTCACAGCTGGAGGTGATGGATGGGGTGACACTGGGCAGGACACTGGGCAGGACACGAGTCCCATCAGGCGCACTCCTGTAGCGCCAAGCAAGGAGAGCAGAGCCGCTGCAGTGAGGGTGACCGGGACAGACACAGCCCAGGGATGGCCACGCCAGCTCATTGAGATGAGCGACATCTGAGGAAACCAAGCTCAGGGCCAAGGCAAATGGCCGGACACAGGTGGCCATAGCAAAAACCAAGTGCAAGGTCTTGAGGTTAATCGCAGCCTCTGACCGAACCGGGGAGCCCCCACAGGGGTTTTTGGCAGCTCACACATCTCTTCCCAGTGGTGTGGTCCCTGCTTACAGACCTGGCCTTGAGCACGGGCAGCCCAGCCTGTATCCCTGTCCACATCACACGCCGCCTCCTGCAGATCTCCCCCCAGACCACCTCCCTTGTCTCCCTGAAACTCCTCCTTTCCCCTAACCCCACGTGGAAGAGGACTTTGGTGTGAAAAGTCACCGTAATGGCAGAGGGACCGCTGCCCTCCTGACTGCCCCATCTCTGCACACATGACCCTAGACAGCAACACCTCCCCAGTTCAGGCAAATCTCCCCCCTCTTCCCCTGTGCCTGGCAAGCCGAGGCTCTCTTCTTCACAGGAGACCTATCAGGAATGCCAGTCTCCCTCCTAAAATGTCTCCTTCGAGCTGCCCTTGCTCAGCCCCTCTCCGATGCCCTGCCCAGCTCTATCTCATAACTGGGCAGGGCTGACCAGAATCTAGCTTTCTGGTCCAAACAAGATAGAAAAGCTGAATAGCTCAATTTCTTCACCTCTATAATTTAGGGAAAGGGAAGCTGCACTCCATGATCACTCTTCAGCCTTTGATGTATTTCGATGTGCCCTGTAGCCTTGCATTTTTTTTCCCCGCATCATTATAGGGTAATACTAAGTGTGTGTTAACATAAGAGCTGCCAAAGATGTTTGAAAGGCTTGTTTGTCCCTCCGCAAAGGGAAATCCTCCCCCTCCCTGCCATGTGCACTTATCACTCCAGAGATTCATTCTTCTTTGAGCTAGACAGAAGTGCAGTTGCCTTTCTGCTGGTGTTTTTTTTTTGTTTATTTGCTATTTCTGACATTCTGCTGAAAAGGGAATAGGAAAATTGGCAAAACACATGGAAAGGAGTTTCCTCATATGATAATAACATGAGACAAGGCAGGACAAGAAGGGGATTCAATTTGCCTGGTTTAATATTTTTAACAGATGTTGACCGTAAAAACAGGCCTACTATTAATTTGCATGTACCAGTGCCGTCTGATGATGGGTTAAGGGGAGAATTTTGGCATTGCTTTTATACTGATGTCCTCCCCAGTCAGATTTAATATGCATACAGATAAAGCTCACCAAACTCCTTTAGAAGAAAGCTTCAAAAAAAATTTCTCCAAATTATCCCTAACTAAATGAGTATCATATACTCATTTATGTAGTTTCCCAAAGCCTCGGCTTTCCATCTTGCTTTTTAGAAAATGGCTTTGAATGTTTTCCCCGTTTTATCTTTAAAGTGAAGCCCTTCACCTTTACCGAGATGAGAACCACGGTCCGTAGGAGCACTTGGCCATGGTCCTGCTCCACGCAGTGGCATTCAAGCAGAGGGTTAAAGCAGCCCAGAGAAGGTCGGTTTTGCTATTAGAAATTTGGCTGTAACTAATCATTTGAGAACATTTACATGACCTGTTTGACATGCCGCAGATCCGGAAATCTCAGGAATATCTGTCTGAAATCCGTCTAGATCAACAGGCTAATGCACATCTCTAACATACACTGTTTGTACTCCAAGGGATGCTTCACATAATGCCAGCCTGGCTGTTGCTGGCAAAACCAACCACCTGCTATTTTATTGTCTGAAAGGAGGAGCTTCTGTATAGATGTACATTTTAGGAAGACATGATAATTCTTGTCATGCAAAGTTTTTATGGTTATTGCAAAATGCAGAACCCAGGACACATTTCAAAACGCTCAGGAGATCTGAGCCAGTTTGCGCCTTGCTGGGAGCCCTCATGGGAACCGCAGAGCAGAAGTTCCCTGCAGCTGCCCCACATCGTGGGCCAACAGCATCTTCGTAAGGGATGAAATTGCGAATTGGCCTTTTCTTGCCATGTTTTTAGCCCGCCCCTTCCTCTTACAGCTGCAAAATCCAAGAATTCCAGGAAAATCTCAACACATGTTGGTCTGAATTAACAAAAGGCTCCGCAGGGATGGGAGGTCAGAAAAGCGTGTCGGAGCCCCGCCATCCCAGCCCGAGGGAGCTGTTAGTTGAACAGACTGAGGTGCTCGGGGCTGAGCTCTCTTTCGTTCTCTTGAACTAACAAAAACTCTTTTTTTACTGTGTGGCTTTTAATTCTTTTTAACAAAAAAAACCTCTCTCTTTTTTTCCCACGTGGCTGTTGGAAAGACACTAACTGTTCCCACAAGCAGGTCCATGGTCACGGGTTTGGGTGTGCTCAGTGGCTGCAGAAGAATTCGAAGGGAAAGGAAGCACAAGTGCCAAGAAGATTAGAAAATACTTCCATATTTTTACACTACGATTGGAAGGATGATGTGCCTCCATGCTTCCTAGCCGAAGGGTAAGTTGCTCAGCTGCAAAATGTTTCCTCTTCCACTAACAGAAAGCTCTTGGCCCGCTGTAGTCTCATGGAATACATTTCTAGGCGGATGACACTGCCTGTGACAGTGCTGGACTCAGCGCTGCTGGCTTCTCCTTGCTCCGCTGCTCCGGGGGAGTCATAGGTCCTGCAAACTCTGCGGCTGCTTAAAACTCCTCCAAGCCTTTTGTGTTGCTTGCTTTTATTTCCCAAGATTATTTTTAATCATGATCGGTGTTGCAGTCCAGCTCACGGTGTGCCCCTACAGTGGTAATTAGGAGGCATAAAGGATTAATGGCTGCAGGAGGAGGTGGCAGGAGGAACCATGGGCAGAGAGGAATGCCTCTAGCAACGACTCGGTGGGAGGCATGAGGAGTTTGGATCGTGCCAGGTCCAGCCGCCCCGTGATGCAGGGACATGTTCATACAGTGTCACCTGGAGAGCAGAGTACCTGCCGGGGAGTGGCAGAGTGGCACAGCGTTTTGTTAGCTCCCGCTCAGCAAAACCATTCCGAGGTGAGCCTGGGACTGCAAAACTTGTCTTTGCTCAGGAGGAAATTAGGCCATGTCAGCCTCAGAGGGTAAGGTTTTGCAATACGCTTATTCCAGTGTCACTGCAGGCAGATGATGACAGCGGTGATGCCTTGTCCCCATCTCCCTACCCCGGCTGCCCCTCCTGCCCCTCTCCTCCTGCAGAGCCCAGGGATGTGGTGGCCCTGCAGCCAGCTGGGCTCGCCGAGCCGCCTGCGAGCAGGTCTCCCTTTGCTTGCAGACTGGAGAGTTTTCTGTCCGATCAACGGCGTGATCCGAGTCACTGCGCTGTTGCGTAGTCGTTAGGTTGGATGCAAACGGCGGGAAGGTGGCGGAGGCTGGGGCGGTGAGGGGGACCGTGTCTGCTGGCCAGAGCCAGCTGTGACACCCCCTACACAGGGATGCTGGTGGCCACCGTTGTCCGCAGGATGCTGAGGCTGTCCGCCAGTGACAATCCCAACATCGAAGGGCATTTGGTGCTGGGAAGAGGGTACTTGTGTCTGCTCCTTGCAAACACTGAGTCAGAACAGAAAATAAGGTGAGTTCTGATGGTGACAAACAGGAACAAGAAAAACGTTGTGCCCTTCAGGAGGTAAAGAGAGCTTGAAAAATTATGGTTATGGGGGAGGGAGGAGGAGAGGAGAGACATCTGTGCTTGTTTATTCATTCATGTTTCTACTAGCCTTTATTATATTTAGACTACGCTAGATGATAGTAGAAGTATTTTGCATCTAATGATGATCTGGGGAGTGGGAGTGCGCTATGGCAGCCTTTACAGCTCCTCCTGGCCCAGGTTTCCTTACACATATTTGACACTTTTGATGCAGGTTATGCTGCACTGTCATCCAATGGAGGCGTAAGCTCAGATCTTTTTTGTTCGGTTGTTGTGCTTTATATTTTCTTTTGCTAGCAGGTTGTAGCCAGACAGGAGCAGAGGGAAATCAAACATCATTAAGCACCACAAGACCTCTGCCCTTTTTGAGCTGACACAGGAAAGTCCTTAATTTCTTTGACAGCTAAATGGAAGGAAACAAAACACAATGTTCCTTGTATTTCTAAACAGTCACTGGAATGAAAAAGGATCGATTCTGAAATGAAAGAATTAATCTTACAGCTACTGCTTGAAAAACAGTGGTGTTTATGTTTCGTATTTGGAGAAATACTAAGCTGGGAGGTGGTTATAGCCTCTGCAGGTGCCCTTACAGAAAGGCAGAAAACCAGAACCAGCTTTTTGCTTCTTAGAAAGTCTATCAAGGAGATCAGGCATACAATGTAATTTCTGTAAACTGCTTTAATCTGATCTTATTTTCTATAACAGTGATGTTTAATGATCACTTTATCTTAACCTGTTTTCCTTTTTCCCTGGTCTGAAGGAAAAATTCTTCAAATGGAGGGAGAGGAAGGAAACAAAGCTGGCAGCCTCAGCAGCTCGCAGCCGTGCCAGCTTTGTGCTCTTAGGCAGGAATTAGCTGAGTGGGTCTCTCCTGACATGTGAAAACATTGTTTTCCTTTTGCTATATCCTGATGAATTCTGCAGGTTTTTACCCACGCAGAACTCTCTCTGGTGTTTACGATGAGAGTTAATTTGGCTGAGGATTGATCAGAAGCCTTAAATACACAGTTCCCAGCCTTTCCAGTACAAGGGCCGGCTCTGAAAGCCTCTCGGTGTCTGACAGTCATTCTGCAGGACCCATCCCCAAATAAAGTATCGCCGTGCAAGGCAGATCTGTACCTTTCATACTTTATCACATCCTGTCTTACTGTTGCAGTGGGTTTTTCACTTGGGGGCTTTGTTTGATGCTGTCTCGGTGTCGTGACCATAAGTCGTGCTCTGTGCCCAACACACGCTTTCTGGAGTCTGTGCCCGCAGTGATATGTACCATCAAACGCTGCCTGTCCTGATGCTCAAGTGGTGCAGGACAGCCCAAGTGGGACTGCGGTTTCTGATGCAACATCAGCAAGAGGGACGTGCCTCGGCCTTCGTTAGGAACGGTTTTAAACCAGATGCCCCAGGGGGACTGGATTGCTGGACTGTTGAGATTTGTGCCCCCATTCAGCTCCCAGTTCCCCTCTCTTATCTCTCATGTGTTCATTCTCTGCTAGCTTCCTCATAACTCATTCCTGGAAAAGGGAGGGTGGGAACGGAAATTCTCCATTAGACCTCTCTCCGCTGATGCTATGGTGCGTGTAGTAACGGGCAAGCCAGACTCCTCCTGGTTTTAAGCACTGGTTTAAGTACAAATCTTCCCTGTTCAATTAGAGCAAACCCATGCTGCCAGCTACCACCGCTGACTGCCACATCAGCAAGGATTAAACCTGGCCAGAGGAGCTTCTGATCAAGAAATCAGATTTTCTAGGGTCTGGAAGAGTCAATATGTTGGATCAGATTCATCTGCTGGCTGCCGTGACAGTCCTGGGAGTCCTGGAGCAAGGTAGGGACCATCAGATGCACATGCCCAAGTACTCGCTGGGTCAGCCTACTGCATCTCCACTGATTTCCCTTCACTCCCATATTTCATTTCTGCTGTTGCACTGGCACTTCCCCGCTTTTCAGACAGTGGACTGATATCTTGTCTGGGTTTTGAAAAGTACTCAACAAAACAAGTGCCTGGGAAGCCCTTCCTTTGAACTGACCTACCTCTTCAGTTCAGAAATTTCTTGGTAGATCTTCTCCTCTGCAAACATGTAAAATTTCTTTCTTTGAAAAATGGGTTTATAGCTGTTCCTGAGGTTCATGTAGACGTTAGCATACAAAAAGCACTGTGGTGCAGACAAGTGGAAGAATGGGCTGCGGTGGGTCACACGGAACATCTCCCAGCCGTGGTTCCACATTGCATGACAATTTAATTCAGTGTCTGCGTTGCTTATCTGTGGCATCAGTTCCCTCCCTACTCAGCTATCAGGATTTAGAAGGGGAAAAAATTAAAGATTGAAAAAACCTTAATATTGGCAGTAACAATGTGCATCTGAACTGTGTACCGATTTCTGTAGATAATAGATGATCTGTTAATTACTCAAGAGAGAAAGCAGATATCCACCAGTGGTATGTGACTACATGCTCCTCGCTTCACTGTTGCACTGGGTCATTCCTTTTCCTTGTCTGAAACTTAATCTGGGATTTTCATCCAGCTTTCCCTGCTCTGCCGGGGTGCACGGTTAGGAGGAGACTGCACAACTTTTGCCCTTACCTGTGCCAGACTCCTGGCCCCACCGTGCCCAGCCAGAGGACTGACCACTGGTACTTTTCTCTCTTTTGCTGCAGCTTACTTCTTCCTCCAGGTGATCTATGCCAGGAGGGTGTTTGGCATTTCTCCTCCAAAGATCTCAGGCCCACCTGAATTTGAGAGGATCTTTCGAGCACAGTAAGAAACTCCTCTTACAAGATGCTTTCCAGATCTCATGGCTGACGGCGCTGCCCCTCCCCTGCTTTGCCATTCATTTCTCAGGACTGTAATTCAGCAGTTACCCACCTCCCTCGGGATTAAGTTAATGGGCTTAAGAATCAGCATGGAGACTGTATTGGATCATGAGTCCTAAACACACCAGCCATTGCTGATAAAAATCACACAGGAATCTCTGCTATAGAGTGAAGGGCTGCTAAAGACATAGTTGTTGGTACCTGAGACTTAGGCTGGTTTTAGCCAAGCGGTGTCAAAGCTTCAGGCAGCTTCAGCCCTGCTCTGAACCCCGTTCACTGGGAAGGACAAGCTCCCAGAGAGATCACAGCTGGGGCTGTGACGGGGATAGCCACAATCCAGCACCTCTGCCGTGACTTCTGTGCTAAGGCTGCAGTGGGGAGGGAGGCAGAGAGGGAAGAAGCTTCTGCTTTTGCTGTAGCTGAGCACTGAAAAAAAGGCAACCGGGCAGCAGGAGCAGGATCCCCTCAGCCATCCCCTTCTCTGCTCCTTTGCCAGCCTGGACTCAGCCTCATCCAGCATCTCTTGGTCCTACTACTTTGTCTTTGGGAAGACAGAGCATGGCATACAAACAATCCAAACAACTAAGTGCTCCCTCCCACTCCTGCGGGAAGACCAAGCTGCTCTGGCCTTATCTGCTTAAGATGCATTTCACCCTCAACGTGTCTGCAGCCTGCTGGGCAGACCTTCCTGGCGGCTTTGGGGCTTTTACAGCAGAATTTAAGCTGCAGCACTCGGGAAGGGGCAGTGGGGGTGGTTCACAGAGCCTTTCTGTGCATAGTCTGACCTGGGCATCTTTTCGTTAATTTCTTGTGCCCTGGAGACCCAGTTCCTTCCTTTGTTTAATTCCTGTGAATAAAGGTGGGATGGGAACTGTAGGGAAAGGTGCAAGCCTGGATGTTTTTATGGTGACATCAACTCTAAAAAGCAACAGCCTCCAGCCTCTTGAAACTACTAGGGGAAGCAAAAAAGGAAGATCTTCCTTCTTTCCCTTGTTTATGACCTTCCTCTTTCCTGCCAGGGTGAACTCCTCCGAATATTTTCCCATTTTCCTGGCACTTCTGTGGCAGGCTGGACTCTTCTTCCATCAAGGTGAGAACAGCCCATTGCCTGGTTTGTCACTGGATCTGTTCCCCTGAGTGCTGGCTCAGTCCTCAGGTCCTGCTCACCTTCTGAACAGTAAATTAGGCAGCGATTCTGTCTCTGATGAGAGGGTAGAGCCAGGGCACATAAAGCCTCTATTCCTTCACTTTGGGCTACCTGCTTGGCTCAAAGTAGCTCTAAAAAGCCTTTGGAAACAGTCACGGTGATCTCTCTCAACTACAGGTCTGGCTGCAGCCTTGGGTCTGCTCTATCTCTACGCCCGCTACTGCTACTTTATGGGATACAGGGCATCGTCCTCAGAAAGGTAAATGCCTCTGCCAGCCTGGAGTACACGGTAACCCCTGCGGGTTTGCATTTGGAAACATAACGTGCTTCGGGGAAGCTCGGGACTCCCTCTGGCTGCTTTGGGGTCCCTGCATGACTCAGCCTTGCCAAGCTCTCCCTGGGGTATAACGTGGGCATGGGTACAGGGCTGGGGCCAGAAACACCAATACGGGGCAAGGCTGGAGCTGCCCCGAGCCCTTGCGGGTGTGCGTGTGCTCCCTCGAGGCGGGAGCAGGGCACAGGATCATGTGCAGGAGACAGGGAACAGCCAGGGGCTGCCTTTCCGCCCCCCTTCTCCAGGGAGGAAGGGACTGTTCCCGGGGTGAGAGCAGGGGTGCTCGGTCTCAGCAGGTTCCCTCTCTCCCATCAGGCTCGCCCCAATATATTTTAGCACTGGAGTTCTCTGGATTCTCGTTGCAGCATCAGCCTTGGGCATCTTGCATTTCTTCCTCTCCCACTATGTGGGGCTGAACGTCCTGCAGCTTCTCACAGCATGACCTGCTCCTCTGTCCCTCATCGTTGTCCTCGTCTTGGAGTCCTGCTCCCTCCTGCCCATGGTAACAGACTGGCTGTACCTAATACAGCACAAACAAGTCCACCCTCACCTGAGTTTTTAACACTTCTTTCTCCGCGTCCCAGCACCCGCATGAATTCAATGAACCCGCAATACCTTCAAGAGGTATTTTTCCCCCCACGGCACCCTTTGTGCCAAGTGCTCCATAACTGGCAGCTCCATCATGCCTGATGCGGAAACAACAGTCCAAAACAAGGAGAATTTTAGGAAAACCGAATACCTAAAAGCAAACTCATCCCAGCCTGAGCTTCCCAGTGAGCCACCCCAGGGAATTGCCATGTGTTCCCCTTCCTCCAGCGGTTCTGCCTTCAGCCCAGGCACTGAACCGTGGGTTCGTGCCAGTTTTCCAAGGCCCACACCTAAGAAAGGCATTTGTTTGAAACCAGATGTGGGCTGAGGCATAACAAAAGAGGCAAGGGATAAACAGGAGCAGCCACCAACATGTTGTGGAAAGTCTATTAGCGCCCTTGTAATGGTTGTTAGCCATTGCCCGTGGGCAATATCGTAAATCAGACTGCGCAAACTCATAACCACTACTGCATGTATACCTTTGAATACTGCTGAGCAGCAACGTGCACATATAAAAGGGCCCTGAGCTTGCTGTGCTGGGTGTCTCCTTGTGGGTCTGCAGTTAAGCAGAGAACAAAATCACGAGCGTTTGAGCGGAAGGCGGCTGCCTCGGTTTCCTTGCCCTGCAGTGCAATGCAGCCTGCGACCCTGCATCCCATGGGAGGAGAGCTCCGAGTAGGGAGAAGCTGATTTTCAGAGGTGCCAAGCTCCCAGACTGGGGGCTGAGCTGCTCAGCACCAAACAGTGGTCCCCACGGGATGGTTTGGCCGGTGCTCAGGTCCCCCTCCGGGCTTGGCCCCCCTGCAGCAGGAAGGGCTGGATTTTCACAGGAGCTCAGCATTCACAACACTGATGCTTTTGGCTACCAGTCCACTCATGTTTGCAACACAGCTCAGGAAATGCCAGCAGTGCTCCGTGCCGTCGTCACGGGGGGACTTCATGCCAAACCCAGAGAGCGAAAATAACTGCATTAACATGCTGCCAGTCTAACCACATGTTAAAGCCCGCTGTCCTCCCCTCCCTTCCCTGGCAGTTTGCATATCTAGACTGTAAGAACAAAAGGCAGGGGTTTTTTGGAAGAAGTGATTAATTTTTCACATTGTTTCATTTCCTTCCCTGCATTTTAAATTGGCTTACCCAGAAAAGCCCCCAGACTGTTTCCTTCTTAGGCTCTCGTGCCTTGGAGTCATGCTGCCGCATTGAAATTGGAAAACACTGCAGGGGAAGGCTTAAATCTCAACAAAAATAAATGTACAAGACTTGCCCCTGCAAAGTTTTCAGTGCAGCGGGGCCCCATCCTCACAGGAACCCCCGGGTGTCACCGCAAGATAAACAACAAGAAAATAACTTTTTTTCTAGCAGCTTTGGTAATGCACTTTGGAACAGACTGAGCACCATTTAACTCCAGCTGTGCCTTAGCAAGGCCAGGGAGGAAGTGACATGCCACATGCCCCCAGTGAGACCTTACTTAGCCTTTACATTAACACGTCCCACCATCTCCTGACGTTAATTCTCAGTCCTCGCCTTTTTACCAGCATAACCAGTTACCTCCCAGAGGGTTAATACAGAAGGACCAGCCCCAGCTGCCAGTACATGTCCTGGCTCCATGTCAAAGCCCTGCTGTCCCGGGTTGGTCCAGGCTGGTGCTCACTGGTTCTGCAGACACAACCTCCATCTTTTACCGTGCAATTAGTTTTCTAACCCCATTGTATCGGCCCGGAGCCCCTGCCCACCTCAGCCCCGCTTGTCTCGGCTCTGTGTGTGACAGGGCTGCAGAATGACTCAGAGGAGGGATGTTAATGATTCAGCAGCCAGCCTGTGGCAAGCCGGCTTCTCCCCTTGGATGCAGAGAAGACCATTAAAAATCTTGGTGCAGCACAGCCAGGCTCTGGCCCTGGCTGCCCGCCGTTGCTAGCTCTGCTATGGAAAAGCCGCATGGCACATCATCCCCTTCAAACAATTGTCAGAGGGGTCGTTTCAGGTGCCTCTAGTAGAAGGAAAGCTCCTCCTCTCCACCCAGGGATGCTGTTGTTACTCTGCTACTTCGTAGCAGAGTCATCAAAGAAAATCACTTTGCACCGGACCACGGTTGAACGGTGTAGTCGACAGTTTCGGGATTTACCGCTCAAAACCGCTGCGGCCGCACAGCACGTTGCACTGGTGCTCTACGCAACCCCTCTGCCCACCTGCGCCTGCAGCAGCAGCGATGCTGCGGAGCCAGGTTTGGCCTGGCAGGGTGCGTACTGGGTGGGATGGGGTCTGCCCCTGTCACCCCAAGGTGACACCGGGGTCACCATCCAGCCGGGGTAAAGACCGTCCCGTGAGCCCCAGTTTAAGTGGCCAACCCACTGCCCTGGTACTGCCGCACGGCCGATGGCAGAGCCGCCGCTTCCAGAGCTGACAGGGGGAGGTTCGTCGCTGCTGCTCCCGTCCCCGCTGACCCCTCCCCACCTGCGAGCCGGGATGGGGGGGCTGCCCCACGCAGCTCCCCCCACCTGGGGATTTGTGTCCTGCCTTAACTGTCTTCTGGTCTGGTGAGCTAAGCTGGCTGAGGGAAGAGCGGGGGGTGGGGGGGGAGCATGGCTGCGCTGGCAGCAGAGCTGAGGCCGGGCTGCTGCGCCCGCAGCTCCCGGGGGCAGAGGACCCGCAGGCTGCCTGAGCCCCCCCGGTACCTCCCCCGGCCCCCGCCGCAAGCCCTGCCCGCCGGCACCGCCTTCCTTCCCCCGGGCTCCGGCCGCCGCGCTCGGGAGAGGGCGCTGGTGCGACGCGGCTGCGGCCGCCGGGCCGGGGTTGAGGGGACGGGACGGGACGGGACGGGACGGGACACCGCGGGGGGGACGCGGGACACCGGAGGAGGGGGGTGGAAAGGCGGCCAGCTGCTCCCGGAGCGGCAGCCTGCGCCAGAGGCGTCGGTCAGTGCAGCCCAAAAGGGACCCAGGACATCCCGGGTGCAGCCCAAGACGTGCCCAGGGCAGCGGGCGGCCAGGCGGCTCGCACACAAACCCTCGAGTTTCATCTGTGCTGGGGCAGGCCCTGGCGTTAAGGTTATTGGGATGGACGAGGCCCAAACCACCGACACCCGGAGCCTCGCAGAAATCTCCTGGAAACAGCTGACGACAGACACAAGAGCCCTCTGCAAGCGCTTGGTGGATTCCCGGGCTCCTTCCTCCCCTTAGAGCTGCCAGCTCAGTGTCAGCAACAGGGAGGAAAAGGTTTGGTGTGAGATATTTGGAAGCAAATCCACTCTCATACAGGCACAGCCTCCCAGGCGGAGCGGCCAGCTGGACAGGAGGCCAGCAGAGAGCAAAGGAAACCTGCAGAACCAGCAAGAACTTTTTTATCGCAAGAAATGCACGGGCTGAACTTGTAAACAAGCCTCCGGCCCCCAGTGGGGCTTGTTCCACGTGAGCAAACGAGTGACGATGAAAGTGCACAGCCCTGTCCCCCTGACGAAGCAACTCCCATCCGCTGCAGGGATAGCCGGCACGCATGTGTTCCCATTTCTGCATTCATAGGAACCTAGCCAGGTTCCTGTAAAGCTTTTGTACCGCGTTGCAGAAGTTTGTAGCTTATTTTTTATGTTGAAAACTTCAAGGGTGCCCATGTGGACTTTCCTACCCATCATGTGACAGCCCGTGTGGGATACATGTACAGATGGGTCTGGTGTGCAGACACCAGTGGATTTACACGTGGCCCCCGGCACCAAAATGCTGTGCCCTGGGACTGGGGAAAAAATGCACCCATGCATCCAAGCCCATGGAAAAGCACCCTGGTCCCTCCAGAGCACGGCTTGGTGGGACAGACAGAGCACACCCTTGAATTTCCCTGGGAAACAGAACTGCTAACTTTCTTTGGGGGTGTGTTTGGGAGGGGAAGGGCCTGTGGGGCTGGGAGAAGAGGGTGCAGCTGGTGGCCCTGGCTTTGTGGCACTGGCATGTCACCCAGGTTTCCATAGCACCAGCATCCATAACACGGGGCTGAGGGGAGGGAAAGAAGTAGGTCAGACTGGGCTAACAATACCCAGACGTGTCTATCTACAGCTCAGCCTGATCCGGGAAAGGGGGTGAAACAGAGGAGAAAGGGAGAGGGAAGAAAGGGGGAAAAAAAAGGAAAACACAAAGTGTCCATGGTTTGAGAAACGCGTTTCTTTCCCTCAGAAAAATAAGGACCTTTTAAAGCCACCTTTGTGTATGAGTACTGAGAGAGGGAGACTAGCACCCACCTCCTGCCCATCTGACAACAGACTACAAGGGAATTCAAATGCTAATTTGGAGCCAGACTTCTCAATGGCTCTTTATTTCTGCAGCAGCTCCAGGATCAGGGCTCTGGGGAACCAGCCGGCTGGAGCTGGGAGGATGCTTTCTCCGGACCAGTAATGGGGGATGCTTTTCTTTCTCCTCTCCGTTCCTCATCCTGATTTGGTTACTCCCTTGTCTCAGTTTTACTTGTTTACATTCAAGTGACTTCAAGGGCAAGGAAAAAGAAAGGCAGGCACACTGGAGTCGTGCAACTGAAATAACTGCGGTAGTGACCCATTTTATGTGCTGAGGCTGCAGAGGCCTCGCTGTGAACATAACAGCGTTTTGGTGCTTGCCTGCGTGCAGCATGGTCGTTTTCAACGATGTATTTATCCATCAATGCCAAAACTGAGGAGACCATTATGGGCAGTAATACCCAGAACCCTCTTGATCCGAGTAAACGTGCAGACACACGGATCTGCGGGGTGCATAACAGAGCAAGATCAGAGGAAGGAGGAGTGCTTTGCTTGGCGGGGAACTGGAGGATGTAGGTGCAAGAGGACAACTCTCACTGGAGAGACTGAGATGAACTGGGGTGAAGAGTGTGACTGTGGCTGACCCGTGTCATACCTGTGGTTTGTCAGCATCGTGTTTGGCTTGAATGCCGCGCCGTCGCAGAAGAGACGCAGCCGTGGATGGAGGCACAGGGTGTTTCAGACAGGCCTGTGAGAGCAAGCCCCTCGCCCGCAGGCACATACTCCCTTTACATTACCACAGGCCACAGCCCTATGGAGTAAAAGCCATTCCTGGGTTAGACAGCGGGGTAAAATCCAAGACAAAACAAAGATATCTGTCACTTTGTATGTTAGCAGGTCAAGACAATGGAGGCCACGAAAATCCACACTCTAAGGTTACAATTTGCCTCATCTTCATCAGTTTTACACCTCCCAGCAATTATCACTTGTAAGAGAGCACCAAGAACTCATCTTTCCCCTGGTGAGGGCAGAGCCACAGTATATAAAAGGTGGACAGGGCTTAACGTGCCCCTTTGTGGTTGCCATCCCTCCAGAGGAAAACAGACTTTTGCTGTGGTAGCTTAGGAAAGAGCGTGCCCTGCTCCAGCCCTCACCGATGCTGTGCCCGACTCTGTGTTCAGGGATTTCCAGGGTCTAAGAGCTAAAGGTTAAAGTTAGGTACGAGGAACAAAAGTAGGGTCAGCACCCAGGAGGACTCACAGAGCACTCCTAGAGTGAGAGAATAAAAGAGGATCTGTGCCAGCAGTATGTGCATCAGCTGCATTGCTTTGATGTTGCACTTCTTGACAAGAGAAAGCTGGGTGACCCCGAACAGCTAAGGCAACGTTACCTGCAAGGGGTGGAAGTGGGGGATCATGCAAGGATGAAACCAGTGTGCTGCTGTGGTCACTGCTCCTGAGCCTGCTGTTGGTGCGTGGCTAAAATTGGCTCCATTTCATGAACACGCATGGCTAGAACAAGAGCTCAGGCACCGTGTTATCTGTCCTGATACAGATACCGCAGCACACTCTCCCAAGACTGGACTTGGGTCACCCCACTGTAAAGTATTTACAGCTTTACAGCTCATTCTCCTTCTGGTAGGAGTAAGGAAATGCAGACAAGGCTTGTTGCAACGGATGCAAATGGATACTTGCCCACCTCCCTCCTGGCTGGTGCAAGGCTGAAGTGCCAAAGAGCCGTAAATGTTCTGCCGGAGTGAAGAAACCTTCTGGGAGAGCAGCCTGATGAGCTCAGTACAGCACTGCCCGGCCAGATGGCTTCTGGATCAGAGCTGACTCATGCTCACCTAGCTCAGAGTCAGGCAAAACATGCAGATACCTAAAGTATGCTGGTAGAAGACACCTCTTCCACTGCTGGAACTGCATTCACAGCAAGGTAGCTAGCTGTATCAGTAAAAAGCAGCAGGTATTCTGCCAACTGCCATAATTATAATGGTACAAAACCGAAACGGTAACAGGCCTGAGTTACCCTAACGAACAGAAAAGCCTCAGACGGGTGAACTCCCAACTGAGCCCTGAGAGGATGCGATCACCGAGGGAGCAGAACAGAGGCAATTCTTCCATTTCCTTTTGACAAAGGATGCTGAGCATAAGCTGTGGGTAAGCTGGTGGTATAAAGGGAAGGGTGATAGATTCAAACAGTATAACGGTGGCCTCAGAGAGAAGGAGGGACTTGGGTATCTGCTTTTCACTAAAGCAGTGTCTATCAGCCTCTCCAATTGGTTTCCAGACTGGCTTGGCTTCTTAGTGAACTACAGCTTAGGAAAGCTGGGAAACATGAGCTCTGCCCAGCCTCTGCTGCAGACTGCCATTTTCAGAGTAATGAATAAAGATAAAAAAGGTGAAAAGCAAGAAAGTAAAGGTGAAGTATAACCAAAAAGCCTCTTAAATTGCCCAAAGCAAAAGGGAGAGAAAAGCTCCATTAACAAAGCTGTGAATTGGCAGCATTAGCAGATGACGAATGTGGCCATGTTATCTAATATGGTAGAACACACATCATGTATATTTAATAGCATTGTTTAGCTTGTATTTGTCACAGGATCACAACTAGAGGCTGTTTCTAAAGCCATCGGTAGTGACAGAAAGGTTATAATTGAATTCTAGGGCTTTTGACTGGAGGTCACACACAGAGAAATCTACCAAGCATTGGTAGTGTAAGACTTCCATGCATTCCCCATTTTCGACCTCAGATGATAAAGCAATTCAGCTGCTAGCAGTATTTGTTGAGAGTTAATCAGGTTTGCAGATTAACTGTAAGATCCTGAATTATACATGCTTATATGCAAATGCAAGGAACATGCAACACACGTAGCTGAGACATGAAGGATGAAGCTTATGATGGAGGCAGAACAATGGATAACATCTAGCTAGGAAAGAGAGAAAGGGAAGGCACACACAGCGATGGGGTCAGGATGATGAATAATGAGTTCCGTCATCTTTCCAGAGCAGGTATTTAAACTCTTATCACCGTTCTCTTCTCTTTGAGATGGCAAATGCTGACCCATAAAAGAATTATTGGGAATTTTTTTTTGCATTGCAATAATATCTCCAAGACCTACTCAGAGATCAGCATCTGCATCAATTCCAGACATGCAAAGTGTCTCCATATAGGTTTAGATGCCTATAAAATCCTTGAACCAGAGCTGCAGATTTTCTCCATTATTTTCTTGTTCAGGAAAGAAATTTAAGCAAGCTAACAAATAGAGATCTATGACTGGTACCAAACAGAAATGTCCTGAGCAGGCAGCAGGCTTCAAGGAAGAGCTTTACTTTGGTCCAGCTTAACGCGTCTACTCAGCTTTATGCATCTCTCTGCAGGTTGCACCGGTGCTCATGCTGTCCTGATGTGGGTCTTTGCTCCCAGTCCCGCTCACCATGAACTTTGAGGGAATTGGGGATGTTGCACAGGAGCTGTGTGACTATCTGGCAGATCATTTCTCCAGCAGATTTCTACCCAAGAAGCCAGCTCTTTGCCCATTTTCTACCAGATGGCCTACAAAACCCAGCAGGCTGAACCCGGCTTAGATTACAGCCCTCCCCAGGCTGACTTGCACAAGACAAAATTTATCTTCTGGGAATGCAAGTGGGAAAATGAGGGCAGCTCCTCTCCCCAGCAGTCTGGCTGCAGGTGTGCCTTTCCCCTTCACAGGAATGGGCCAGTGAAATTCTGAAGTAGAACAAAGCCCTTTCAGAGAAAAGCAAGTACCTGAAGCTGCAGCTCGAGTTGCTGAGACAGACGTGCTGGCAGACACACTACACTTCAGCTGTGTCTGCTGGCAGGGAAGGTACAGGTGTCAGGCTGGCACCATAAAACAAAAAAGCCAGGTAAACTGATGATGCCCGAGTCCTAAAAGAAATCATGGAAGCAAGACCTGGAATTTTGCACGTGTAAAATACATACATAGTTGCTTCCTTGCTCAAGAAACCTAATAAAATCCTGCATCAGATGTTTCCAGCAAGATTTTTATCCCCTATCTCATTCTTTGCAAGTGCTGGCATACCATGGGACTACCCTTACTTGCAAAAGCACTTACCAGAGATGGCCTCTCAGGAAAACGGCTGCTGCTGTTAACAGTAACTCCACTTGAATTGTTAATTATTTTAATCTTTCAAACACCACATATATGTTGGTTAATTGTAACTCTTCTGATAACTATTTGTGTCTTTGCCTCTGCTGTTCACATTCTTCCCCCAGAAGTGGCTGTACCCAACTTCCTATTGGATGTCTCAAGTTTCAAGGCAGGCAGGTATTTTGCCTATGCTTAATAGCAATTACATACTTGCAAAAAAAGTCATATGACCTTTCTTCTAACACTGGAAGAATATGGATGCAGCAGAACTTCTTCCTGGTGTGAACAGCAAAAGATTCTAATTTCCTAAGAGATCTCTAAAGAGAAAACATGTCAGAATGCTCTTTGACTACAATAAACATACAATCAACAAAATTTTGGGCAAACCAGGCTTTATCACTGAAAATAGCAAGAAATAGCAAGGTAGCAAGAAATCAGCCAGTACAGCCCACTTCAAAGCCATGAAGCCCCATGGATCATGATGCATAAACAACAGAGAACCCATTTTCCCTCATTATTCAAATGCACTAATGGGGACTAAAAAGACCAATCAGACTAATAAGATGACACATAGTAAATGCACCCCAGTCTACAGTTATTAATATACATTAAAAGAAGACAAAAATTATCATTAACTCGCTGTTAGAAATGCAAAGGCTTCAATAGAGATTAGCAAAAGGGATTCGCTTTGCACTAACCACTCAGAAATAAAGCTGTGAATAAACGCCACACCTCCACAGTCCTAAGGTCACCACTTATCTGCTCAATCGCACTGGCTCCCTTACAGCTATTTTAATCTGCAGTTGTTTTAGCTAATGATTCTTTGCAACAGTATTTTGCAGAGGGGATTGGTCTGGTTGGGTGTAGGGCGAAGGGACTGCAGGGGGCACAGGAGAGAGGCCATTCGTGTCACCCTGCCAGGGCGCTCGGTGATCGCCAGTCGGAGATGCAGCAAATAAACCTGCCTGCATCTAAGCCCAAACAAACAGTCACTCTGAAAGCACGATCTGGAAAGGTCAGGGTTGGCGGATTTTCAGCCGCTGCCCTTACTATCCCCATTGTTAGCGTTTCCGTGCCAGCGCTCGCAAACGGCGTCACTCGGACGGGCAGGAGGAAGGCCTTCCTCGCAGCCCAGGCCCCGGCCCGCCCGGCCGCCATCTCGGCGCTGGGCCTCCCGCAGGCCGCGCCTCGCCCTGCCGGGCCGTGCGGCGGCTCCTCTCTCCTTCCTCCGAAGCCGGTAGCGCGGCCTGACACCCCCCTCCGCCCCGCCTCACGGCAGAGCGGCCTGCGGCCTGCTCCCCGCGGGACGGGCCCGACCAGGCCTCTCGGCGCCGGGCCCGCTCCTCGTCGTGTCTGTGTGTCCCCCCTCCCCACGCCGCGGCGGGAGGCGGAGCCCAGCCCATCTGACGGCGGCGGGCTTTGCTGCAGTGCGCGGAGCCGCCGATCCCCGCTGCCTGCCGGAGCTCCACGACCGCAGCCCACCGTGAGCGGGGGTGCTGGGGAGGGG
>VFFE01007605.1:298959-659882 GCA_008921705.1 Burhinus oedicnemus
TGTGCGGCCCCTGATGCAAGCGCTGGTGGCTGCCTCTCCGCCGGTACCGTGTTGGGTATGGGGGGGGAAATCCGTGTACTCCGTGGGGGGTGTGTGGGTGTCTGTAAACAAGATATGTTTAAATTACAGTTTATTGCAGGTGTAACCCTTGCGACTACAGTAACGTCCATCCCTAAGTAGCATAAATCCTGTGAAAACAGCCATTCAATAAAGCAGAAGTTGAAAGTAAAAGGTTTTTGGATGCTATAACAGTCTCGTCTTAAAATGGTGAACTATGCCAGTTATTGCAAAACAACCCTGCCTCAACGCCTGCTAATCTCTATTTACTGGGTTGTCAGCCGTTGATAACTGGTTAACTCCTCCGTTGTTAACGCCAGTTACTAGTCAATATTATTTTAAAATCTTTATTGAACAACAGAGAATATACACAAAGAACGCTATCAATGCACCCCATATTTTTTCCTTTTAACTATAAGAAAAGTGTACCAAAAACCACGCAGGTCAGACAAGCAAAAAAAAAAACCCAAACCATATTTTGTACTTCAGTCTTGCCTTAAAATAAGCTAGATGGGTAGCGCATTCAGTTAACGTAAATTGTCTAAGAAAACATGGATTGCTAAGTTTAACTCTTGAACTTCAGGGACTTGTCATTCAGATTAATTTTCATGTTCTTAAGAAGTCAGGAACGACTTGACCTGTGAAAACAAAATGCGTATATATTTGCATTAAAATAAAAGGTAAATCATTAGGTTTTTCCCTTTCTTGGGAAACAAACTTTTTTACTGTATAGTCTCCAGTGCTGTTCTGCCTCTACCTATAACTAATTCATGAACTGAAATGCTTTTCAGTATAGCAGATGGGTGTGAACTCAGAGATTTTTTTTAAGTTAGTACTAGGTAGCATTGAGTAACTTAATTACTCAATAGCAAATACTTATGAAAGGTAGCTTCTGGAATGTTTCTTTACTAGGTTGCTGTATCCACCACCCCAAGCTGAAAGTAGAGCTGACCTTGTGCGCTGGGTGGTGAAGGGAGTTTGGTAGAGACAGCATTCTCAGTGGGGCAAGTTAAAAGATAGCCTGGTTCATTAACTCTAAACTTTTAATTTCTGGCTTCCATGAGGATGTAACTTAACAAATACTTCCAGAACTGAGCACTGTTCTCCCCTCCCCTGTTTATACAGAGCTATTTAATTGGGAGAATTAGGCTTGGCTTGAAGGAGTCATTCTTTAGTAGTCTCAAATTGATGATGCAAAACAAGATGGAGAAGGTGGCTTATATGGTTTGATAGGAGGGTACTTCTTTCCATCTTACAAGAATAGTCTTGTTGGGGCAGTGGGAGAAAGGAAGGTGAAAGTGTCCCAGCAAGCGAAATAAGTAATGTTACAGAGCTCTGCTTGGGGCGTTAGGGATGAGCCCCACGCCTTTAAGTGTTAGGGGTTTTTTTGCTGTGGACTGGGCATGTGGCTCCAGCAGAAGAATTTCTTTGGGCACGCACTTCCTAAGTCTTGCCTTTCCTTGAAATTAGCAAACACCATTTTGACTCAAGTGACATTTATTATCGCCTTGTTTCCTCAAATGGCTGTTGACTCTTCCTCCTAACTCTACTTACCAGTGTCACTTCATGCATTTAGAACTATGTGCAAGGTTCAGTTATCTCTGTATTTGTCAGATGTGTTGTGCTCTGTCCAGGAAGAGCCTAGATCCCTAGAATGCGAGTGGGCATAAACAGCTCTAAGCTGACTGCAGGATTTTTTAAGGACATCATGGCTGACATGAATTGGACAGTATCGTTCCATGAACTATTTAGTGAACAGTATGGCAGTGCAGATGTGGCAGAGTAGTCTGACTATTCCAGCTGCTGCATACATATTTGCATCCCCCATAACTGCCCCTCTTTAAAAACACCCAGTTTTCCCTTGAATTGTGAGGATAAGAAGGTGGGGTTAATTTTTTTTTGAAGGAAAGCAAAAAACCTTTTCTGCAGCCTTGTAGCTTCTTAAGTCTATAAGGAGACTGACTTACTAGCCCCAAACAAGCACTTCATCACGTATTTTAAGAATGTAAATTGATAACTTATTACTGCAGAAGAAAAGCAGATACGAGGAAACATTTAATAATTACCTTATCAATCAGGTACTCCTGTTTAATCTTATCATTCTTAAAATCTTCATTAACATCCAAAACTAGAATGGGAATCTCTCTAAGGTTCTCAAAATCGACTCTGTTAAATGGAAGACATAATGCTAGTAAAAATGGTATAAAGTACTGTGTATAAAACAATGTTGCTTTCCAAGTCATCCTAAAGGTGCAGCATTCATTACTCAGATTACCATGTGCACCTGAGATGTTAATGCTGATGCCCATGATTTAAGTATAAAGCCCAAGTCAAGTCTGTCCTTAATTGCTCTTGTATAACCCAGTCAACATTGTATCACCATAACATGTATTTCACAAGTCTGGCCTTTTAATATCCACAAGTAGGAGGGAAGATAGTTTATGTTTCTTACCTTAATTTCCTTTACCCCATTCTTTTTGTTATGCAATCAATTATCAGGAAAGTGGTTTTGATAAGAGGGAGTATTTTTTAAAATATCGTTTGCCCTGTCTCCTCCACCCCTTTCTAGTTAACTGCTAATCCATTTACTACGATGCAGTTTTAAAGCTTCCCTTGGTGGGGATGACCTCTTTAGCAGCTTTTAAGACTGGTATTTAAAATGGCTTGGAGATAAGCAAGACCATTTTGACTACATGTTAGGAGTAGATGGGAGCAGTAGTTGTGCGACTGGATGTATTATTATCTTAAAGCAGTAGTTATTCTCTCTTCCTATGTGTGAAAAGCATTTCTAAAATGCAGTAAGTGTACTGAACAACATTCTTAACTTGTGTTTCCAGACTTAAGTGTTCCTATGAAAAACACAGGAAATGCTTGCTCACAAGTTTGGAACGAGTAAACAATGTAAATGTTCCCAAAATTCCACAGTATGCAGTGCCTTCTTGTCTCCTAAGTATTTGGGTCATCTTACATGAAACTTAAAGTAGATGTGACTGATAATGTACTCTTCCTGGAATTGTTATGCTTCCCATTCAGTAGAGTATTTTGGGCTCCTCTAGGGGAAGATTTAAAGTTTGCTTTCACATTTAGAGATTGTTTAGATGGGAAAGCTACTAAGAGTCAGTAAGGAAGTTGAGGGGGGGGAAGGTATGCAGAAATCACTTAGTCACTAACTGGGTTTCTTGTGTGTAATACTGCCTGCCAAAAGCCTTTCTGATTACTGTTTATTTTGAAGCTAGGATTAATATTTAAACCTTGTTGAAACAGTCATTCTAGTTTAAAGGTAGTTGGGACCTTGCCCTCCCTTACACTGGAAATGGACACTGCTTAGTAGGTAACTTAAGTGATCAGACACTGAACAGCATTTCAACTCTGTCCTATTTCTGTGTACTTCCAGTTAACAAAACTCATATCCTTGCTGGAGTTACAGCTACATAGCTTTCTCCTTGAAGCTAATGCTTAATTAACAAAAGATTTAAGTTAGATGTTCTATCTCTTGGCAGTTTTTATTTCCCTGCCAAGAGATGACCTTCCATCTACATATAACCTAGAGTAACTATATCTGTGCTAAGAAACTTGGAGTGGGTCTAAAGATAAGTGCTTCCAATTGTACCTGACTGAAGCTGGACTTAAACCTTAGTTTTATCTCTAATCAACTCTAGCATAAAGTAGGAAAGACCCTTGCCTGTAAGCTGAAACTTGCCTACAGAAAATGGGTTCATACCTCATAGTCCTTTCATGAAGCCAGGTTTCATGTTTATAGTGGAGGCTTTCCAAATACTCAAGCTCAATTCCTTGCTCCTCTTCTCTTCCCCTCATCTGTAGCCTTTCCATGCATTTCTAAAAAAAAAAAACAAACAACCAAACAAAAACCCCAACAAAAACAAACAAAAAAACCACACAAGCCTGGACATTAATCATGTGTTGAAGGTTAGATCAGCTAAACAGATCAAGTGGTCCTTAAATCAGAAGGACTAATGCTAGACACTGTTGGGTGTTAACTGTAAATGCTTGGCTGAACATAAATGAGAGTCAAATCTAGAATAACTTTTTAAAAAAAAAACCAAAACAACAAACCAACCCCCAAACTTGAGCCACTTTAGCTAGATGTTAGTAGTTCTTATATCTTAACTTCAACTCAGGACTGTATGGGAAGGGAAGTCAAACTTCATCCAGAAGTTCAATTTCAGCCTTGGATCCTTACAGAGACTAGTGGGTGCTAGCGACTGCAGCATTTGTTGACACGAGAATAGCAGCTCAGAAGGGAGGGTTTTCAATTTGGTCTCTGAATAAAATCTGAATTTATGATAGGCTTCCTGTTATGTTGTGTGTGGGAGCTAATTCAGTGTTAGTCTCTGCAGTGTTATGAATACATAATTTTTTTGTACCCTCTTAAGCTCTTGGAAAGAAAAGTTAGAGCTGAAAATAGTGAACATACCTGAGGTGTGGTTCTTAAGTAGATCATGCCATCCAGTTCTATATCTGATTCAAACTGATTCAAAAGCCATGTGTGCCAGTCCTGATAAATAGCCCACTCTGTTTCATTAATATTTCCAGACTCGAACAGGTTAGAAGCAAATACATATCTGCAGTGAAAGACATTAGTCTCATGGCAGGAATGACCAAAGTGAACTACCAAAACACTTGTTACTAGAATTGGAATCAAAGTACTGAAAAAATAGCTGTGTACTCTTACATCCATAAAGTACTCTTCATACTAACCAACTCCCACCTGTTGAATAAAACCTGCTCCTTGCAGATACTAGTTTAATATAAAGTATTTTCCCAGCTCCATGGCTTTGAGCATAAAGACCTGGAGCTGTTAATCTGAAGTGCTGTTGCATTGTGAGAGTAATTACCTGTCGCTATACACAGATCTCTCAAAAAATTGCACTGGATGTTCTGCTTCATGTAGCTTGGCTGAGACAGGTTTTAATTGTGCTCTTACTCGGCTTAAGCAAGCATAAGTCTGAAATGTATAAGCCCATCTTGTGGGTTTATCATACAGCATTTTAAGTAGATTTCCTCCGCTCTTCTGAGATGTTGAAAGTTCCTAGGGGACAAGAGAGAAGACTTAATAGCAGTGTATTTGCAGGATTTTATTTTTTTTTTCCTCAATCTAGAATTCTATTATGTTGAGGTAAGAATTTATGGCTTTTTTTTTTTTTTAGGACAATGCTTAGGCATAGGAATAAAGAGATTTGTTTCTCAGCTGATGGTAGGCAGCTTCTTTAGAACAGGTTGATCACAGGATTCCAGACTCGAATTCCTGTGGAGTAGAGATGGTTATTTGGAATATGCATTTAATAGTATCCTCCTAGGTATCCTTTACAATTCCTGTGTGTCTGACCAACTGTTATGATAGTGGGATCCCCACCAAATACAGCTTGAGTTTTGCCATGGCTCCGCAGCCAACCGCTGCGGTTTCTTCAGTGCCCCATCTCCATGCCCGAAGGCAGCACACCTACCTCGTACTCCTCTTCAGCTGTCTGGATGTTGCACCACTTGGCGATGGGTTCAGGGATGATCTCCCACTCATCGCTGTGCTTCTCTAGTAGCCTGACAAACGTTGACTTCCCTGCAGCTGCAGAGGATGTGGAGAGTTCACTGAGGGTGTGGATTAGACTGGCCTGATAGCGGCGGTTATGAGGTTTCGTGACCAGGCTGTAGGCAGCGTGGCTGCGGTGCGTGAGGTGCACGGGAGCCCGGAGCGGCGCTGGGGAAGGGCTGGAGGGCCGCCTTCTGAGAAAATGGCTCTAATCTCCAGCGCCAGAAGCTGTTCCTGGGCCGGGCAGCCGATAGGGACCGGCGGGGCCTCCATTTTAGGAGCAGGCTGAGCCGAGGGCGGGCCTTGGCGCGGCGGAGCGGGGGGAGCCGGCCGCGCATGCGCGGCGTTGGGGCGGGGGGGCCGCGAGGAAAATGCCGCCGCGCATGCGCGGTGCGGGTGGCGAGCTGGCGCGGGCGGGCGAGTGGCGCAGTCGGGGGCCGGAGCGCGGGAGGCGGCCCCCGCGGCGCCGAGGCTCGTTCCGCGAACGGCTGCGGGAGCGGGCGGTCTCCTGAGCCCGGGAGGGACGGGATGGTTGTTCTCTTCAAGCCCACCCACTGCGGACGAGGACACCGCGTCCTCGCCGTGTCCGGCCTGGGCAGGGCGGTGGCTGCGGGCTTCCCCCCTTTCCCTCCCCGGGCGATGGCGCCCATTCCCGAGTACCGCCGGGAGCGGGTCTCGGCCCACGGGCGGATGAGCGGCGGCTGCGCTTCTGCCTCAGCCAGATCCTCCCCCGCCTTCCTGTGGAGGTGGGTGGAGAAGGCCCCTCAGCTGCCCCTCTCCCACAGCGTTTCCTCCGCCATCTGCGCCACCTTGGGGCGCTCCCGAGGCCCCGACCGCCGCTTCCCTCCCCCGCCGCGCTCACCGATGTTCCCCTCGATGGAAATCTTCCTGAGGCGCTTCTGGAAGCTGGAGTCGAGGGAGCTGGCGGGGCTGCAGCAGTGCCGCTTGGCGGGGGTGGACATGACGGTGCCAGGCAGGGAGCACGCGGGGCTGCCGCCTGCTCTTGCCCGCTTTAAGCTTCCCGCCAGCCGGTGGGCGGGATGGCCGCCGCCACTCCCCGAGAAGAGGCGGAGGCGGTGCCCCCTCCCCTCCGTCCCTCCCCGCCGCGGTGGGCTGCGGGCCGGGCCGGGGGGAACGCGGCCGCCGCTGCCGAGCTGCTGCCGTCGGGGGTTTTAAACCGGGCGTTCAGCGAGTGAAGTCAGGCAGAGCTGCTTTGTTCAGGAAGTTACCGTAAAACCGTTCCACTTAATGCTTTGATTTGCATTAACGTATACGAGTTCTCCTTATTGTTTGGTTTACAGACATAAACTTGAGAGTATTTTTGTTTTCCTCTTTTCTTTTTCAAAAAAGCCTCCAGCTTTGGGGGGAGGTAGTTGTTAGTGGTTCAGATCGATATCTGTTAAACTACAAACGCTTCACGCAGGTCTGTGAGGGATGAGGCTACGTAGCTGTGCAGGCAGTGAAAGGGCTCAGCCTGGGGCCGTCGGTCAGTGTTGGTGTGACGGGACACACGCATGGAGGGTTCGGTGCTGCCCGGAGCAGCTTTGATTCTCGGCCCCAGAGTTCCCCTGCCTGCGTTGGCATGTCCAGGGCTGCATGGCATCTGCCCGGCTCTTGGCATGGGTTCTCGGTCACCTGTGTGGGCAAGTTGAGACACGAACTGCCTTGTTCTTGCCCAGGGTAAAGAAAGGGGATGGAGAATTCTTAGATGATAGTTCTTAGGGGTGCAGCTCTCTGAGATTGTGTGACCGTAGTTATTCCTGTAACTTCTGTCACCTCTTTAAAAATGAGATTCAGGGTGATATCTAGCTAGGTCTGGTGTGTTTGGAGGAGATGGGAGGGAGTTATATTTTCCTTTCTTTTATGATAATTGTGACCCATGTCTCTTCTTTCCCCCATCTCCTACAAACACACCAGGCTTCAGTGACCGAAGCGAGCAGATTGTTTCACGTGGGGTAGCGTCAGCATTTGAAGCTGGTAAGTGCTAGTTCCCACACACCTCTCTGTGCAGCCAGACTCCTCGTTCTCCCTCCCACGCGTGCCGCGCCGCTGCGGCGGGCGAGTGTCGGTAGCGGGGACCGGCCACCCCCCTCCCCGGGGCCGGGCGGCGGCGGCGGGCGGACGGGGCATGCGCGGTGCGGAGAGCAGCGGAGGCGCGGCCCGCGCTCTGCGCGGGAGTCGGCGCCGCGGCGGCTTTGTTCAGAAGGGCAGGCAGGCGACGCATGCGCACGAACTGCCGGGGGCGGGTGGAAGACCATAGACTAGCGAGGACGCATGCGCAACCTGGCGGGAGCGGCGCGGGTGCGTGTCCCGGGGCGGAGGAGCGCGGTGGTACTATGGAGCATGCGCAGGTGGGGCCTGCGGGGGCGGGGCAGGAGCCCGCCGGGTGTTGGTGCGCATGCGCCCCCGCGCCGCGCTCTCAGGCGGCAGCCCCTCTCGGCAGACGCTCCTCAGCGGCCGCTCGCTATACACCGGTCGCTACACGCTGCTCTCTTGCCGGCCACGGGTGCTGCGCGCGTCGGCGGGGACTGCAAGTCGTCGGGCCCACCAGGGCGGTGTCTGGGGCCGGGGTTCTTTGTGCGGCGGAAGGCCCGGCCCAGCGGAAGCGGGACTACCCGCCGCCATTTCCTAGCGCGCTCTCGCCACAGGCTCGCCCGCTCGCTGCCGCCTGACTGGGACTAGGCGCTCTCCGGACAGCGGATCAGGCTCGGAGCCCTAGAACCACCGCGGAGCCCCACCATGTGTGCGTGCGGGGACGGGGGCTGGGCGCGGGCCGGGAGGGCGGGCCAGGCCTAGGCGTGCGCCGGGCGGGAGCGGCTCTGTGTGTGTGAGGCGGGCAGCGGTCCGAGGTAGAGGAGGCTCGGGGGTGGGTGGGCACAGGTCAGGGGGGCCGCCGGGCGCTCTGAGGGGGTGCGGGTGGCGGCCGTGCTGTGCAGCATCTCAAAGGGCATGCTTTGGTTTTCTTCAGCCACCACAGAAGCTGAGACGGAGCAGAGCCTCACCCCCAATGTGATGCTTAACACGGAGAGCAGCGAGGGATATGTGGTGAAAGTCAGAGGGCTGCCTTGGTCCTGCTCCACCGAGGAGGTGCAGAGGTTTTTCTCCGGTAAGCAGAACTGTGGGGGATAGGGGTCTGGGAGCAGGGTTGGGCTCTGTTGTTAATTCTGGGTTCCTCCTGGGGGCACTGTGGCAGTGCTGCAGTGAGCAGTTCCAGAAAGTGTTCAGGGCACTGCAGTAGTTCGTGAAGTTCGTAATACAACCAGCACCTCAGCTAGGATGCAGTGTGGGAAGCTATGCTTTTGGTTTTGCCAGCAGGAATTAACAAAGGAGCTTAGTCTGGCAATTGCTGGGATAGCCACAGTTGCCTAAGGTTCTTGAGCAGCTGGAAGAGAGAAGCTTCCATTTTTTAAAGAAAACCAAAATTTAGTTCAACCTGAACTAAGAATTTTGAAGTTAAGTTCTTTGTGCTGTCCTATTAGGGTCTCTTGTGTAAAATGTTTAGTGTGTTGTAGCCTTCCCACAAATTATTAACATCCTGCAGCAATAAATAGTGGTGATAAACACGTGCTTTCTTCAGTGACTGGAGATTTTAAAGCTGCTTCAGGAGTTTGGCATATTGGACTTAGTTCTGATGTAGTTCATTATGCTTACACTGATTTTTACTACTCCTTATTTCATTCCACGCTGATGAGAAAGTCTAAGTTATGATCGAAAGCAGATAGCACATTCAACTTGACTTGAGGAGGCAAAGCTTTGAAAATAGATAGCTAATTAGCATTTATCCTTAATGTTTTGCTAATCTTCAGCCTTGGCAAGAAAGTTAACTTGATTTTAGTTAGTCCCTGAGTTTATTGGTCACTATAAAAGTTATAACTGCTGGTTTTATCTTCATGGTAGAACTTCATAGTTGCTACTAGTTTTTTCTTTTTAGAGTATCTGAAACTTTTGAAGTTACAATGTTCCTGTAATAATTAAATTAATTTTGGCCTTCTGGTTTCATTTTCAGATTGCAAAATTCTGAACGGGGCTTTGGGTATCCGTTTCATCTATACCAGGGAGGGCAGACCAAGTGGAGAAGCATTTGCTGAACTTGAATCAGAGGAGGATGTGAAATTGGCACTGAAAAAAGACAGAGAAACAATGGGACACAGATATGTTGAAGGTTTGACTCAGTTGGTCTAGTAACTGACTAAATGTGTTTGTGCTTGATGGGTTTTTGATTAATTGGTTTTCTGTCTCTTTAAAATGCATGTGAAAGGACAAATGGACTTGTATGTCATAAGTTGGCTAGTTTCAAGGCAAATGGCTTTTAAAACTGTTGTGTATTGCAGAATGCATTAATTCTAAGTGCCTTTTACAGTTTTCAAGTCAAACAACGTTGAAATGGATTGGGTTCTGAAGCATACTGGTCCCAACAGCCCTGATACAGCTAATGATGGTTTTGTACGTCTTAGAGGACTCCCATTTGGCTGTAGTAAAGAAGAAATTGTACAGTTTTTTTCAGGTATGTGGGATAAAAGTAGTAGCTGTAGCACTATTGGTCTATGCTAAAAAAATAAAATAAAAAATCACCATGGATTGCCCAGTAGTCCTTCCAACAGTATACTGATGGGTATTAAAAGTAAATAAGAAATTCTTCATTAGTTATCTGGGCTTGAGGGATCAATTCCTAAAGTACTTGTTTATTAAATAATTGAGGGAACTCCACCAAGCTGCTGTAATTTAAACTTAGTGGGATATACTGTACCAAGTAAGGATAGCAGAAAACAAGTGTTGTGCTTTCTAAATTAAAAGTAAACAATTTGGATGGGAGTTTATTTCCACCCACAGCCGTAGCTGGCTCACGGTGTTCAGTGAAGGATGTAGAACACCCTTACTGCTGGGCTCGGTACAAGGAGCAGGATCTGAGGAAGGGTGTGCATCATGCTGTGCCTGTGACTTCTTATGAACATAGATTTAGTATTTGATAAGATTCCAGAAAAAACCCAACCTGCTGAAGTCTACCCAAGTACAGATTTCCCCCCCTCCCCACTCCCTTTCCTAGGGGGGGTGGAAAACCCCCCAAACCTTGATATTGTCTAGCTTAAAAGTTTTTGTAGATGAAGAGATAATGTCTTATATTGACTCATTCTCACTTTTTTGCAGCTGTTGTATGTTTTAGGAACTGGAATACTATTATAAATGCCTAAGAATGAAATCTGTTGATTTATCTAGGAGTTAACGTGGTAGTATTTTCAAAGTAGTAGATTTCTAAATGTGAGCGTTAAAATTAGCTGGAATGTTTTGCTGTAACAAGATATGATTGAGCTTACTGTTTTGCTTTAAAATACAGTAGAAATATTTCCAATTTTACAACTTCAGACTTGTTTTCTGAATCAGTAGTGTATTGTGAACAAGAGCAATTCCTAAGCATGTGCATTTTAAGTTGTTTCTTACATGGTTAAGTGATTCAAGCTTTAAAAACTGTTAATGTGCTTAATATACAAAATGTGCCTCTTCAGAAACTAATACTCTTCAAATTACTTCATGATTTTTTCTTAATTAAGCACTCCTAAAGATAAATTAATACTGAAACTTGGTGTTTGCATAAGACTAATTATTTTACCTGAGTGACTTCTAGTAAAAATACTTGTTATATATAAAGCTGTTTAACTTGCTGTGTTTGAATTTAAGTTATCTTAAAGTTCATCTTAAATACTTTCACAGAATTGAAGAGGTTTGTAATATGTTAACTTCTTAATGCATCCTGCATTAGATGCTTTGTCTGAGGAGTTGTCTGTGACACTCAGAACGTTTTTGTGCTCTGCAGGGTGGGTTAAGAATGTAAACTGAATGGTATGTGATCGTGGATCTCTTTCTGTTGACATGCTTTTTCTTCTAGTGTTCTAGAATCAACATACCATTCACTTACAAGTGTTAAAATTCTGGTGTATTTAAAGCTATAAGAAAAACTCATGACTGGGCTTGTGATGTTAATATTGCCCCCCTACTGGGGTTATTTGTCCTTGGGTTGAAGGGTTGGAAATCGTGCCAAATGGGATAACATTGCCGGTGGACTTCCAGGGGAGGAGTACGGGGGAGGCCTTCGTGCAGTTTGCTTCACAGGAAATAGCTGAAAAGGCTCTAAAGAAACACAAGGAAAGAATAGGGCACAGGTGGGGATGGATGGTTGGTTGGCTATGTCACTTTTCTTATGGTAAACAATTAAATCCATATTCTCTCTTCTGAAAGGGTTAACATCCAAATAGAACTAGTATTTTGGTCTCTAACTTGGCGATCAGTAAAAGTATCGCTAATGTGTGTATGGCACAGACTGTTTGGATCTATCCAAAGGGAAAGATAAAATTGGCTAAGCTTAAGTGTGCTTTGGAAACTTGGTCATACTGGAGGAGTGCAAAACTGATAGTTTGAAAGCAACAAAGTTGAGAGACTATGGCTTTAACTTCTCAAATAGCACCAATTATGTCTTTAGCTTTAAAGATATGCACAGTACTCTTATTACCATAAGAAAATGTGATACTTTCTAAACTTGTTTTATAAGTTGAAATGTAACAAATTTTCTTACTGTATTAATCTTCCATGTAATAAGCATAGCTTTCAAGAAATTGTCACAAAGGGTTTTTATTCTATTTTACTTGTGACTATTTTTCATTGAAGCATGCACTTTTTGCCTACGCTGAATCACTGAAGCATAGGCTGGGTTTACTAGCACATGCAGAGCTTTTTGTAGCATCCTGATGGGTTAAAATCTTGGTGGAGACCGGGTTTTTAACCCTCTGTTAACATTGCCACATGAGCAAAACGGTGCTGAGTTGAGTGGACATCAGTCCCTCCTACATCTTTTGACTAACACTTTAAATTGGGGGGAGGAGGGTGGGGAATCAATATTGCTCCCCTGCCCTTAAGGTTTGGATACTGTGAAGTATGAGGAGCATGTAAACCCTTCAGTAATTGTAATTTCTTGAAAATACACTGATTTGAAAGTAATGTAGTGCTTATAATAGTGTGTCATTGCCTACATAATGTAAAGAAACCTGGCTTAAAATATACTGCCAGTTTCGAGGCTATGACTAAATGGCTTGTTTTAATGTAAAGTTGCGAGGTATTTGTGGAAGGAGTTGAAGACTGACTTCTTTCTGTGGAAACGCTTCTAGGTACATTGAGATCTTCAAGAGTAGTCGAGCGGAAGTGCGCACTCACTACGACCCTCCACGCAAGCTGTTGGCAATGCAGAGACCCGGTCCTTACGACAGACCCGGTCTTACGCGGGGATATAACAGTCTTGGTAGAGGAAGTAGCTTGGAAAGAATGAGGCGTGGAGCTTATGGAGGAGGTAAGTATACGAAGTCCAAGAGGGAGCTGCTCATCTGAGAAGCAGTGACACTTGGACCTGGTAGTGTCTTCCCTGCTTTGTAACTGCTGGTTTGTATATGTCCGTGGCTTTATTTCTCCTAGAAGAAATGGAATACTCTAATACTAGTTGTATGCAGTGTGTTCGTGTATATTTGGACTTTGCTGTTGTTGAAATGAACATGTTGTCCAATCTATTTATAGGTTATGGAGGTTATGATGACTACAATGGGTATAATGATGGCTATGGTTTTGGTTCTGATAGATTTGGAAGAGGTAAGATTTCTCTAATAGGAATAGTAACTGAACTTTCAATACGTCCCAAAAGAAACTAAAATACATCTGAAAGACCTAGAATGGACTCTTTTCTCTGCAGGAATGTCGGACCACAGATACGGCGACGGGGGATCCACCTTCCAGAGCACGACCGGCCACTGCGTCCACATGAGAGGTCTGCCTTACAGAGCTACGGAGAACGACATCTATAACGTGAGTTCCAAATCTGCCGTTCTCCTTAGTGCATGGCTTTTAAGAGCCTGTGATCATTATAGGACCTGTCAACTGCACTGCAGTTAATGAGTGTTCCTTTAGAGGAAACAGCTGAACTGTTGCATTGGTGCGTTTTAATCTGTGTGACTATTTCGTATGTAGTTCTTCTCACCTCTGAACCCTGTAAGAGTACACATTGAAATCGGACCAGATGGAAGAGTAACTGGAGAGGCAGATGTTGAATTTGCTACTCATGAGGATGCAGTGGCCGCTATGTCCAAAGACAAAGCAAATATGCGTAAGTATAATGGTTCTGAATATGTGGCTTTAGGGAAAGCAGCGTAGTGTGCCTGCTGTAACTGGAATGCCAAAGGCTTTATTGCAGCCTTACTTGCTGTGAGGCAAACTGTGTGTGGGTTTGGTGTGAAATGCTCTCATGGCAAATTTTCTTCTTCCAGAACACAGATATGTAGAACTCTTCTTGAATTCTACAGCAGGAGGAAGTGGTGGTGCCTATGGCAGTCAAATGATGGGAGCAATGGGTATGTGTAAACGGTCTAACTGCACTTTTAAGCAAGCGCTTTATATTTAAGGAAGCTGGCTAATTTTCTACAGCTCCTGCTTATTCTATGCCTGGCATAAAAACTGAAATCCAACATTCTGTCTTAATCACACAGTCAAGGAATCGGAAGGGGTAGTCCAAGATTGGAACACTAGCACATTGCCAGGTATATAAACCTTTTGGGAATAATTTGAACAATTAATAGGTTGAACAAGCTGTGGTGCTGAATGCGGTGTGCGTGGTGGGATGACTGGCTCTTGGGAGTGTGGTAGCGTGGAAGTGAAGTGGGAGATGCCTGTCCTCTTATTCTCCTCCCCCCTCCCTTTTTCTGGAGACCAGAACATAGTCTGGTGATGGAGGGTGTATCTGTGACACATGGCCTGCCATTTGAGTCTGGTCTTGGTGATCAGGGAAAAATCTATTTGGAATTTTGAGAAACTAACTGAATTGCTCTAGCAAACTGCGGAATTGTTTGAAAATCTAAAATGTGTGTTTGCAACACAAGTCTAAAGCCACTATGTGTTGATAAAGCAGATACCCTTCTTGATACTCGACTTGTCTGGTTTCTTAGAGATTAAGGTGGTGGTTGGTTTTGGGGGGTTTCTTTCTTGAGGGTGGGGGTGTGGGGATGTGTGTGTGTGTAGACTGCTGCTTTTATAGTAATTTGATTACAAAATGCTTGAAGTCTAATGCTGATACTTTAACTACAGAAAAGCTTTGTGGGAGCATAGACAAGTGATGAGGTGAAGAACAGTAGTTAGTAAGCTTAAGTGGAGGCCTCCTGTAGCACTGCTGTGATGCGCAACCAGTCTGGAACAGCAGTAAGTCTGTCTGGACTGTATATGAATAAGTCCAGTTAATGACTCAGCGTGCCTTCTGAAGGGCTGGGTGCTGTCATGGGCTTGTGTGAGGTCACATAAAGCCAAGTGTGAGTCTCTTGGGCCGTGTCTTATATACAATAGCAGATTGATCCATAGAAACTGCAAAAGTAAACCCTTACAGCACTTGCCATGATTCCTAAAGTTCTTGTTGCTGCTTGATTGTAGGAATGTCTTTAGAAACCTGATCTTGTTATGTTACATACTTAGGAAGAAAGTTACCTAGGTGAGAGAGCGAGCTAGTGCCAGAGTATGGGGGCTGTTAGTTAGGGGAAGGGTGGATTTGTTGATAATGAGCAGACTTTTTTGACAGGCAAGCTCTTAACGTTTTTATCCTTAACTTGAAAGGAAGCCAATCCAGTTATGGTGGTCCAGCTAACCAGCAGCTGAGTGGGGGTTACGGAGGAGGATATGGTGGTCAAAGCAGCATGAGTGGATATGGTAAGAGCATTTCCTCACTGGTTTTAGGTGGGCCAAGTGCAGCTGGCTGTGCGTGCCTTCACATGCTGTTCACTGCTGCTGTGAAAGGTCGTGGTACAGAGCGGGCAGCACAAGCCCTGAAAGTTGAGGGCTTGGCTATTTTGAATTGTAGAACTAATGGGGAACTGGAGGGGAACGGATTCAAAGGAGGAACTTGGAGCCGAGGGGGGAAATATGGGAAATTACTCTGAATGGGGTAGGAAATGCCAGTCTCCAGACTTCCATTAGTCTGATTACATACCGATTGTCAGTAGGGAAGCTGGAGACCAGTGTGGTTTAGATACCTGAGTACAAACAGGGGAAGGTATGTGGGAGGCTGGGTGCTCTCTGCCTCCACAGAACAGTGATAGAAAAAACTGAAATCAAAAGGAGGGCGAGACAGAGCTGGCTCTTCATTGAGTTGTTCAACCAATAAACGTGATTTTTGGGTCTGGAGCTGTAATAAATTGACGCTTTGCAGTGTTGGGCACGGTAGATGGTGTTTACGCGGTGGCCCAGCAAGGACAGGCGTTGGGGGAAGGATGCTTCGAGTCTGCCTGAGCCAGCTGTGAACCTGCTGTCGGTTTTCCCCCTCAGACCCCGGGAGCCAGGGCGCCATGAACAGCAGTTACTACAGCAGTGGGAACCGCGCGTCCATGGGAGTGAACGGCATGGGCGGCATGTCCAACATGTCCAACATGAGTGGTGGCTGGGGAATGTAACCAATTGCTGACTTTTGGTCACATCTTTTTTAAAAAACAAAAAAACAAAAAACTAAGTTTAACAGTTTTGCAATACGAGCTTGTGATTTATGCTTTACTGTAAGTGAATTCAGGATTGTTATTTTAAAACCTTCCAGGTTCAGTATTTTTGAACATACAGAAATGAACATTCATCTAGGATGTAATAACCAAGTTGAGTAAAGACTATAACTGTTAAACAATTTTGAGCGTTTCTCAAGTTAGTTTTGTTGTAGGAGTGTATTTAAGCAGTAAGCGTATTTAGGTTAAAGCTGTTTGAATTACGTTAAATGTTGCTCTTATACCATATTACATCCAACACTGTTTTGAATACATGTTGAAAGAGACATGCTTTTTTGTAAAGAAACAATATAGGGGCTGTGTCTGAAATTCAAAGTGAACATTTGGCATGTTAGTTCTAGTTTATTTCTTTTAATACCCTGTAAGGCACGTTAAAGCTTTTTTTTTTTTTAAGTTAATGGGGGAAACATGTTGAGACGCAATACGGCTACTTTAGGATTTTGGTCTTGGTGTTCGTATAAAATTCTGAGGCCTTGATTTAATCTTTCATTGTATTGTGATTTCCTTTTTAGGTGTATTGCGCTAAGTGAAACTTGTTAAATAAATCTTCCTTTTAAAAACTGGAACTCATTCCTTCTTGACCTCCCGCTTCTGTGGTGTGGCTACACCTGCAGAAGTGTCGCTGTGCTCCTCTGACCTTGGTGACCGTAGTACTCTAACATGCGTCTGCCATGAGCACTGTGACTCCTTCCCAGTGAGGGTTCTCAGCTGAAAGCTGGCCTTGGGGGATGTTAAAGTGACAATTGTGTCTCAGCCAAGGGGGGGTTGGGGAAGAAAACCAGTACCTGCAGGTGCTGAATGTGCGGGCTTGAAGTGTCTCAGGGCTGTGACATCACCAAGCCAGAGCTCAAATGGGGGGGAGAGATGGTTCTGTACTTCCTGTAGACATCTCTTCTTTGGAGCCAAAGTGCTGCATCAGTTGGCTTTACAGCTTAGTGCGACTGTGTTTCAATAAATTCAACTTGTCAAACATCATGTTTAAAGATGTGGTTTTCTAAGCAGCTGAGTTACGGCTTTTGAGCACTGGAACTTCCCCTGAAATAATACAGAATCTGCTTCTGTGCACTTGCTATAGTATGTTTATTTCTCTTTCTAGTTAACCATTCTTCCCTAAGGGTTAGAAATGTGAGGTCACTTTCTACATTGAAGAAAATCCTATCACATTTATGCAGTAGCAGAGCTAGAAGGGGTTAAATCCTGAGCCCTTCATGCTGTGGTTGGGGTTGTCTTTGCTGTATTATAAGCCTCTTCATTAACAGGAATGCTGCCTGCAGTCACAAATTGCAGATGTAGCCTCGTGGCGCTGCTGAGCTTTCAGCAGAGGTGGGGGGGAGCTAAACAGCCAAAGGGCAGAGCAGGGTCTCACTGTGCTTTGTGCTGTTCCAAATGAAGCCTTTGAAAGAAAGGGCCTGTATACAAGCACATGTCACTTAGTTACAGAGCTGTTCTGCACCAGGTGGCACACAGGGAGCAGCGTGGGTGCTGCTGGGGACAGGGCTGCCTGCCTCCACTGTGAGCACGGGTGTTACCTGACAGCTGCTGCCACTACAGCAGCAGGGCTGGCGAGCCATTAATGCCCTGCACAGCAAACTCTGCTGCTGAACTGTCCTGGCTCAGCCCTGAGGGCAGCCTTGCTTGGGCCTGAGAAAACAGCTTCATTAGCAAGACACACATTTGTGCTGATTAAGGCAGGGGCAGGCACAGTAAGCTGTGGTCACTGCCTGTGTTTCCTGCAGAAGTTAGAAGCAGTTAGTTACACTGCAGAGCCTTGGCACCTTCCAGGGGAACACCGTGAGTTCCATTTCAGTGTCTCTTGCTTCAGCCCTCAACATGCACAGCAGTACAAGAACACTCACTGCTGGGATCCATGACTGACAGCTGTTAAAAATGAGAACTTCAATCTCTTTCAGTTTTTGCAAAAGGCTTTATTGTGTAACTACCATACTGTGGTCACAGCGACTCTCAGAACAAGTACAAGGTGTAGTTTTTGACTCTGCAGTGAACAGAAGGCACATTCATTGACACTCATCATAAAGCTCTTTCTATAGACAATTCATAAATTGACTTTTCTCTGTACTTAGAGCAAATACAAAACTGTACACTAGCCAGTGAAACACACAGGAGCACCGACAGTGAAGACAGAGGAACTGAAGTTAATGTGCAGAAAGACAGTGATGTCTACAGGGATCAAATAAATGTAGAAATGCCATATACAAATTGTAGTACAAATATCTATAAAAATCAGAAAAGTGAATTTGCATTTTAGTTTCAAATAGAACTTTAAGGGAAATTACAGTTGACAGAATTTTCTTAATTATTCCAGTTGGAGAAACGTTAGCTTGCATAATTCCTACAAATTATTTTACACTGCTCTGTCGCACAGTGCAAAAATATTAGAGACCAGGCAATCTGCTGGACAGAAGGTGCCTGGAATTCAGAATTAAAAAAAATAATGGCTACTTTTCCAATGTTAAAGTGGTCCTGTCAAGGTTACGAAAGCCTTAGGAGGAATTAGACGAACACCGCTGAAGGAGTAAAGTGTGACAACTATCACAAACACGGACAGGTTTAGGGTACGATGGCAGTGCAAGTTCATTACTGGAACAAGTGTTGCAGAAGATGTCCCCGCAGTTTCTGCAGTGGTGCTACAAACAGAGAGTTAGAATAAGCACAGCTGCCTAAAAACTGGCATCAGGAAGAGATAAATCAGACCTTACAAAAAGCTTACGGAGTCCACTGACATCATCCTCCAGTTCCCAACAGGCCCAGCCCTCCCAGCAGCACTTCCTCCCGCAGAGGATGGAACATGAAGCAGCATGATCCCTGCACAGTCCGGCTTCCCTCCGCGACCAGGAGCTGCTCGACCCCGCTCACAGGCAGAGCAGGCCTGGCCAGGAGCTGGAGGAGCTGCTCTGCTGCCGTTTCGCAGCGCAAAAATGCATGGATCACCACGCAGCCAGGCCCAGGCTTTCAGGAAAGCATGCACAGGCCTAGCTCTATGCAGAAGAAACGTGGTGCCCGGACTGCCAGGCACCCCATGTGGGCACACCGAGCTGTCCCAAACCATGGAGCAGGATGCCGGCAGCAGACCCCTGCAACACTGGCACTGAGCAGGGCCTGTCGGCATCCAGTCCTCACTGCACACATTCAAAAGGGAAGAGAGACGAACCACATCATGAGAGAACATGGCCCAGAACAGCTCCCTACCAAGGAAAGGGCCCAAGCAAAAGAACATTATTTTTAGGATAGGAAATACCAAATTATTTATCTATATAGTTATCATGCCAACAAGATCTGTAATTGAAGCAGTGTCAGTCTTCCCTAGCAAACTATGCAACAGAACAATTTTTGTTTTCCGTGACAAAAGTAAGAAAAATAATCCCCCAGACAACACTACCTTCCTTCTTGAGATAGAGAATTCCTTTTCACATTGCTTGCAGTGTGTTGCTTCATCATCCTTCAGCCAGGTATGACCCTAGAAAAATCAGAACAAAAACCTCACTGTACATACAAATAAATTTGTAAAATAAAATGCAAAAGGCGGCTTACCAACATTGTTGGTATTTTTCAAAAGCCATCTTTTAAAGTAGGTTAATTGCGGTGAACTTTGAAGGTGTTAAATGAAATAAGTTTAGTCAAAATATCCATGAGATGTAGAGTACCTTTAGAGCTTTATTTACTTCTTTAATATCTTCCATCTTCAACTTTGATCTGAAAAAAAAAAAAAAAATTATTCCCTCTGCACGACTTTACATTTAGTTGTGTTCCATTTTACCTGCCATTCCACTGTCCAGCCACTGAATCTAAACTCTTAATTCTTCAGTCAGCTCCGTGTTACAACTCTGAACCACGCAGTATCACTGGGAAGCTTTGTCACCTTGGGGTTTGCCCCCTTTTCAGTATATTCAGAAAAGTGTGGGAAAAGCACAGGTCCAGGGTAAGAACTAAGCATTTACTGTATCGCTGACTGTCTCAGCCACCTTACTCATGCTTACTCAAGATCCTTATCTTCCCTCACTTCTATTTTGTAGCTGTTTTGTTTCCCATGTATAGTAATTGCCTCCTAAAATTCTCCTATTTGTTGATTTTTATAACTGGATGCATTTTAAAGTTACTTATATTAGTTTGATACTCCATTCTCCAGGTTATGTCACGTAGAGGAGTTCAGTTCCTAGAACTTACTGGCTGAGATGAAGTCCCATTTCCTGAAGAGCTTGCTCTTGCTCCTCACAGACTTTCTCTAACTGCTGCTTCTCATCTTGCAGTTTTCTCAGTTCCTATAAAAGTCAAGCACAAAAAACCCAAAGACTTTTGTGTGCTAAGTTTTACCTATACCCTAGATCAGTCTATCAAACTACCCAAGCGGTTCACAAGAATGAGCTCCTTTACAAAGCTACCTGTTTCTAAGGCTTGATTTTTTGAATTACATGGGTGAACTACCCATGGGCCCTTGTAGAAGACCAAAAAAAGAGAGGAAGATTTTCAGGCTTTAAACATCCCTGAGCATAGCCAGAATGCAGCATTCCTATGCCTACAGAAAAGTGTATAGACAGATACTGGTGTACGATTGTGCCTTCAAAATCTAAACTACTCAACAGACGGGAGCAAATTCTCTTCAGGTTAACAAGAATGTTCATGCTTAAAAAGTAAATTGCATTCAGTTGTTTTGAATGCTTAAAATGTGTTCTTATTTTATTACATACAGTTGAAAGACCTCACACTGTCACTGAAAGCTCTGAACTTGCCATTTCCTACCCGAGCAGGGGTATCCCACCATGGGACAGCTGATGAGCTATCCCACCTCAGCTTCAGCTGCTGACTGACGAGCAGCTCAGATGCTGGCACAGGTAAGGCAGGGCAGACAGACACCTCCTCAGCCACCTCTAGCTAAGCTGTTTTCATTGCCTGAGCCCTGTATTGGCATCTCATGTGCAGACTTGTGTTACGTCAGCCAAGCTTTTGAAACCACTCAGAGGAGAGTGGTACAGAAGAAACACTCTACTACAGATGCAAACATTGCACTGGTTCTAAGTCAGCTTTAATCCTGAATGCAGGGCACATTTGCACTGTGCATACCTTTTTCAGTCCTTCCATTTGTTGCAATTCTGTTTTAAGCAGAGTGGTAGCATCCTTCTCTTGGTGTAGTTCTCTTTGCAAAGTTTGTCTCTGTTCCTTTTCAGATTTTAACTCCTTTTCCAGAGTTGAGCTATTTAAAAATAATTCATTCTAAGAAACCCTATAGCAGAAAAATATCCTATAGCACTTAAGGATAGCAACAGTATGAGAAGAAGAAACCTTGTCCAAAAGAGGGCAAAAACTAGAGTGGTGCTCTGGGAAAGGAAAAAACAGGGATGTTATGGCAGCAGACATCAAAAACTATATTAGCATTTTCAGGTTACAGAAAACAAGAAGCAATGAATGGTCAGAAGAAAAAACAACAAAAAAAACCCACCCCAAAACAAACAAACCCAAAAACAACAAAACACCCCAAACCAATCCCCACAACTACATATTTGACTACCTGTGTTTAAACAGCCATGTTTAAAAAATTACATTCTACCCTGAAGTCTGAACAGTAAAAGGAGCATTGTCTACACGTATTAGAAATCTTTAGAGGATTAACATTCCCTAAGAACACCAGAACACTCCCCAACCCCCAAACCCCTCCAAAAACCCCAATCCATTTGGATCACAGTCACTTACATGCTCAGCCTACAAGCATGACTGTGGCTATCTCTTGATTTAGTAAAAAAGCAATTGAAAGCTCCATGGCTAGTCAGAATGACCAGATTTCTACTGGCACTGTATGCCCTAAATTGGATGTTGTAGAAAAAAGCATTTTAAAAAAAACCATGCTAACTATGCACTATACAGAAGTCCTGTGCTTTCCTAAATCTTGCATACTTCTGTCAACACTTGCTGAACCCAATATAATTCAAATCTACCCCTCTTTAGACCTTAGCACAAAAGGAGCAGAAAGCACTTCTTAAAGAAATGGTAGAAGGGAAGGAAAAAAACCCTGATCAGATTAAATACCATTTGCTATCCAGCTGGGACATCTGTTGCCGACAACTGTCAAGCCTGCCAGCAAGCTCTTGCTTCATCTTGTTGCATCTTTCTTCCGCAGCCTGCCTTGCCTTTTCTGCATGCTGCAATCTACAAAGTAAGGAACACATACATTTGTTCACATACTCCTTACCTACACTCTCTCGTTCTGTTCTTTTAGATGTACCATACAGATCTTTATAAAACCTTGAACTGAAAATGCTAGTGGAGAAAAAGAGACTTTTGAAAGCAGCTGTTTCTGGGGAAAAAAAAAAAAAATCCACACCAAAAGTGAGAGTCATACCTGTTCCTAAACTAAAGTCAACATGTTTTTAAACAGCCTGCCTCGGAAAGAGCTATGGTTTTTGAATGCGTTGATTATGGGCATGTTTGCCTCAAAAAAGAGAACAGGCAAGTGCAGAGGGTGATAAGGAAGAGAAAGGAAAAAGAATGTCACGCTGGCATGCATGCCCAAGTGTCTACAGGAGGTGTATGGAAGGTCATCCTATAAAGATTTCAGTTGGAAACTTTCTACTGACTTCAGCGTTGACTTTTTCAGCTGGTAATTATTACCTCTCTTCCATTTGTTTCATAGAGGACATCATCTCATTTGTTTTTCCTTCAAAAGAGGATATTGCTTCTGTTTTCTGTTGTAATGAACTCTCTGCATTCTGTAGGAATAAGTGAATAGATATTCCAGGTAATACATTTTAGTTTTCTAAAGCACAAAGTGTTAGTGTTTAATAGAAGTCTGCCACTAGATAAAGAATGTTTAGCTTGTTACAGGCCATGCCTGGGTCTAACTGGAATGTACAAACAAAATGCTGATAATGCCAGAGTAGATACTCCTCAACTTTTTTTGTTAAGAGCTCGGAAAACAAAACTTAACTGTACTAAGTTTTGACACACGAGATCAGCTACAAGACAAAAATCTTCTCTTTAGCAACAAGCTTGAAGAAAGAAATTATCAGATTAAATCAACAGGCTAAGAATATAAATTATGATTTGAATGTAACAACTGCACTCAGTGGGCATAGAACCAGGAAGCAAAAAATCCATACAAAATAAATATTGCTTTTGAAAGCAAAGGCATACCTCAGCACTGGGGTTTCACTGGCCATTGCCTTGCAAGTTTCTGTGCATCTGTGAAGAAGGCAAAGGCCCGGATAAAGCCTGAACAGGCATCAGGAAACAGTCCATAAAAATTGAGAGAAATCCCCTCTGGATTTCTGGCACCAGGTATGGGAGGGGCAGCCTAGTTAAACTCTTATTTCATTAACAAAAACAAGCTCCGTACATTTTGTGTGAACACTACTACTTCATCACTTCCTTGTAGAAATGCCTATCAGTATAATTTTTGTCCAACTGATAAAAACAAGACAAAACACCACAACCCACCCAAACAACAAAAAAACCCACAAAACCATCCCCAAACCCCTCCAATAGATAGGACACAAAGGATGGAGAAAGTAAACTCTAAAAACTGCCAGGGTAAGGAAGAGACTGAGGAAGGAAGACAGGCCCAGAAAGCAAAATGTTTTTCATTTTACGTCTCTAACCACCTTGCATCTGGAGAGCCACGTCTTATGCTAAAGGGGGTGTAACAAAATACCTAAACCAATCCAACAACTTTTCGGTAGCTCCAAAGGCCCGCCTGACCACAGAGTTCCTCCCTCCCCAAATCCAGTGTTGCCCCTCCACTGGCTATAGCACTCAGCTGACCATTTGGGTACAGTGTTACATGTGGTGCAGGTGAAAGGCAAGACTACACAGATGGGAAGGAGAAGCAAGACAGTTCTTGGCTGCAGCAAGTAATTTTTTTTAAAGACTAATCATTCAGTGGTTAGAACAAAGGACCCTTGCAAACACTGTCTCTCCTGTGAGAGCTCTCTGTCTCAGCGTTTGTTGGACGATCCTAAAGCACATTACACAGCATACTCAAGGAAACCCCCTTTCTTTCCAAGCATACCCAATATAATACCAATAAGGAAGCATAATAAAAAAAATTGAACAGTTTAAAAACAGATATTCTTAAGAAAATTCTTGCATCTAAGTATTACTTCAGATGCCTAAGTGCATATGCACCCCCAGTGCACAATTAATGTGTAAAAGACCACTACTACAGCTGTTCTTTCTGTTCTCCACTATGCACATACCTGAGATTTGTGAAACATCTGCAAGTTAATAGCCTTCACTTCTTCTAACTGTTGGCGAAGTGCAACTAAAGTGTCTTGTTTTTCATGAGTATCTTTTTCCAGAAGTTTCATGGCAATTTCCATTTCCGTTTTCATTCCAATTTGTAGCTCCAACTCTTTCTCTAGTTCCTTACAAAGAGATTTCCTAGTTACCACTATGTAGTCATATGTCAGGGATAAGCATTTCCAAAACCCACCTAACTCCATACGCAAACTATGTATTACTCTGAGGTAATACTGAAGTACGATTTTACTGAATAGTTAGGTGTCAAATAATACATCAAGTTAGTAAGACCAAAATACTATTTCAGCTCTCCAGATCAGGGCAAGGGTGCAGATCTGCTGGCATGAAGTGTGTAACTTAGTGGCCTGTCAAATGAAGCATTTCTCCTGGCAGCTGGAGTTGCGTTGACTTAAGAGTCATGGGCTTCAGCAAGCCTGGGCAGCCTCTTCACCAGTCACTAATTAGCAGCTCACTGTGGAAGTGTCTGTTGTGCATATACCGTATTTTCTTCCATAAAGACAGTTGCCTCTTTGTGTTTTGATCTTCGTGTCTGCTATAACAACACTGGTCGGTTCTTAAACAGGGAAAGGCCTTTTATTTTCAGCATACTAAAAGCCTTGATTTCCAGTTCTTTATAGACAATGTTAATGACCAGTGTCCAGCATTTTGCTTGCAATTCCTTTATTAATCCTGAGTAGCTGCAAAAAGTGCGCAGCATACATCTTACATTTGCAATGCTACCTTAAAGCAGGCAGAATCCCATATCTTTCATTTCACTTTCTAAAGTTATTTCCTTACCAGCCTAATTTTTTTTTCTTCTTTCAACTGCTTCCAAACATCACTGTACATTTCATCAAGACCCTGGCGTGACTGCTTATAAGTATCCAGTTCTACTTTTGTATCCTCTTTTGTTACCTACAAGAAACATTAGCAAAAAAGCCACCTAAGATCACAAAGGTATATATTTAAAGTATGCCTTAAGTTCTTGTGTGTTAACACAATATTTCTATGTGCTATTTCAAGTAAAATCCTATTTTACAATTAATAAGCTGGCAAACATTAATAAGCTGGAATTTCAAAGAACAGAGTAAAAATACAAAGAAACCATTCTAATACTTTTAATGCTTTCTCCTTTCTGCAGGTATATGTTTAAGTGTGTAAAGAACAGCAAAATCTAACGCCGGTGCATACTATACACAAAAACAGTGATCTCCACAGTAGCACGCTAAACTGTGCTTAGCATTCCAGTTCAAAGTGCTTTTGACAGCACTAACTACAGTTGATCAAGAGAGATCACTTATTTTAAGGATCCTCATAATCTTTAAATAGGTGTCCCACCTCTACACTTTTTTCACTCCGTTCACGAATTAATTCATTTTGTTGTTTTAACTGCTGCTGCTCTTCCTGAAGTGATCCAATTCGGTCAGTTGCTGCTGCAAGCTGTTTACAAAGAGAACATGTCTATATTTAATCACTGTACAAGCATGCAACATCTGGAGGAATTCTAAAGTTAGCAGCTCAGCCTTTGTAGCAGGTGCACTGCTCACTTCCCCTTTCGTTCTTTCCATTGTCCCCAGAAACTGCCATACTCACAGTACAGCCTCAATTAATAAGCACACCAACATTTGTTCACTTGACTTCTGCTTCATGCCCTCATCAATTATTATTAAATATTAACTGTGCAAAGAAATGCATCCTTGTGTAAAAGGCTCAAGTCCACCACAGATCTGTGGTATTTGTTCTGGTAGGAACTAAGAGTCATATAGCAAGTGGCAGTTTCAAGTGGAGATACCCCAAAAAGTATTGGAAATTGGACTACACAGATACAGTCTGAACTATATATATATGTGTGTGTGTGTGTATGTATACACACACGCGCACACACACACCCACCCACTACAAAAAGAAAATAACCATTATCATGCATGCTGCTGGATTCTCTTTCAGTTCCCTGCTAGGACCGATTTCTTAATTAAAGTGCAATTCTTTTCCTTCTCTTTTTCCAAGTTCTGTTTAACTCACATGACAAATACATACACGTGTCTATGTGCAGAAGGAAGAGGGACAAGTCATGTTCATTACAGTGGCATGATTACTTTCAGGTGGAGACACCATTGCAAGGCAAAAAACTTGATTAAGGAAACCCGTCTACCAAATAGGTGCCCAAAAGCATTTTAACAGCTAACATAATGTAGAAGCTTTCCACATGTGCCAACTCATGCCAGTCCTACCAATCCCCCCCATTTCACCAGTATCAACTCAAATATTTTAGGTCCCAAGATATATTCTTATGGAGTTTTGCCTCTGATGGAAAAGAACTACGAGAAATATTTAACAGACCAGACACAAACCTCTTCCTGGAGTTTTGAATTGGTCTTCTCCAAACAGTCTATTTTATTCTGAAGATCTGCAACTGTGCAACTGTAGCAAGGAAAAGAGATGCATAAGAAAACAGTAAAAGAGGTGCCAGTGTTCAACATTTATTCCTATCCTCAATCATAATTTTACCATCCTGCATTTGTTAACAATGAAATACTTCAGTAAGCTGGCAAAAAACTCAGAGGAAGGACAACTGTCCCTCTTAAGATCTGACAGGTCCATGCATTTCCCTGCAGAAAACAGGACAAGTATTTGTACATTAGAACAGATGAAAATCCCACCTTAGATGTCGGTTAAGTTCTTCCACATAATGCTTCTGGTCAAGGACAGCTGTAATCCCTCCATCCCTAGTTGTAGAAGAGAGAGTTTGATTGAAAAGAAACTCCTTCATTTTAAAGCGTTCGTTTGTACTAGAGTTTTCAGCACAGACTTGCAAGCTGAGTTGAAACCTTTTCTCCTTTTCTTATAAAAATACTTGTGCCCGAGCTAGACTGGAAGCACTAGGGAGAAAAAGCAGCTCTTTAGCTGCTTCTCCTCAGCAGCTGAACAGCAAAGTGCTCTGAAGTGCAGGAAGCACACAAATTATGAAGTCCCCTCCATTCAATACAGGTCTTCTAGATACAGTGATGCTAACGGCTGCAGTCTCTAATTCACTTAACATTTCACCTAAAAGCGCATTTTTTCCTCTGTAACTGATCTCTCCCACAAAGACAGCTACTTAATTGAGAGCATTTCTGTAACAGTGCTTAGAAACAAAGCAGTGATTTAGTAGTGGGTGACCTGGCAGATCACATGTTCTAAAACCCAATAAAAACACAACTTAAAATTTTGGGTGCTTTTAATTTGGTCTTAGCTCAAGATACAAACTCTCCACACTGTATTGTTGTTAAAACTACCATGGGCTCAAACTTTGAAAGTTACTTTTTAGCTAACAAAATCTATTTTGGATTCTTTTTTTTGGATGATTAAAACAGTTTAAGATCTCTAGCACTCATATGCTTCCACAGACTGTCTGACAGGTTTGTTCTACAAAAAACATAACAATTTAGAATCACTAATTCACCATACATACTGTTTGCCATCACTGTCCTGCGTTTCCTTAAGGTACAAGGAAAAATCAATCACTCCAACCTGAAAAATACATTTAAGACATTAACACACCTTCACAGTGCAATTCTGTGTAGCAGCAGGAATTACTTTATATTTGGAAAAAGGTAAACATCTGAAGCTTAAGCTTAGAAAGACAGGTAATATCTATATTATTCCCAGCTGAAGCAAATGTACAAGCTAGCGTTTGTCATAAAAGCATGAAAATAACCATATTAAGTGTGCTCAGCTTCTAGCAGTTACCAGTTTCAACAGCATTTCCACAAACTGCTACTTGAAGAGATGGATACTTACATACTTTGTATGATTCAATGTGGGAAACATGACAAGCTTCCACACATGACGTTCCTGCCCTTCTGCCTGCCCGCACGCCCCCCAACCCCAGAAAAAAAAACCAAAAACAAACTTAAATCATGCTTTCTAAAAACACACACAGTATCTTATGGAGACAGGACATTTAAGCAATTTTTTGAGTTCTTATAAAGACACTAATACTTAGCCATGTTCATAATTTGTAGAATAGGCAGGATAATGTCAACATTATTTTCTGTGACATTATCTTTTAAAGAATAAAAAGGTTAATAAGAATAAAATTATAGCAACATATTTTTAATTTACAGCTTAGAAAGAGACTTCTGCAATGCTATTGACCCATTTTGTCAAAGGTTACATAATTCAAAAGTAAAACAATTGGCTGAAAGAGGACATGGTCTCAAATTACAAGATACTCACAATAAGTTAAGCACAGATTCACGTACGGCATTTATGTGTTTGGACCACAAATACCTCAAAACATTCCTTATACTCCTGGGCCGTTTCATTAAAGCAGCAGAGGAATGTGACATCACCCCCCCCACACATACCCCCCCGAAAGCCAAAAGGAAACCACTGTTCCCTCAAAACAAAAGTTCCCATAAGTTCCTAGGAGATTGATCTTGACAACGTATCTCTTGTAATTAGCTTAGTTCATCCAGTTTTTGATTTATCATAAGACAATCAAATGCCCACTTATGAAAACAACAGCAAACCCTGGCTGGCCCATCTCAGTAAAGTATTTATGGATGTGCTTAATTCTACTGGAATCTTATACAGACTGATCTAAATAAGCTTTAATCTTCACCTGGGAGTCCAAGTCTTCTCCTTTCAAGCAAAGGTTTGCATCAATAACATTCAGTCCAACTAGCAGACCCACAATGACTGCTCCTTCCTCCTCCATCATCAATGCATCAGGTTCGTAAAATTCACTAGAAGAAATATTATAAGGCATCGCTGCACATCATAACAATTATAATGGTGCTTCCATCACTGAAATCACATAAATAGTAATGTAGTCCTTACAAAGCTCCCTCCTTGCTAATTTATTGCACAACGTGGAAGATGCAGAACTTTCACAGAAAATACTCTACTTGTTCCTCTGTAGGTTCACTGCAAAAGCAATGAGCAACTTGCTCCTTTGCAGGTTGCAAGAAAAAGCTTGAAGTTAAACTGGTCAATAAATGACCTCTTACTCCAGCAATGCAAAGTTCCAGTGATTCAGTGAATACAATCTACATATGTCTGTACTGTTACCTTAATAGATGCTTATGGTCCAAGAGTACTTTGAGATAATCTGCCAGTTTCTTTTGCATGAGTGCTAGGTAAAGCCAAGCCCTTCCTCTTCCTACAGCAGTCCTAAAATGAAAAGTTGCATGTTTTGGTAAAAACAAAATTGTTTATTAACTAGATTTATACAATTCAAAACTCTCCCTTTACAAAGTGTTCTCTCCAGAACACAGAAACATTTGAGTAAATCCCATTGCTTCAGCAAACAGAAAGTATCTTGTAAAATCTTCCTAACTTGGAAAGACACACGTATTTTCAACTACCACCATAACCCAACTATTGATGCATCCTAGCATTAAAATTAGCCTCTTTTCTTCAACCTGAATCACCCAAATGAAATACTACCAGCACATGCACAAAATTAGACAAAGCCATAAAAGTGATGGGAAGAAGAGGAAAGAAAATAATCTGTGAAGACTCTACAGTTAATTTTAGCAAGCTTATAGAAATTTCCAAATGCTGTTTTTTAATCTGACAGCATTGTTTGAATCAGAAGCACAGACTATTTTGACACGTCCTCCTTATCTCTTGGAGAAGTCAATGCCTCCTACGTACCCTATTTTTCTCTTTGGGAACAAGATCACATTAAGGAAGGCAGGAGACTATACAAAGGATTCTTTTTCCCAGCAGCACAAGTGAAATGCATCATTCTCAACAATGAACTTACTTCAGCTCTGGCAGATTTTTAACACTAGTTGCTATATCTGATGCTTCAGGACAAAGTTTTTCCACTAGCTCCAAAGGACCAAAAAACGATTTGTTCTGTCCAATAAAAGTCTTCTTCACTAAAGGGAGTATACAGAGAAGTTTGTAAGGAAAAGTGACAGGCTTCCAACTCCAGAATTACAAATTTTAGTCTGCATTTTATTCTGTCCTACCAGCTCCTAATATGTCAATGAAAAGTGGGCATTAAAAATACCTTGATGGTTTAGGAGGCACAAAATACAGGGTATATCAGAAGGTAACCACACAGTTATACCCGTAATACTGACTAGCATCATACAGTGTATGAGATTAACGTTAATGTCACACAGAAGTCAAGCTGGAGACGTGGCGAGACAGGACACAGACTCATTTATGGGCCTCTCCTCAGCATGGCAGCTGGACCAGCCGCAGGGGAGCGGGCGCCCACCTTTCAGGCCGTGCTTGAGGCAGTGCTCCAGCACCACGAAGAACTGCTGCAAGGGAGGGAAGTCCGAATCCAGCGTCCGGCCTAGGCTCAGGGCCGACTGGATCAGGATTTTGATGCTGAGCTTCATCATGTTCATGAGGTTGGCGCGCTCCTCCATGGCGTGGTACCGCGCACCTGAGCGGGGGGGGGGGGGGACACACACGACACGGGTAGAGAAAGAAAAGCTGCTTTTAGGAACGCACTCCTCCCGACCCTGCACAGCGCGGACAAGAGCGGTGCCTCCCCGTCTTGGTCTCCATCTTGCGGCGGTGAACGGCTTGAGAAGAGCTAGGTATAGGACACAGTCTGAGTGAATCCCACCCCCACCCCCCCCCAACACGCCGTACGCGCGGATCCAGAACTGACACCAGGGGGAGCGGGGCCGCCTCCTCCGGGGGACACGGCAGTTAACCCCTCCCCGGGCCTAGCGCCGCCTCAGCGGCCGGGCGGAGGGGGCCCTACCTGGGCGGCGCGGCGCGGCCCCCCCCTCACCGCGGGCTGAGGCGAGGCCTCCCCGCCCGCGTTACCGCGGCGACAGCACACGCACCACCGCCGCCCCGGGAACTCTCGCGAGAGCGCGCGTGGCGAGGGCGGGCCGCGCCAGGCGCCATTTTAGAAAGAGTTTCTGCTGCGTGGAGGTGCCACCGCCTCCCTTGCGCCGTCCCGCCTGGCCGGTACTGCCGCTCCTCCCCGCCAACGCGGGACAGGCCCTCTTCCTTTAAACCTGAAGGAGGGAGCGAGACAGAAACAGGCTGTCGGCTACCACTTTTCCTTCAGTCAGCAACAGGTTCTGACAGGGGCTGCCAACTGCAGACCAATGGCCACCTAAAACGATCCTTTGAGCCAACGCTGTTGCATTAGGAGAATCTTGCTGTCACCTGTGGATCAAAGGGTCATACTCCTTTGCAGAAATAGCGGTTGTAGAAGACCAAGTTAAACAGGTAGAGCCCCTGTGTCAGTCACATGCAAGACAGTTAACACTATTCTAAACGCCAAAAAAGTCTCTGGGTACCAATTTTCATTATTATCTTTTTGTGCACATATGGTTAATTTAGGATTAAAACTGAGCAAAACTTCCTGTATCAGAAGAGCGAAAGCAGGGAGTCATTCTAATCACTGATCTTAATAATCACAAAGCGCACGAAGTCCTGCCTTCTCAGTAGCCTATTGTATCAATGACTATATTCAACGCAGTGGGTACCTCAAAATTGCATATAATGTCTTGAGATGGGACTGTAATATTTTAAAGGCTGTAATATTTTAGATTTTGTTGTCAATATTGTCAGGTTACACATCAGGAACAGAAAATCAGTGCTTTTAAGTACTGGAGTGTTTCAGTAGCAACTCATCATGGTTTCCTAATTTGAGTATTTACTTTATCAGGAATATTTTGCTTGTAAGCCTTCCTCAAGATACACATATTGTATTATCCACAGGACTTAAAAAAAATAAAATACTGTGAATGAAGTGTTCCTTATGAACACAAATTTAAATTAAACAGTGTCTTAATAAGGGTTTGCTTTAAGTTAAATAATTACTTGAACAATATTTTTTAGACTGTTGCAGATTACGCAGTCAAGTACATCTTTTGCAAAACTGTGTGCAAGTTGCTACATGCAAAATAAGACAGGTTATTAGACGTACTACTAAAGCCAAGCCTCAAAGATTTGGAATCGGGTTACCTAAGTGCAAAAGATCACAGACGTTATGCTGCAATCTTTAAGAATGCGGTCACATAGTCTCATATCTCATTCATTTAAACAGATTTGTTTTACCATCTTTTTGAAGCCCCATGCCTTGTTTACTGTAATTATTCAGCACACTTTGAAGTCAGAAAACACTGAAGAAGGAAGAAAAGCTAACAGTGTTCCATCTCTTGGTCTTTAAGATGACAAGTCTTTCTTGATTTGTATTCTTCACATTTGTAGCTCCCTGCTTTCTCAGTCAGGTAAGACATAATTTCCTCAATGGCAAACAGTGGTTTTATGATGTGCTTTTCTGTATGTCCAACTGACTGCATACGCGTAGAACAGTTTACAGGTGAGCAACAGATCTGAAGTAGTAGGTAGAGGTTACAGAATCTCTGGGAAAAGATGGCAGCAGGGAACAAGTTACTAGTTTTCCACAGGTGGTCCTGCAGACCTCAGCTTATTTCTTAAAAATATGTGCTTTAAATTGAATTTACAGTGTGATTTATTGCCTGCTCACATTTCATATCTAAGTTATAAACAGATTTTTCTTATGGAATTTTCCATAAAACTCATCACCATATTATCCGAACACTTTGAACAATTTGGGGACATAGTGTTGTAATTCCTTTACTTTACAGATGAGAAGCTGAAAGATTATAGTAAAAGTTCCATGAACTGTGGGAGCTCCATTTCAGGCAAGAGAACATTTTATTCCCCACCCCTTGCCAAATGCTGTATGTTGCTTTGAATTAGATCTATTCCCAGCATTATTACAAATGCAACTGAAGAAACTGGGATATCCTGCCCTTCGTCAGGTTAGATCCCAGGTGCTAAAGATGGGCATGCAGGAAACATCTGTGAGAAGTTTGGTGCGAGACTTACAGATGCAGGGAAAGATAACAACTATTTTTTTCAAGACAGAATTAATCTTTGACTATGCAACATTGAGGAATTTTTACAAAAAAATTAAGAAGTCTATCAGCAGTACTTATTTCACCATGCAGTCACAATTCATGCCCACAGAGCTCCAGCTTGAATACTTAATATCAATGAAAACAAAAAGGTCAGCACCAGTTAGCAAAACTGAGTTCCATTGCTCCAAAACCATTAAGCACTCGCCTGATAGCCTGGAGTACAAGACTCCAGGCCTAATTACTGCTATATTTGAATGATCTTTTTTCCATGTTATAAATACAACTGAGATTTAATTTCCATACAAATTTAACTAAAGCCCTTTTAATTCAGTTCTGAGACCTGTTCCAACCTGTACAGTTGCTATATCCATGAACACAGGTTTAATAAAGCAAGCTGTGGTTAAAAAGAAGGCATTTTTAGCATAGTTAAAAAGTAATGATAACAAATCTGTATCTTAGTTCACTTGTCCACTTTCTGACATGAAAGCTATACGAGAAGCAGAGTACAGTTCCACCTCTGAACCAGCACACCTAGGAAGGGTAACGAATTGACTGGTTCCCTTAGGAGTGCAGTCAGGCTGCTGCTAGTTGAGCTTAAAGAGAGGGGGAGAAAAGGAATCAAATAAAAGCTTACTGCATAAAACCAAAGTCAGTTTTCCCAAATATCAGTTTAGGATTCTTCTGATTACAATAAATTTTGTGAAGTCCTACACCTGTGTTGTTTTTATAATTTTGCTTAAATAAAAGAACTGCAGCACCAGAGTTTCTAAAATAAATTCAAAGTAATAACCGTGCATCACTGACACTAACCAACAGCACTTACGGGAGCAAAGTTATTTGCGCACCATAAAAGCAAGTTTACTAAATAAACATAACCATACTTGTTTTTGCTGTGCTGTCATTGCTGACTGGTTTGGATATGAATCCTACCAAAGATGCAGACTTCAGAGCGTTGCCATAGCTCAGCGCTAAGTTCTCCGAGGCTTTCTTAGCCAGCGACAAGATAGGAGCAGACCACCTCGCTTCCTCTGCTTTCTCTTTTTCCTCGTTTTTCAACTCAGTCGCATTAGGAATCTGTTTTTTGTCAATAATCTCGAAGTCTTCTTTTATTTCCGCGGCAGATGCGGTGCAACTCTCCCCTTCAGCCATCTTTAACGTGTCATATGACACTAGTCATGAGCAATCGAGTCGGCAGCAGCCCGCCCGCCCTCGCTCTGCCGCTTGGAAGGCAGGTACCCAAGAGCCAACCGAACCATTTTAGAGCCGCTGCACGCCTAAGCAGGAGTCTAAGGCAAGCCCCTCCAGAACTGAGCAGTTTGCTTGATGTTCTGAGTTGAAGACTTAGGGAGTCATGAAAGACGAAGAAAGAGTTTGCTTTTAAACAGGTTATGAAAGTAACAAAACACTTTACAGGTTTTTATTGCTATCTGCGTTCCCAAACATAATTGTTCAATTAGATTTATGCAGTTAAGTCGTGACAACTTAAAGAGGTCTTTATTACTCTGCCTATAATTCATTGTAACTTGATTAGAATGGTGGATTGGTATGACAGGTTCACTGTTGTGAAAAGTGCTTGCTTGCATCACTGACATTACAAAATAACTGTAGTCAGTAAGACTACTTCATTAACGTACTTGGGCTGTGCTTGGTAGAAAATATTTATCATGAAGGGGAACTGAAATTAACTGAATATGAAAATTTAACTTTACTGGGTGTCTCAAATATTGATGCAGCCTACTGATACATGGCTTATTATCCATTTTTCCATCCAATAACTTGAGATACATCACTTGTTTAGTCATGAGATAGTAGATGCTGCGTATTAGCTTTTTTGGTACATAGAGGAAAGTTTTTGTGTTAAGAAATGTGAGAAGGAGGAGGGAATAAGAGAGTTGAAGATCAATTTCAGTAGTCTTGCAGCAAAATAAATCTTCATGTCTGTATCTTATTTGTTCTCCTACTATAAGCTACTTTAAGATTGATTCTGTCCTCTTGGCTTCTCAGACACTACCTGTTCATTCCACAAAAAGCACAGGAAGCTCTTATATTTTTGTTGAGAATTCAGAGATCAGCAGCCTCTTATTCACCCATGATTCATATCAGCTAAGTATAGGCTTTAAGCTACTTTTGCTAAAAGGTTACAGAAATAAGTTTTACTCCGTCTTGTGGACTCCAGCAGTATTTGGCTGTGTTTATAAGGAAGCAGCATCTAATAGCTTTGTAGGTTGCTATCTTACAGTTGACTATATGAATATACCTCTGTTTGACTTGAGCGGACTTGACATTGATTTTCTGCCTTTTACTATCCACCCAATATTAGATTCGAGGCAATATTGACTAGAGAAGCAAAATAGAATTCTAAGCATTGAAATAACTTTTCTTTTTCAATACCTCTGAAGAATAGGGCATAAAAGTTTTGTGACTGAGAAAATAAGAGCAAACCAAGACTCCTATTTACCTCTCAGTAAGTTGCTCCCATAAGGTAATGGTGCGTCAGACTCCCCTTTACAGCCTTACAATTTGCTACTTTGTAAAAATATTAAGTGAAACTACCACATAGTCTGTGATCATCTTTTCTTATGTTACTATTAAGGAAACATTTGATAATTTTTTTTCAGGTGTCTGCTGAGATGAGGTAGGAAACTTTATACTGTGCATAAATTTGCTAAATTCTTTTTTGCCACACAGCCATAAGATTTAATTGTGCTTAACTTATTACCGTTTGGTCAAAATGACTTAAATGTTACGAAGTCAGCCACTGAATGCATTAAATGCACTCCTTCCTCACACTTCTTATTTTAAAGCAAGCAAGAATTCTTGTAATATTATGAGCCCTAAGTTAAAGCGGTTTGGTTTGTTTACAAAGTACAGTTTCCTAAGGAGTCATTTGGGGCAGCCAAGGAGGATGTAGTTTGTACAGGATACAGCTTTAAGCACATTTTAAAAAAAGAGGGAAAAACCATGGTGTTATTTTGGTTTTGATTCACAGATTTATCAAGGAGGGGCACTATGCATGAATAGCGTTATTCACTTTGAGAGTGGGCTTATTTTTATTTCTGTCTTCTGCAGGTGATGATATTTCACCACTGTAGTCTCTTTACAGATCACTAGTCCAGCTCTTGCTACTCATGTGAACACAAAACAGTGTTTTCTTTTGAAAGACTACTATGTGGCTTGTCTAGGTCTGCCAAAGTATATAAATGTCAATTCTGTGTAATCACAAAAATAGAATTTTTGAGACTTAAAATTGTTAGAGCTCACTGAAAAGTTAGTCAGGGAACTAAGTGACCCATTTACTACTTTTTGCTTTTCCTAACCACAGAAATCAACAAGATGCTTCTAAAGAAATAGTATTGTTATGAAGCCGTCTGAGCTATCTGAAATTCAGTTCCTTTTTCACACAGATCTTGCATGGCCTTATTTGGTTGTGAGCAATCACTTTGTGCTAGCATGATGGCAATAAGCTATACATGTATGTAGTGAAACTATCAAAAGTCATCTTCCAGTGGTTACAGCAGCATTAAATACCAATAAAAGGCTCCTTGTTTGCATTGTCCCTTGCTCCCCGTTCCTCAAACCACAAAATCTTTCTTGCCCTTGTGCACTGGGGTAAGTGAATGTCAGTTGAGGAAAAATAGTATTAGGAAATGATAACATTTGTCCTTTAGGAAGTCATCAAAAAAAACCCCAAACCAAAACAAACCCCTCAAAAAATTCCACAGCAGAGAGTAAATTCCCCCATTATAACAGTGATTAAGTTATTAGAGACAACAGTTTTAGCTGTTGTTCTACCTCGTGCAGCTAATTAGCTAACATCTTTTCCAATCCAATCAGAGTGATTTTAAAAGAAAAAGATTCTTTCTGATTGTGTCATGACAGGTGTATTGAGTCAAAGCAATCTTTTTTTTTTTTTAAAAAAAAAAAAAAACCTACAACTTTATGCTCCCTGATCCCAATGTACCAGCTAGTGCCATCCTTGAAAAAAATTCTCATTGCTACTGAAAGAATCATGGTGTTTGAAACTAAGTTCGAAGGTCATTGGAGTCCCTGAGAGGAAATGGAAATAGTATCAGGTGGAAATGTGTGTCATTGTAGTAAATAAAGGAAAAGATAGAGTAGAATATTGAAGAGAAACTTGCATGAAGATATTGGCATGGAATCAAAAGAACAGCAACAGAACTCAGTATATATTTAAATCGGCCAGTTAAGACCAAATGCTCACCAGATACATACTAAATGACAGTCTGAGGAAAAGTGTAGTGTATGTATTGTTCTACTCTGAACTATTGCCTGCTTTTTAGGAACAAAAAAAAAAAAGCTTTTAATAGGAGTATAGCAGACTGGAATGTGGAATATCAGAAAGCAGGTAAAAACAACACACCACTTTTCCTTTTTGTTACTTAACATGTTTGTTGGTACTGTAAAACGAGAGGCAGCAAGCAGAAATTCCCACTAGGTGACACTATAGCACTAGTTTATTCACAGAACAGCATATAACATACAGCAAGGACACACTGAGAGCAAATGTCATGTTGTGAAGCTACCTAGGAAAAAAGAAATAGCTCACAAGGTGTCACCTTCCCAGCAGGTCCTGTAGATACCGGATATTTGTGCCAGCCTTAAAAGACCATGTGGATTTTAAAGACAATCTTTAAGTGGTCTTCTGTTAGGAACAGAACTGAGCAACAGCACGACAATGCCTCTTTAAAAGCTTTACTTTCTTAGAACAAAGTTTTTAAAATAGGAAAAGAAACAAACTAAGATGCTTACCTGAGCAACTCCTGAAGTCGTGATATAAGCTGTGCTAATAGAGACCATTTGGGGGAAAGGAAGTGGTTGCTTGGCTAGCTTTTACAGGAAGCTCAATGTGTGACTGTTGAATACATGTCTAGGAATATTCTCTAATGTAATCCTAGCTGTTAATGAATTCAGGTTTATTTACCAGTTCTACACTTTCATGTGGGATTATGAAATGGTTAGCATTTTACAAAAGATTTTGGTCTGTTAAAAGACGTTACATAATGTTCCAAGCACTTTACAAGAGTTGGGAAGTTTGGATAAATGATATAATTTGGTCTAGTCTACAGATCAAATCAGAAATCAGAGCACATCTGTTTCAATAGTGTAATTTATAGACTTCATGACCTGTGTGGTTTTGGGTTACATCACTTACCTGTTTTGGGTTTTTTCTTGGTGCTTACCAGCTTGGCTTTTTTCTACTATTGCACGCAGACAATTTTGGATCAAGTATAATTTTGAAGGTTTTATAAAAGTGATGTGAATTGACTAGACTGAGGGGCATAGGGTCAAAGGAATTATAAATGTGATTACAGGCTGAATCCTTGTAAGATATGAATGCAGTATCTTTGAAATGTGCTGACATTTTTGCTACTTAATGCAGTTTTCAACTAACACACATGTGAATACTTGTGACTTAATTAGCTAAAGAAATCAGCTTGTATCATTGTAGTAATGTAACAGAAGTGTTGCAAATTGCAGAAGAAAACATTGTTACATATGATATGATAAGCCAATGAAATACCTTATATAGTCCCTAGACAAGTCTAGAAAAACGCCTTTATGCTACACAAAAACATTGTTAGTTATTTTAGTCATATATTTTAAAAGAAAATACTGGGAGTTCATTAAAAATTTAATCTACTATCCATGAAAGTTGAAAAAATTTCAGACTCCTCCTTAAAAGAGAATTCCCCTCCCCGCCCAATAACATGGCATGATTTGCTATATCTTGGCTACAAAAAATCATGAGACAATCACTTTATCTGTGGTCAGCGGTTCCCAGTATTTTTTCTGCCAAGTACCCTTTTGGCATCCAGCTACACTTCCAGGTTTCTCTCCTTCCCTTCCTGCCCAACTGCAGACACAAGTTTAGTTGTTCTAGGCTACACAGTAATTTTCTGAAAAGCTTTGCAAATTTGCAAGTTCGCTGGACGTAGCAGAAATGTATGCAAAATTATTTTAAAGCTACTAAATAATGATATTATAAGAATGGCAGAGTTCTAGAGGAGTTTAAATTTTTGCAAAGTACTGCACATATCAGATAACAAGGTGTTTTGCTGCTCCAGTAAAAAAAGAAAAAATGAGAAATTACGCAAAGGATATTAAGTTTCCTACAACATATTTAAGTGGTAAATTTCTTCTTCAATAGGAATACTAAAAGAATCTTTTCCATTTAAGATACTAAAGAACATTTAGGTGCTTGCATACAATTCTGGTGACACTGTGCCTCTGCACCTGAGGGCAGAATGTGGCACAAACTGGCTAAGTCTTCTCCACAAGTAATTGAGGTCTTATAACTGAGTCACATCCATAAGATGCAGTAAACAAACAGTTGAAAAAGATTGCAACAGGTAGTGCGAGAAGTGCAGTTCCTGGCTTTTTTGTTGCCTTGCGTTTTCTCAGTTTTCTGATTGCTTTGTGAATGCCACTGCATACTAACTAGTAAGATATCTAGAGAGCCTAAACCAAAAGTGAAGTAAATAAATCTTTAGTTAGATTTTTTGTTTTGTTTTAAATAGTAACAATATCTTCTCCCTCTCCTTTCTTTTCTTTCCTCAGAGCTTTTATCCTTGCAGAGCTGTAACCAATAGTTGGTTTGCCACACTTAAGGATAACTCCCAGACCCTTTGATTTAATACAAATTTTTATGGGGAGGAAAAATGAACTAGGTGTTTTACAGATGTGCAAAAGCACCTTAGTTTTTCACAGAATCAAAGGGAAACCTAAGCTTTTGGATAATGCAAGTGTGTAGCTCAGTAGCTCACATTTTCTCTGTTATCAGTCCCCATCACATTACAAGTTAGGCTAATTTCTCTTAAGGACTTTCTATGCTTGAAGGCTAAGATGGAAACTTGAGTAGGCAGGTTAGATGTTCAGTGGGACTGCTTAGTGATCTCTCACCAACAATCCTTCAGAAATATCTTCGCTACTGCATTTGAGGGAACTCATCATATGTAAGTGTCTCACCTTTGGAAACAGAACTGAAAAACGTAGGACACTAGTGACTCAAATGGTTTAAACTCATCTAAGTTGGGCTATGAGAGTGCTACTGTTCTCCTTTTCCTCCAGCTGTGTGTTCCCATTTCCTTACAACAGCACTGCTCCCCATCTGACCTCTTGATAAGCCAATCAAAGGTAAAAAATGACAGGAAATTAAGGTTGTAACTCTCTAGCAGCCTGAGGCAATCTAACTGCTGACTGCCTTGTTGCTGTCTCTTGCCTCTGGCCGAACCCTTTCCCTGACTCCCTTGGTCATTGGGTTGCTGAGCCATTTCAGCGCACTGAGTTGGCACAAGACTAATACAACAAAAGTGAATAGTTTTTCTGCTGATTTAATACACTGGAACAGCTCATATTTTCCAAATTGTGTGTTGGACGAATTGCTCACTATATGGATGTCCTGTCTAACCCGCAGTTTTCTGCCTGCCCTGAGTTCTTCACAGAGACTCTACATGGCAGATCAGCAAACAGGTGACAGACTTACTGTCCTTCTTTCCATCTTTTGTCAATCATAGGGGCTCTTGGAAGCATACCACCAGCAAATGCATAGGGAAAAAAAGACCAGAATTAGAAAGAGGAATCATTGCCTTGATAAATCCCCAAAGAAGCTAGTAACCAATGGATTAGGGACTTTGTGATTAGGAATTGCATCTGAAGTAGCCATCTTTAGATAAAAAGAATAAAGAGAAAACATGATCTGTGTGTGGACTTAAGGCTTGTATGCCCAAAAGCAAAACCTCCCCAGAAGCCTTCAAATTATTATTCTTTCAAATTTGTTCTTTTTAGATCCTCAATTTATACTGTTCCTGATTTATAATTTTAACCTCAAATGCTGGCGGTATTGTCATATGGGCATAGGTAACTTCCTTAAATCCTGAGAAACAGCAACCAAGGAAGCATTACATTTTTCAGCTAGGAAAAAAAAAATAGAAGGGTCTAATAATGCCAAATACGTTTAGTGTGCTACATGTGGCATTAACTAGAAGTGCATACCACGGCAAATTTCTGTTGACACCTCACCTCATGTAATACAGATCTCTTTAAACTATCTCACATGATCAAGAGTGTTCCTTTTTATACAGAAGACCTCCTTCTTGGGGTGAACTTCAAAAGCACACAAAGATAAAAGCTACAGAATTTATCAAATGGTGAAAGAGCCATAATTTATAATAACTAGGGTGGCAATAAAGAAGTGTAATAATGGCTTCAATGAAATGAAGTGGAGAACATTAATCTTTTTAGGTGAAACTTGTTTAAAATTTTGAGCTGTGTGAAAAGAAGAGACCTCTAATTGAATTGCTACTTTGTGCAAGTGGGGAAATAAAGACACCTCCAGTAGATGGCTGTGTTTTGTTAACAGAGTGTAGTAATTGGCATCCAGCTGTTAAGATACAGTGTCTTGCCATCATTCTTTTTCCTCTTTGTTCTATTAATTCCAGAAGATTTTACATATTGCCCTGACTACTGCTTGGAAATATGGTATTACTAACTGTAGCAAAATTTTCTAGTCTTGTATTCAAATAATCTCCCTCTTTTAAAAACCAAAACAAACCCCCCAAACCCTCATCTGAAAATGGCCCTATTGACTGAAGCAAGGAAGAAGAACATGAGGCCCTAAAATAGTAATAAAGGCTGAAGTTAAACAGTTTTGTTGCTTTTCCAATAAACATAAACATTTATTTTTTAGGTATAATAAGAGCAATAAAAAATCCTGTCATTCTCTACCAGTTACCATTTCAGGCTGTGATCTTGTCAGATTTCATAAGCTCCAAACTCCAGTACTGCCAGGATATGTTGGTATTGATCTCCCTTGAGTCAATACTTTATAATGGTTTAGGGCATAAGGCCACCCAAGGCGCTAACTTTCACGTAATACTGAGGCCGTACTTTGGTCTTTAACCATTTCAGGGGTGCCATATGCACTCTGTAAATAATGAAGGAAAAGACCTCTTTTGTTTCACAGTATTGTATTGGTGTGTTACCACTGCTGTCCTGGAACTCTTAAAAGAGGATAGCAGTTCAGGTGCATCTCCAAATGTTCCAAATATGACGGTTCTTGCCAGTCAGGCATCTGCTCCCAGGATGAGCAAATCTCATTTTTACTATTAATGTTTTCTTTGTTTCTGAAAAATCCACAAGCAGTTTCAGGTAGAGGAGAAAATCTGGATATGCTGCTGAAAAAGATGAGTAAATGGGATATAAAGGCGGTCACAGCTGGTTGCATTTTAGTTGTACATTGAAAAGTCATTAAAGAGTTGCATGGTGTCAGAAAATTAGTTGGTTTTGCTTTTTGGAGAAAATGTTATGTTTATATGTAAGACAAATACTACTTGATTAAAAAACTTCACAGTTTAATACTAAGCCATACTGCATTTTCCTCATAAAGAGAAGCCTTATGGCTAAGGCACTGGAGAGGGACATAGATGTTTGTTTTATTCCCAGATCGGTGGTAGTTTATTTATGTCCTGATGCTTATATTGTTTATGATTCAGAACTTTGCCTTAGTTTTCTTTCTACAATATAGTCACTATCTTCCCTCATTTTGTCTACTTAGACTGCAGGCTATTTGGAATGGGGACTTCTTATTGTATTACTAAATGCATATATCATGCCTGGCACAATCAGACCTTATGTGGTTTGGATAAGTAGATATATATTTAATGCTGTTTTTTTAAAAAAAAAAAATATTATAAAGTGCTGCTGTTGAATTGGAGTGCTTCCAGTTAAGGTTACTTTTATGTCTGTTTGTAGAGAAAATGTTTCACAGTGAAAGCTATAAATTGTCATTAGCAAAACCAAATAAATTTGCCACAGGCTTCTAACTTCAGCTCATGACATGTCTTTGAAAGTAAAGTATCTTAGTTATTTGTTATCTGTAGAGGCTGAGCTGCAAAATCCATATGTGCTTGAGAAATTATGTAGGTATGATGGATCCCAAAAGAAGAAAAGAAGGAAAGGAAAGACAGGAAAATTTTGTCTTGAAAGGACTAGATGTGAGAGAGGATTTTGAACATATTTCAACTTTTTGATAATGCAATTGTAGAGGACTAGGACTGTATGATTATAGAGGAAAACTAATCTTTTTTTCCTTATATGACTGACTTACTATGTTTTCTCACCATTGTGCTCATATTTTATAAAACCCAATTAAAGAAAAAACAGATTGATTCCTAATATAGGCATTGTCACAATTTTAGCATAAAACCAGCTTTTCTTTTAGGCCAGTCTCCAGTGCAGATACAAAAAATTATGGAACTATGGATCTAGGTGGCAAGTTAACTATTTTTAAAAATAATTTCTGATACAGATCTCTTTTCATTTGACTATGACACTCTGTAGAGCTTCCTACAGCTCTACAGAGGGCCACAAAAACTATCAGAGGGATGGAACACCTCTCCTATGAGGACAAGCTGAGAGAGCTGGGGTTATTCAGCCTGCAGAAGAGAAGGCTCCGTGGAGACCTTATAGCAGCTTTCCAGTACCTAAAGAGGGCTTATAAGAAAGACGGTGACAAACTGTTTAGCACGGCCTGTTACAATAGGAAAAGGGGTAATGGCTTTAAACTAAAAGAGGGTAGATTTAGACTAGATATAAGGGAGAAATTTTCTACAGTGAGGTTGGTGAAACCCTGGCACAGGTTGCCCAGAGAGGTGGTAGATGCCCCATCCCTGGAAACATTCCAGGTCAGGTTGGACGGGGCTCTGAGCAACCTGATCTAGTTGAAGATGTTCCTGCTCATTACAGGGGGCTGGACTAGATGGCCTTTAAAGGTCCCTTCCAACTGAAACTATTCTATGATTCTAGTTAGCCAACTTCTTTTTAATTCCATTTTAGATCAGAATCAGAGCACTGAGCAGTTTGCTTTCTGATTTTGCTCATTATGTAAAGTTTTACTTCTAGAGCAGCTCTCGGATGCACTGAGCACACAGTCCAAAGGAAAATACTTGCTTTGTGGCTAAAGTGTCCCTGAAATTTATTAAAACCTATCTTGTGATAGACTGGAGGTAATGCCTAGATCTGAACTTCGGGCCTCAGAGTACTCTGTTCTTAATTCCTCCTTTGTGTTCCCTAAGTGAGCAGAGTTGATGGTGTCATGATCACACTGCTTTCTTAGCTAAAATTTATATTGCTTCATGAAGATGAACTTCACTGTCATTAATTAAAGATATGATCCCTGCTTTTAGAGAAGGAAACAAAAAACTGTAATGTGACCAAGTGATCTTGCTAATTGAAGTTTCAATCTTTGCAGTGAATAACTGACAGGAGATCTGAATCTCTGTGAAGTAACATTAATTTATACTCATGGACAGGACAGAAGACACAGAAAGCTGGTAAGAATTTGCTTTGGGAAGTTTCCTCAGGATAGGGACCTTTTTCATTATTGTAGTTGTGAGGCTTATTGTACTTTTATTCAAAATTCCACAAAACCTTTATTGTCCAGGACAGATGTGGAACATCTAGATGCTAGTAGTGGAAAAGTGGAATGTGATCAAATATAACATGCACTGTTCTTAGGAACAGGAAGCAGAGATGGAAATAGGGCTGATAACCAATTGTAAGAAACAAAAAATCCTCCGATGTTTTCCTGCATAGGTTTATGGAAGTTCATCTTTTGTGCTGAATCTTGCATTACGTCTGAGCCCGTGCAGTAGCTCACAACCTCCAAGAGGGCAATGTCACTTCTTACTCTTTTTTTCCCCTCATTCGCAGCAGCATGCTCCTCCCTTCATCTTCCTTCTGTTGGCTCAGGTACTTATCTGACACTACCATAAGCTGATTCATCTGACTAAATGAGAAGAAAACAACCTCCTCCCAAAAAAACCCTCAGTATTTTTCTGCTGGTTTGGAGAGTTGAATGAACTCACTGAGGGTCAAATGAGTGGCAGAGTCAGTGCAAGGATGAAAACATGTAGCTGGCAGAGGGATCTTTTCTGTCCATGGGAAATTACTAATCACTTCAGTTGAAGGGCAGGAATTCTTGTTATTAAACTAAAAATTTAAGTGCAATCTTTTTTATTATTTAGTAAGTCTCTAACACTCACAAAAAACTTTTTCATTTTCCCATATGCATTATTTTTAAAACATGTCAAATATTAATTAGTTGGACTTTTAAATTTTTCTTCTCTACTTTTAGAAGACCATCAATACAGTAATCTAATCTTTGTGAATCATGCAAGCTGGCAGGCACATCTTCTCTATTTGCTTCAGTTTGCAAAAGCAGCGTTCTATAGGTGCCATTTAACAATATACTTAATTTTAGCATATGCTTAATTTCGCTGATTTGAGTGATCTTGCTTAGGAATAAAATAGGCAGAATTTGACCCTTGATAACACAAAAAAAATAGACATCTATAGAAACACCGTGTTTCCATTTTTTTTATTAGTTCTCATTCTGCTTAGCTGGTTAGACCGGTTAATGAACAGTCTGATTTGAATATCATTGTCTACACATACATACTTCCTTTGACTGTGATAGTTTCCTACCTGCTATACTGCAGAGTTTGATGAAAATTCAGCTGCTGTGAGAAATATGTGGCACCAACACTCTGCTATGTCTCAATAGCTGGCAGGTAGCCTTACGCGTTTGCTGAGTAAGCTGTTGTTCCTGAGTTTGCAATTCAATGGCTTATATTTTGTTGGAAAAATTAATACAGTGATGTGATAGTTTTTGTGGCTTCTTTTTACTTGGCACATTTCTCCTACCTATCATTTTTCTGTTGTTTTTGTACCAGCATAACATAAGAATTGAAAAGCAGTGATCTTTTTCAATACCTGAGAATCTCTCATGCACCTGTTTCTCTGAGGTATTTCTGACTAATACAGTGAATTATAAAGGACAAAGAAAGAACCTGATGTTATTTTTTTTTTAATGATGATAATAGGAAATATTAGGAAATAGGAACTATGCCTTTATAGAAATAGCAGTATTTGCTGGACTGAATTTTTGTCCCTCAAAATGCCCAGACCTTTCAGTCTTAAAAAGGGCAAAGTTTATTTTGTACTACTTGCAGAAACACTACATTGTAAAATAGGAAATAAAATACAGATTTTACAAGGTTTTACAGTTTTGTTTACCGCGATACATTCAATTTTTATCTTAATTTTGCAATGTTGTAACAAGGCATGGGATTATCTTAAAAAAGGTTATCTTAAAACGAATTTAGTCTGCTGCTACCTCCACATTTGCAAAGAAACTTAGGAAACCCAACCTAGGAAACCTTATTTTAATATACCTCTGAGTATACAGTTCATTACTGTCACTAAGACACTCAGATTTAGCTTGACTTAAATGTCAGAAAATATTACTCAGGTGTGGAAGACACCAAAGATCACAGCTCACTGGTATATTGAATCTTAATTAGCAAGGAGACCATATAAAACTCAGAAGCTTCTATGAACCAAGAAAACAACCCTGACATTCTCTGTTCAGCTCTGGATATTTGTTGCTGACTGATCTCCAGTGCTAATCTCCAAAGAGCTGTGATTCTGGCTCACTTAAAAATTGGTTTTACTTTCAAATTTTGCTGTTAAGTCACTATTACCAAATAACTCTGGAGGGACTAGAACCTCATAAAAGGCACTTTATTTCCCATTATGAGAGTTAGAGATTAGGCAACAACATTGCATAAACCAAAGCTTGTTTCTTCTCTGCAGCTCAGTTTACTTAGTGTTAAATGTATTCTGTGCACTGAAACTGCATCCTGTTTTTTTTAACAATCAGCAGGTTTTGTGCAGGCCCCGTTATGTTTAGAAAACATCATGTTATTTTTAAAAGATATAATAAACAAATAGTTTTGGAATGGACTAATGCATTATCCTTAGCTTGAGATAAGACCACAGTCCGCATCATAGTTAACAGGCTCATCTGGTGATTTTCTTCTAGCTTTTCTTCTTTGATATTTGTTCTTGGCAAGAATATTTCTAATTAGATTGTTCCTTTTCCTAATCTTAGAAGGAACACACAGAGTGAGTGAACAAGCAGACTTCGTAAATCATGCACCTGAACTGCAGCGTATGTGCAGACTCTCTTGCTGAAACCTTAGCTAAATTTAAATTTTTAAGAAGTCCATTGTCATGACTAATTACACAATTTCCCTTTGTTATATAAGGACATTATGGGGAGCAATCTGTGAAAGACTCTGCATCAAACTTCAAATTATTTGTATTTTTATTATGGTAAAGTTTATGAATTTACAGTGTGACCTTGAAAAATACTTGAGGCGCTCAGAACTCTGATATGAGTTTAGCTTTTATTTGAGACAGCCATGTTAAATGTTATCACATACTTATGCTGTAATTTTATTGGCACTATATCCCCTGTGTTATAAAAAATTATTGGGATACCAGAATCTCTTTCTTTCTTCCTTCCGGACACTTTCAGTGTTATGAAAACCAAAGCTGAAATCTCATATCAGAGAAGTTGGAAAATATAGAATCATAGAATCGTTTAGGTTGGAAAAGACCTTTAAGATCATCTAGTCCAACCATTGACCCTACTCTACCAGGTCTGTCACTAAACCATGTCTCTAAGCACCACATCTACACAACTTTTAAACACATCTAGGGATGGTGACTCAACCACCTCCCTGGGCAGCCTGTTCCAATGTTTGATAACTCTTTCAGTGAAAATTTTTTCCTAATGTCCAGCCTAAACCTCCCCTGGCGCAACTTGAGCCCATTTCCTCTTGTCCTATCGCTAGTTACTTGGGAGAAGAGATCAGCTCCCATCTCACTACAACCTTCTTTCAGGTAGTTGTAGAGAGCAATAAGGTCTCCCCTCAGCCTTCTCTTCTCCAGACTAAACAATCCTAATTCCTTCAGCCGTTCCTCATAAGACATGTTCTCCAGACCCCTCACCAGATTTGATTAGTTAACATTTTGGTTGACTGTAGCATACAAAACTTGATTGTTTTGTGTTACTGAAGCTTATGTTTGTCATAATGTATGAATAAGTGTAGGAGATTTCAGTTAGTGCTAAATTGGCATTTTTAAGCAGAATGGAGCTGATACAAACTTGTAATTTTCAGTATGTAGGAAGCTCTGAATTCTGTGTTTTGTTTTCATCTCAGGATAGGAAGCAATGCACTTTCAAAAGCAAGTTCTTAATGCAGCTTTGTTTAAACTGACACATTGCTGACAAAAATTGTCTATGATAGCACAACATAATTTTTCCAATGGCTGCTTTGCTATATAAGACTTCATTCTGGTGTATTCTGGACATCTTCGGATATTTAACTACATGTCCTCTGTCCTTTGGGAAACAAAGTAATACCATTGTCACAAAATATACAGGACATTATGAATACTGTTAGTTCTACTTCTAAGGTTTAGTAACATGATTGCAAATAGTCCTTTTACCTTGGATTCTTTATCACTTTCTACATTTTGGAGTGTAGACTCTGTTTAATGGCCAAATTCCTTTATTTTCATTGTGTAAATCTTGGATCATGACCTCACTCTAGTAGGTCTGCTCTAAAACTGAAAGAAAACAGATCTTGTCCCGGAACTCATCATCTCTTTGTGAAGTTGTGCTGTGCTGTGGCATCAGTTTGACAGAGAATGGACACTGTTCCTGTTATAGCTTTGCTAGATTTATAGGTTATCAGTTTCTGTCTGGACCCAGCTGTGTGTCTCCAAAACCTGCTGAAAACGGCTCCTCTCTTGTATTTCTCTAATATATTGTCATGTGTAGCTCCTCAGTAACTTGGATATATCTTGAGGCCCTTATGGTTTGAATAATAGTGGTGGAGCAAGTAGAAATAAGCACTAATGATTTACATTTCACTCAGCTCAGATCAAACAGACTGGATACTCCAAAGGCCTCTAGAGAAGCGTAACATAACTGTTAATGACTTACAGAAAGCTTTGTTAATTGTTTTCCAGTTAACTGATTCCAAGAGATTCTGAAAGAAGATAAGAAATCACACTCTGTGTTTGCAGACCTCAGCCATTTCCATTGTCAGGGGAAGGGGCAAGCAGAGAAGATAGCAAGAGAAGACAATTAGTTCTTGATTGAAAATGAAATTTTGTGATAAACAGTTCTTGTGGTTTTGTATCTTTGTGTCAATATTATAGATGAGTAGTTTCACTTGGTAGTGCGTGGACTCTCTGTTTTGTGTGGACTATTCTAAGAATCAACAAAAACAACCCATTGTACCTGTGCTGAAACTCATTCTATTGGAGTCTATACCTCCATTGTGAAATGTTTCTATATATGGAAAAAAGCTGAAAACCATTATAAAAAAATCAATATTGTAGTGTTATTAGTGGGAAGGGAGGGTCAGGAAGAGGGCTATCTGTATGAGATAACAGTGAAGAAGAGAAGAGAAAAGGACAAGTAGATGGAAAAGAAATCTAGGAAAGCTTTACAAGGAGCTAGTAGTCCAAATCTGAGAAAAGCCCAGAGGAAGAGTTCTTGTATGTCAGTAGCATATATAGTAACTTTTGCTCTGTTGGTTTCAGTTAAAAAAAAATTAAAAAGCCTTTGGTAGATATGGCAGGACCAGATGACTTAGGATGAAGGGAGAACGAGCAACAGGAGGATGCCAGGTGTGTTCTCCAGCTCTTTGGAGTTTGAATACATTTTCAGCCAAATAAACAGAGTCTTTTGAATTGTAGTCTGAAACTTAATATCCTATATGTGATATTCTGTGTGATCAACCAGCTGTTCAAATGTCCTTCAGCAGAAATTGTGGCTCTTAACACCTCATGGGATTTCATGCTGCTGTCCTTACTGTTGGCTTTGACTACTCCCTGGGCTTTTTTGCCTGGCTTAGTTTTCTGCCACTGGCTGAACTGAATGAGCTCACAGAGGGGTTAGAAGTACACTCAAGCCAGCACCAGTACAATGTTTAATTTTCTTATATTATTAGAGTAGCTGTAGTACTTGAATTTTGCAAGAATTCCTGAACAAACTTTCAAAGGCACTTTTGAACTATGTAAGTCAGAAGTGTAATTGAGGGTGATTATCAAAGGAGAATGTATATCTATATTTATGGCTTCCTGAGCTGTATGAGGGTCTCACTGCAGTCCTTAGTGTCATGCTTTTCTTAATTGCAGACAGTTGCAAACAACTGTTTGTTTGTATAGAATTAGTAAAGAATGGACCCTGAGACATTTTCACTGTCTAACAATGAGTCTTTCATGAGGCTCAAACACCAGTGCTTAACAGTATAGATTACTCCCTATTGACTTTAGTAAATATCAAGATATTTTAGTTTTCTTCAAGCAGTCTGTTCTTGCTGTCAATCACAATATAGCTAGAATCACTACTATGCTTTCCAAACAGATACTTGTGGGAAAGCTGCCTGTTTTATTGATACTTGGTAGAACTGGAATAGATTTCTCTATATATTTTTCTCTAATATGGTATTGATATGCATCATCAGCAATCTCTGCTTTGTGGAAGTAATCAGGAGAATGCAATAGAGGTGGTTCAGAGAAAGTTAATGCAACAGGATTATGGACAGTGTAACACTGTTGTAAAGGAATGCAACTTCTTAGACTTACAGAATTTAAACGTAATTAAATTAATGACTGCATTGGGTTCTTGTGATCAGATTCCACCTAATGCCAGTCCACGTCACTCCGCTGAAATTGATAGCACGTGCCTTGGGACAGATCTTCAGTTCAACTCAACCAGCCCAATTCCACTGACTTCCCTAGAACCAGTGGTGGCATCAGCTATACAGTGGCCCATTTGTGTGGCTCTCTTATTATCTGTTGTCTCTGCACTTCCTTTTCACAATGACAACAAAATGGTACAGTGCTATAAAATGAAAATTAACTACATCAGTCTGCAAAATTGCAATCTTATAAACCACAAGCAGTAAGTTAGCCAACACATTAGATACAATTATCTATGTAATATTTGGTTGGCTGTACTATATATTAGCTAAAGAAATATAGCATACACTTCAGTTATTTTTTTGAGGCTTATATAATTTGAATAACAATTTTGAGAAAAGAAAATCTGTTATAAGCTAGAGGTAGTTATGGGGCAAAAATACATGGTAAAAGACACCACCTTGCTTAGATTATGGGTTTCTACTTGAGAAGTTAAAAAAGATTGTTGATCTTGTAGTCTTTAACATCTGTTTATCTGGATCAGACTTCATGTGCTTACATAGATTAAAATCATTTTATATGAATTTTTTTTTTAAAAAAGTAATTCCTTTCTTAAATACTTCCTATATAATTGGATAATGTGACTTATTTTAATGGTGGGACATAGAAACAAGAAAAGAAGCTAGATGTGTTGACTTCCATGAAATTGTTGTTGCCAAGGCAATGATTCAAATTAATTTAGAATACATTTTTAACAGTAAACATTATTTAAAAATTTTTAACAGCTCATTCTGTGGCACTATACAGTAAATACTGTCATTCCTCTGGCAGTCACTGTTAATTCAACCATACATGAATTCAACTGTATTCCACAGGTTTTGATGAGAGCATTGTATTGTATGCATGGTGATTTTCCCAAATGTCCTGGCATATTCATTCACTGAGCTGTGTCTCAGCCTCTCACAGCATGCTATAAGAATAAATGTCTATGAAATGTTGATGGACATTCATCAGTTGTCATGATGACCATAGAGCCAGACAATTGTCTACGCTGTGAACTTAAAGAAGATTTGATGCTCTCGTACTTACATGTTCGGACTGAAAAGGCATAGTATCTCTACCATCTGTTTGTGCTAGAATTCAAACTTTGAAAATAAGGTCAGTGAGAAGTTTTTCAGTGACCATTTTTAATGGTAGGATGGGTTTTCAATCAAGTTTTTGGTGACTATTGATTATCTTCTGGTTCTCATTGATAAATATGAGGGGAATGGAAATATTATTTGTTCAACTGGTGTACAGGAAGTATGATTTGGCACATCCAAGTGGCTCTTAGGTGGTAGATGCTTATAAATAATTACACAGGAGTTACATTAACTTAATTTGACTTTATTTTAGGAACAGTGTAAAATGTAAATACTTTGTCAACTGGCTTCCAAGGAAGAGGAAATGTAGGGCATGTAATAATGTGTTACATTTAGAAATCCATAGAAACATGGCTTTTCATTACAGGCTTTGTTTTCCTACTATTGCATATATTAATTTTTTACCTGCTTTTTATTCTGTCTATATTTATAGAAGAGGTCATTCACTTGTAGTCTGTGACTGCCAACTCTTCCCTTCAAGAATAGATTATTGACCATTTTCTAGTGCCTTTAGTATCATAAAACCTTTTTTTGTGTTTGCTGTTGGTGAAGAAGCCATTCAAAAATAATTTTAGTAGCATTGGCTAAAGCCCGTAAGTCACATGCTATTTTAGCTTTTTATCTTATTGAATTGAGGAGGTGAAAGTGACATAGTAATGAAAAGTTGGAAGGGGGAGAAGTGGGTCAATATATTGCTAAATTCTTATTGAAATTCTCATGCTTAGACTGTTCTGGGCGGTTTTATTTCTGCTTAACATTTGCTGAGTAAAAGTCATTGCCCTAGAGATGCAAGATTTATTGACACACAGAGATGAAAATGATTAGCTAAAAGGTTTCTGCACAAAGAGAATCAAAATCAGCTGAAACACTACAGGGTGGCTCATATACAGGAGGCTGAGCTATTTCAAATAAGTTATTAATGTTCAAAGCTAAAAGCTGAGCTTGTTAGTATTATATCAATTGTTTATTCTTTGATTCCTTTGCAGGGACACTAAAATTCTGAAAAAAGCTTTCATTTTTTTATATATATATGTTTATATATTCTATATGCACACATACTTTGCTTGTTAGAGTTCGTAAAGACGTTATTAAATTTTCATAGATTTATTTTCTAATTAAGTACATGTTCATTTATTTGCAGATTCCAGCTTTTCAAGAATTGACTTTATGGAATGTTCCTGCAGTCCTGACACAGGTAAAGCTCTATGACAATATATTCTGATTCATTAGGAATCATGTTCACTCATTTTCCATTTGATTTCATATGCCACAAACTGGGCATATCGGTATATCTGAACATCTGAAAGATGTTAGCATGATTTGGATTACAGTGCATGTGAGCCTGCCAGAAGTACTAGGCAGAACTTCTGCTTTTTGCCCTACTGAAGAGCAGGTTGTGTCTTCAGACTTGACTTTGTCTTGACTTTGTACATGCAGAGTATAACAAAGCCTGGGAAGTTTAATTGTCAGGCAGATCAAATTGAAATACAGTGTGGTTTGGTGCTCTCAGAAGTCAAACATAGGGAAAAACTCATTCTCTAACTAGATGGCATTCAAAAGAAATTACTAATCTTACTAATGCTGCTTACAATTCCAGTGTCACTACACTTTTAATGATAAACTCGAGTAGGCCACATCTTTTCTTCCTTCATACAGTTGCTGAATGGACAATCATCCTTACACATGGTCCTGAAGGAAATTTGTGGTGCTATGTAAGAACACACTGTGTTCCCACCCTAGCATGCCAGCACAAATGCTGCAAGGGTACCTCTTCTTGTCGCAGAGGCTGGGATAAGCACAGAATGTGCTTGAAGCGGTGTTAGTGTCCTGGTGGCCCTCAGAATCAGAACTGGGTTTCAGGAAGGAGACATGTTGCTGTTCAGTTTGTCTTGACCAAAGAACAGGGCTTTTTATATCTTACTGTTTCTCCTTATTAAATCTGGAATGTTCTAAGAAAAAATACTAAATAAAAAAGATTAAATACAACTCACAATTCAGAGAAAATGAGATGAGAGATTACTGAACACCAGACAAACCTGGAAGTATTGAATAATTATGTATATTGTTGCAGGAAATGTTGTATGAAATTTAATTTTAGGTTCCATGCAGGTTTTAAAGCTCTGAGCAGGTTTTCAAATAGAAATGATTAAATATAATTTTTCAATACTTTTACATGATTAATGTAACAGGCTGATCTTTCTTTGAGTACATCATAAATACCATCCACATTGGTGTGCTATATATGGAGAGTTTTATTGCTGCAGCACTTTATGAAATTATTCTTTGGGAAATTATAGATAGTCAATGAATAATTCAAGGGAAGGAATAAAATAAAATCTAATAAACTCTGCGTATGATTGAACTTTGACATTATTATAGTAATGTGTATATACAAACCTCACTGTTATTCTGGAAAAATGATTCCAGTAGAGTTTGATTTTTATAAGAAGAGATGTTTTCACACTTAACTTGTCTGAGAAGAAAAGTGACAATTATTAACTAATTGGTAACCTGAACACCAATCATACTTTCTTCTGTTTCCAGAGAAGTAAAGAGCAAAAGATACAAAAGATAAATTGTTGAGGAAATACTGGATTTTTGCCAGGGTTCCTAATCATTATAACAATTTCTGGGAGTCTGAAAATACTCCTGTAAATCAGAAAATGAAAAACCTTGAGGAAAGGCACGTCTTACAGGATTATAACAAAATTTCTGTGCTAGGCACAAAGAAGTCAGAGCAACAGACATGGCAGCATGTACGGAATGGCCCAGCTGGAATGAGAAAAAGGAGTAGTATCACTGCTAAAAGCAGCTCTTTTCTCCCTTTGCTACTTTCGAGAAAGTAAAGGGGTGAGGCACAGGTGGTTACAACAGGTAAGCAATGGGAAGAATGGTGTGGTTTTGACTGAGCTGGGAAAAACTGGGGCAAGAAATGAGAGAGACTGAGGAGGTATCATATTTGTATTGTCTTTTGTGTACAGCTGCAACACTCAGTTTCCTGTCTACACTAAATTACTGGGCTATGAAAAATAGTTCATAAACTCTCTAATGCTTGCTTTAGACTGTTATGGCAGAGTCCCTGCCACTAACATCTTGTATTACTCCATACAGGAGGGTTGGGTAACTAGAAAAGGCACACACAAAGGGTACACAAAGTGTACACCCAAAAGCTTAGGAGTAGCTTTCACACCTTTTTACAATCTCACAGTCATAAAGGAAAAGGGAGCAGGGCAAGAGAGGGGCATTTCCTCCTCCAGAGGGTTAAAGCCTAGTTAGCACCAGACTCCTGCTTTGAACTGCCCTCAGGATTTTGTGCTCTCTCTCCCTCCTAACTGCACAGATATCCTGTAGAGACTGACCTCCTAGCTTAGTACAGGGGTGATATGAATGCCTGTAGTATCTTCATGTTATGCAAGCTTTGACTTTGGAGACATTTTTAGGCAAAAAGCCCCATCATTCCAATGGTCCTTGAGACTGGGAAAAGGACAGAGTCAAAATCAAGCCCACCTTGTATTTCGAACGGCTACAGCAGTTTCAGATTCTCTGTGTTAAAAAATAAAGTCCTATGGCTATCCTCCCAGAAATTTCCTACAAATATATCAAATTTTTCTATTTTATTTGGTATATAACATGGCACCACTTCTTCCGTGGCTGTAAATCAAAGTAAGGCCATTGATTTTAGCAGGACTATAAGAATTTACTCCAGCTGGTGGGCTCGTGATTAACTTCAGTGGTCCCAGAAAGATTTATGTTAGCTAGAAGTCTAATCCACTGATTTCAGTGGAGCTGTCCAACTTACTCCAGGTGGAGAGCTGCTTAGATCTTACTACTATTTCTTCCAAATTTGTTAAAAAAATTGAACACAGGACGCAGAAGAAAAAAATATTTTGAGCTTGACATGTTGATGGCTGTCATGGAGTTTTCTTAAGATGAACTGATCTTTAGGTTTAGAACTGAGTCTTGCTTTCTCCTTACTGTAGATCTCCAGTTCTTAAGTTTGTCCCTAACTTGAAGTAAATGAACAGTCTGACAAGCTGAGTTAGACATGTGCCACAGTACTGTGATGCTGTTGAAGTCCCTCCAATGAAGACAGTTGACACAGTACTCTAAAATGAATGTAAATGAGAATAGGATTAAAACTTTTTCTGTTTGTATTTCCTTTTAGTAGAAAAGGAAAAAATAAAAAAGGGAATGGTGAAAAATCAGGTAAGTAATGTTCTCATTTGTCTGGAAAAGTCATGAGTACTTTTTTGGAATTGCTTCCTGGTTTGTCGTAAAACTTGAAAACTTTTTTTTTTTTTTACTTTATTTTCATAACTAATCACAGTTTCACAAATATGGAAATTTGTAAGTGTGTGGGAACTGATGTGCACTAATTTTTGTTCTTTCCCCTGTTCAGTCTGCATATTGATGTATTTCTTTTGAATTAATGTTTATTTCAGCAAGCTGAGGGAATTGTTATGATTAGTATGAAAGGGCCTGGTATATATGTAAATGAAATGCAGTGAAGTAGGAGAAAGGAACTAATTTGCTATTGGAATTCGAGTATAAGTTATCTTGGCCAAAGCTTCTGGGTAAATATTATTTCATACATCAGACCTGCTTCCTCCTTGTCTTAATGAATTCTTGTACTGTAAATTTGTGTAAGGGAAATTGATTTGGAAGCCCAACATTAGTTTAATCACAGTCACCTTATATGTTACTAGTATATTTTCAGTTACAAGAAGTGTAACATGACTTCACCTTATTTTTAAGGAATCTAGAGAAACAATTGTTGTCCTTGTTGTAAATGTGTGATGACTGGATATTTTAAGACTACCCTCTGCAACAAAATTTGGGTTATTGTCTAGTCTAGACCTTCCTTTGTCTGCAGAGAAACATAGAGTCCTTCTTAAAGAATTTTCAACAGTTCTTCCATTGTGTTGGGATAAGTAGCAAGAAACAGTGAACAGAGAGTATTCATGAGGCAATGCTGCATTTGGATGTGTCAATCTAAAAGAGGGAAACTACCTGCAATCATATCAAATTCAGTAGCATTGATAGCAGGTTTGAGTAAGAATGATACTCTCATAGAGACCAGCTGTATGTAATAAAAAGGTATTAAATATATTTTTAATGAAAAAATGATGTATACATGGATCAAAGTCCTGAATATTTGAGGGTACTGTACATAACCAATCTGTTTCCTTACTATTTTTTTCTAATTCATAGGAGGGAAGCTGAGGCAGAGAAATGACAGGACTTAGTTTGTGGTGTACCTGCTTATCAGGAAACTGTGAATTCAAGTTTCTTCTGCTAAGTCATGTAGTGTGCCATTTCTCAGAGGAAAAGTAATTTGAATACTGAGAAAAAGACTTAAATATTTATTAGGCATCTCTCTTAAAAAGTTTAAGTGGGCTCTTGAAATGATGTTGGGTTATGAGAGGTAGCTGATTACTATTAACTCCAGTGACCTATGATGGGTCAGGTGAAACAGAGTTACTGTGGTCAGCTGAAGATCCAGGTTTTAAAGCGCAACCATTTTTTATTTCACTTTATTTTGCTTGGAAGGATTTTACTTTGATAAACTGCTTAGAAACATGGTGTTAGGAGACTTGGTTCTTTAGTTATAATATAGGGAAAGTGCACCTTTTTTGTTTGAAGAAAACTTGTTTATGTGAATTCCTTTGATACTTGCAGCATATACAACACACAGTGGGATCAGTTATCAAAAAGGTGACTTTCTAATGCAAGTTAAAGGCTGAAATGATGAATTCCACATCTGTTTAATAGACTTAATTTCTGGTGACATTATAAACTGAAAAGGGCAACAAGCTCCTTTTTCATCACACACAGATCTCTCCAAAACAGATTACAATTTAGAATGTGTTCAGAACTGAAGGTAAAACATTCCTTAGTCACTGCTGAAAGATCTGAAGAATGCAAGTTAGCCTGTTAGGGGAATACTTGCTGACTTTTTAGGATACATTTTGGCTTGGTATCTTGAAAGATCTTGCTGGATTCAGTTTTAGAATTATAAAGATGGGTTCTTGGAGCAGATAATTGGTATCAGTAACATGAATTGTATGTTACCTGAGAAAAGTTAGTCTCATGTTCTGATATGTTAATTCACTGCATGGTTGAAGGATACGAACATGAAAAACATCTATTAATCATAATTTAGCATTGAAGGACGTAGTCAAATTCTGAATCCCTTATCTCATGACAGGCCATGGAATTATTGCTGGTGTAAAATTTGAAGGAAGCATTGACAAGTCATAATTGACTCCTTTGCTTTTATAGATCTGTGTCCAAGGTATAAGAAAAAATTTGCAGAATCAAGTTTGCAATGCAGCCTTTTTTTTAAGGATGCTGCATGATGAAAAACCTGCAGGTTTGACACATTCTGTAATAATTACTTTGAAACAGGACTTCCTAGTGCTTTATGATTTCTTTTCATGGAAATCTGCCCCATCTGTTTCACAGATACATTTTTTTAGTCCATTTCCCTCCCAAAACCTTTTCTGTCTTCAAAGAAGTGATCCTAGATTTACTATTTCTACTTTTCTGATGAGTCTGTTACAGAATACATCTAATCTTTTTCCTTTCTTTTATTGCTTGCAAAAGATGAGATATATTCCACCTTTGCAGCTAAAATGAATTTGGAAGATAGTTTTTATAGCTGATTATTATTATATGAATTTCTAAACTATAATCCATGTGCTACTAGTTAAAATACTTTGTCATGGACAGACTTCCAAGTCTTTGGTTTAGTGATATTTTCAAAGAGATTATTATTGTTCAAAAGCTTTCTAGCAAAAAATACAGTTATGGAATAGGCTTAGGCCATTTGTTTGTCTTGTGGTTTACATAATCTGCACCAACTCTGTTCTACATTTTCAGAGAAGTTTTTTCTCTTCCAAAAAGAAACTGTTTGTTTTACATAAGAGCCAGCTCTAGACTCTGAACCACTGGAAATTAACAAGGTAGCATCTGTGAAACAACTTCACATCCTCTTCAGTGCATTCATCTCAACTGGTACCGTTTCTCTGAACTTGGGGAAACACAGTTCAGGAAAACATGGTCATAAAGGCAAAACACAATTACCTTTCCAGAACTGCATAGCTGAGAAGCATAACAAGAATTTGCAGAATAAATGTTCTTTTTAATACATTTCTACTAAATAAAAATACACTGCAAAGTCAGGGCTAAGAAAAGGATAGAAAGAAGAGCTCTACTTATAGTAGCTTACTTATTTTCCAGCATTGTTATTTTGTAGTTCTCCCACTTCATCTCAACAGTTTTCTTCTGAGTTATAACGTAACTCCACATCCTCACATTTCCTTTTGTAAATATCATGACTGTTACCATTCAGTAAAGTGCTATTTGTTCTTGACATATGTAGCTAAGGGCTCAAGCATGGGACTGGCATTGCTCTGATATAAAAACGACTTTAAGCTGCTTTGAAGATTGCAGCAAACAGATACCAACATTTTGAAAACAAAGATTCAACAAAATTCTAATATCATTTAGAAGATTGTGCTGGGATCTTTGTACCTTTTGAAAGTGGGAATGTCATCAATACGGAAATCTGAGGGGTCAAATCTTCAGCAGGGTATTACTTTGATCATAGGTTTTCCCCAGGAAATAATTTCTTCCTTCTATTTTTTTTCTCCTGAGGATATTAGTTCTGCCTTTCACCTTAAACTTGTGCCTTGTAGATTTTAATTAAAACCCCTTTCCCAGAATGGAATGGAAATTATAAGTATGAAATTTTAATGAAATGCTTATTTTTATGAAATATTTATCCTTTTTCATTCTAGTCTACATTTTTCTCTGTCATTTTGGGACAGCAGGTGCTTGAAGGGCTTTTGTTCTGTATTTTCAATGAAAGTTTCATCTTATTTGATGTAAATAGCTTCTGACAAGATAAGGGTACAGCTGGGTCATACCAAAGGTAGTCACCCAGAGGACAGTTTCTCTGAGAAGTGCTGTCAGACTCGTTTCCCATGCAGCCAATCATTTAATAGGCAAGATGGTATCACTCCTGTTTAATAAAATGAGTTTTACATCAGAGAAGCAACAAAGAATCTCACTGTGTTTGACATCTACTTTTAGGACAGAGAGAAGAGTAATGCAGATGCCTAGCATCTGTATTGTTATCACCAGGTTTCCCAGAATCAAACATTATAGCAACAGGTCTTTTCCTCAGTCCTAATAATTCTGTTTCAACAGCACATTGATGAGCAGAAGCTAATGTCCTTCTTTTCAGGTGTACTTTTTAGAGTGCTGCAGAGTTTATGTCAGAACATATTTCTGATAAAATTTCAGGCAGTTATGACTTCATAGTTTGTTTTAAGTATCCACTTAATCGTATATCTAGGAGGATCAAGAAGGGGTTTTATGTGGAAGGCAATGAGGCAAATGATTAAAGAGAATCTCTTTCAAGCCAGCTGATAGGAAGACTGAAGTGTTGTAGCCAGCCCCACATCTTGAGTTCCATCCTCACGGTTTGTGAGTAGAAGCAGCTTTACACTCTTTGTCCTATATTTTGCCATTAAAAAAATCATTAGTGTTAAAATTGACCAAGGCAGAGAATTTCTCTCCATATCATACTGGATTACAAGTTGTATATTTTGAATTGGTGTAATCAATAGAGATGTACTAGTAGTCTGTGATATATGGGGACTACAGTATGTGTTTGTCATAACATATCCTCAGAGCTGCTGACACAGAATGGCACTGTTTTTAAAATATGGTTTTTATAAGCAGCCTTATGAGTGAGTTCTAGTGTGTGGCACTCTCTCTCCTTCATACAGGTCTAGCTGCTCAGTTTTCAGAGCACTGTCTGATTCTGTCATAGCTCTATCTCTGCTGCTTAGATCCTGTCATGCCTTCTATCATCTAAGCAGTCTCAGTCTCTCTTGCAGTTGTTCTCCATAACGTCCAACAGTAGTAGAAGGGATGGATGAGTTAAGAGAGACAGAAAATTAATTTTCTGTGGATTTGTTTATGTGCAGTGAGAAAGAACACTATAGAACATTTAGCCAGAGTGACTTCAAAACGAACAAACACAGTACTTGTGTTTTAACCAAAAAAAGGGCTTGCTACTGTGATCAGAAATAAATGAATAGGAGAGATGCTTCTGTGGGACCAAGCAATAGTGAAGCATGTATTGTCTAAGATGTTTTCTCCTTTGAGAGCATCGGATTTCCTCTGATTCAGGAGAAAGTGTAGAGGCCTTGGTTCTTATTCAGTCCTCACTTTGGCAAATACTCATCCAAGCTCATGCCAGAACTGAAGTCTTCAACCATGAGATTGCTCTTAAATTCTCATAAAATGCGCTGCTTTTTTTTCTCATCATATCATAACATATCAAGACAGTGCAAACATCAATGCCATTTAATGAACTATGATGCCAGCTCATTGGTTCCAGGCAATAACTTTTTACTTAGCTCTACTATACAAAGATTAATATTAGCATGATCACTTCATCTGATTATTATTTTTTAAGCTGTCCCAATTTTATGGATGTTGTTTGAATAAATTGTATTTGTTCTTCTTCTTCTTCCACATGCAAGCACAGTTCCCTAATATTAAATCTTCCAACATCCTGCATCCTTTCTATCAGGGTGTGCTGTTGCTGAGCAACACCAGATTTGCTCTTTAAAATTATCCAGGTTTCTTTAGCCAGCTTTGTGAGTTGCTTCAGCAGGGAAGCAGTAATATGTCTTAATGCTTTAAAAATATATGTTTTTTTGCTCAGACTATTTATTAGCATTTCTTGTATTTGGGCCATCATACATGGGTATGTGGCTATACATTTAAAAATAATACAGTTTCACATAATTTTTTCATTCTGGTATGTGGTTTTTTTGTAATTATATAACTGTACTTTTATAACACACATTAATGCATAGGTGCAAGAAGACAGAAAAATTAAAACATACATGTATTTAGGAAAGTTCTTATTAGAAAGACTTTTAATTGAATTTTTTTCCCTAAAGCATATATATTTTTGCTTTCTGAATGGCGTATGAATGTGGATTCTTTATAGTTGGAGCTTTAAGATGATTCACCCTTCTCCATAACCCTGCTAACCCTCAATTTTCTAGATATCATAGAAGTTGGCAAAATGTTTCTTTTGACCTTATAATTGAGTGCTGTAGGAATTATTTTCCTGTAGATTAAATGCTATTAACTATTTCAACATGGGCTGTAATTTTAAACCTTGACCATAGGACCATGTAAATCCTAAATGTTTTATTCTTCAGTGTCAATTTTTAATGACAATAGCAAAAACTTGCACTTGTAATACTTACTTTATTGAACTGATCCTGGGAATAGTATGGCCATAATCTAACAAGGTGATAAAATGTATGTATATGATTTGCATATATGGTCAATGGGACTCCACTGACCCTTTAATTCGGTAAAGGTATATCTGAACTTTGAGACTCTGAGCTCACAATGTGGAAGTATCTTTAACTTCTCTGGCCTTGAACATTTCTATAGAATGAAGCATATGCCAAAAAAGGGAAGTGGACCTAAGTTTTCATAGGATTCGGCGTTGTAGACTTGATATTGCACCATTGTGGCAGAGAGAGAGTTAAAGGAAGCTTTTTCATTGACTGTAATGGGAGCAGGATCAAAGTCATCTTGATGGTAATATTTGCTAATTTTGATAGAAGAAACAATTGTTATCCATTTTAAAATTACTTTTAGTAAATATAAGATCATGGATTATACTTTGTTACCAAATCCTTTGCTCTGGTTCTGTTGAAAGCAGTATCCTGTTGATTTTTACAGGAGCAAACAAGGGTTCTTTCTGGCTGATAGAAGGATTTTTCTATTGTTCACCATTGTTTGCAGTAGATGAGTTTTTTGATGATGGGTTAAATCCAGTTGACCACTTGCATTTTCCCACTTATTTAGTTGGGAAAGAGGTGTAAGTGTTGCAACCAAAGTCGGTAGTTTCTGTGCTGTTTCTTTTCTAGGACATCAAGATAACAAGGTATGTGTTATAATGTCAACAGAATGGAATAACATTGTCAGTATATTTTCTTATGGATCAGCTTTTTGTCACGTACTTGGGTCATGTGGTTAGTAATGTCTTCATTTTGTTGGGAAAGTAGCTAGGAATCCTCACACTGAAGAAAATGGGAAATTAATTTAATGCAAACGTCTTAACCAGCCATCTGTTGAGACTGTGCCAAACCTGTCAAGCCTCATGCACCATGAGGCTTGTGCTTTCTTGCAGCTAGTTTTCTATCTGAACCAACACTGAGGCCTCTATGGTTCTGTACGGCAGATTGGATCTGCTTGACCTGACTCAGGACTTGCATCTGGCTTGAGGGGTTGGAAAGCAGGAGAGAGGCTGAAGTCTTGCCCATACGGTGGAAGCTCAGTCGCCTAAGAACCCTAGTGAAAATTAGAAACCTCAGCTACAGCAGAGGGCTGTAACTGCCTTCCTCCTCCTGTTGCACGATTGAACACCTGGGAATGCTTTGAGAGAGATGAGTCTTGAGCAGTCTGCCATGTTTGCACATTGCTAGAGAGCTGTTTACCAGGAGCTGAGTCTGTTTTGAAGCATGTTCTTCCCTGTGTTCAGCAGAAAGTAGTGTTAGCATGAGTTCAGACTGTTAGTACAAGGAGCTGAGAAAACAAACCAGTGGCAATAAGCTCAGAAATGGAGCTGCACTTTCAGGCACAGAAAGGAAGAGACTGGGCTGTAGCTTCATACTTGCTTTCAGTTGATTTTCAGCTTGCTGTTACTAAACAGAGCAGTATCTTCAGCCCTTGCACTTCACCCTCAGCTGCATATGTCCACTTTTCTCTAGTGTTAGTGCTTGTAGAGCTATGCAATGAGTTGGATCAGGGAGCTAATTTGACTAAAAGTGAATATTCGGTGGTTTTTTGCTGGGTTAGTTTGCAGTTGCATCTGTTCCCTTACCATACTCACTGTGCAACCTTGGGAGAGCTAACGCCAGCATTAGAGAGGCAATGAGGAGTAGTTTCATAGAGAGGGGAATTTAGAAGTACCCCGTTACACTGGCAGACTGGATTTATGCTGGATTAAAGCAGCTGTGTAACCATGGCCACAGATCTCATAGGATAGCTAAAGGGTTTTACAGTTGCTCTCTGTGCTTTTCTGCAAAGCTTGTAAATACCTGCTTTGCAAAGGAATAGTGCTGCAAGAACCTTGCGTGTGAACTTCTGGGGTTTATGGGACTTCTTCATTGTTTGTGTGATAAAAGAAGAGGGAGTTCTGGGGAGATATCTTTGCATAAACCAACAGTATAGCCCTCAGCTGAATGTGTAAGTGGAAGATTCTTGCCACTCTCCATCACAGCTTCCTCTATTGACTGTCATCTTGTGTGCTCAAGTCAATGTAATGATTAGAGATCAGTTTTAAATTAAAGGGAGAGAATATTCAACCCCTGGAAGATGAAAAGCAGGAAGTGTTTGAATGCACATGCAGAACACAGAAAGCTAGAAGAAATGCTTTGGCAGTCATTGCAGAGGAGGCAAGGAAGAAGAGCACAGGAAATAATGATCAAAAAATGTTGACTACCACGTTTTTGAAGCTGTGAGAGCTCCTTGAAAGTGTTGACCCAAGCAATGATTACACCTAAGAGAAACAAAAGGTAATTACTTAGGAGCTAATAAATCCAAGAAGGAAGACAAAAATAGTATCAGGGGAAAGTGTTAAAATGATGTGCAAAGGATGAAATGGTATTTTAAGTCCAGATGTTCCTTTATGAATTTATGGGAAATGAGCTTGCTTTTGAATAGCACTTTGAAAGCCCTCCAAGGAGAAATGAAAAAAAGCACTTTAAAATTCTGTAATTCTAATATAGCTGGGAGAAGTCTTTTTATTAATCAGGTCTCAGAAGGATGTCCTCAAATACAACTTTGTATTTCTCTTTAAGACTCTCATTTCCAGCAATGCTTGTAAAAAAAATTGGCTGCAGTTATGTTGTTGGTGTACTTACATGACAGTTTATGACACTAACACGTAGTATCTGTATGTGCTTGCTTCACTGTGGTCTGCTTGTGGTTATTTGTATTCACCTGACTCCTATCTCTTTGCATAGATCGTAAGTTCCCTCTGGGCAGAGGTAATTTTTTGATTCTGTGCTGCTACACATGTCACATGGCTAGGTCCTAGCCCTTGGCTAAGGATCCTACTTAGCGTCACAACAAGGATAATGCCATTCAAATACCACTAAACTTTGCCATGCTTCAGAGCCTTCTGACCTCTAACCTGTGCCCATTACAGTGAATTACCCAATTTATCAAACAGAGTGACAGTAATTCCATTAAGTTGAACACCTAGTTGGAGAAGTAGACTAAAAAGTGAACCATAAAGACTCAAAAAAGCATTAAAGCCAATGAAAAGAACTCAATGTTTATTACTGAAAATAAAAATCTAAAATATTTTAAGTCCATCTCTTTATAAGATATTAAACATAAGCAAATGCTATGTGTTCTGCTGAATCATAGCAGCGTGAAAGAAAAAGAAAAAAAAGCATAAATCCATGCAGTGGACCTGAGAAGTGACATTGGTCACATTCTTTAGGATGAAAGACAAAGTTTAGTATACTCTCTAGGTTTACAAGCCAACTTGTATTTAATTTCCTTCTAACTAAAGCATTGAAGATACTTGCATATGGCCAAAATCTCAGTCAGCACCTTTCAAAAGCTGACAATTTTCCTGGTGTCATTTGTTTACATTTTCACATTATCAGCATACAAAGTCTTGAAGAAAGACCATGGCCAGTTAATTAACAATTTACTAACTGGAAGACTTAACTGAGAATGGAAGAAAAGTATTTTTGGTAAATGAGGCTGCTGTTCTTTACTCAGTTGTTAAAGGGATTTGAAGCTCCTGGCATACTAATGCACAACCTTCAGCAGGTCTGAAGAGTAGGTCACTAGTTTTGTCTAGTGTACTTCAACTCTTATGAAATCAAATTGCATCCACTCAGCTAAGTGAACTTATGCTTAACATAAATCACATTGCAAAGCATTCAAGAAAATACTTTTTTCCCAATTACATGAAAATGAAGCTAGCAAAAGTCTTGAGCAATGAAGGATTTTTTAATTATATGCTTGATATTTCAGAATCTTTAATTTCAGTTTTTGAAAGTCACAAGTAGCTATGAATGCTGCACATCATTATCTAAAACAAACACTTCATGATTTCCCTGCGCACATCCTGGAAATAATGATCAGTTGCTGCCTACAGAAGATAACAAACAACAAATATTGTACTGTAGAAAGAATGAAATTTTGCACTGAAGCGCTTGCCCTATGCCTCTTCTAATTTGCACATTATTCAGATGGTATCTAAAAGAATATTTATTTATACACCAAAAGTTAAACTCATTAAATGTGCCACCACACAGTCAACTCAAGATGTATATTTATTTTCCAAAGTCTCATTAAACTTAGGTACTTCTACATTTCCTTTCATAATAATGAAGCACATACAGAGTTTCTTTCTGCTAACACTGAACAAGGAATTTTTTAAAACAAGGAGTAAAATTCTTATAGACAAAACTGTTAGGACAAATGTATTTTGCTTCCCCTTCTGCTTTTGCTTTAGCGATCTGCCAATGACTCCCTTCAACACCATGCCTAGTCACCTGCTTCAGATTAAGTACAACTTGAACATGTTGTAAAAGTATACATTATTAGTAGTTGGAAGGGAGCATGAGAAACAAGCCTTTGTTAAGGCTTCAAAGTATAAAGCTGCTCCTTGTATGAGTTTCATCTTAATGTGGAGTGTTTTGGGGGTTTATATAATTCAAAATGGCACTAGATCACAGAAAGGCAGGTTGAAATTTGTCAGTCATGTTACTTCCTCAGCAACATCACCGTTTCACCACTCTGCCTGGGGTGTGTGTGTATTTGTCCACGTGTGTCAGTAACTGCTTAGTAGTAAACCTGTACTAGCTGTAACAGCGCTCCTTCACAATGTGAGTTCTTGCAAGTTAGTCAGCTCATAATTACTTAGCATTGCACTGAACGGTCAAAGGCTCAGAGTTAAATTTCAGGGCCCCAAATCCTCATACTTCTATTTGGGAGAAGAGTCCTCACTGATGCAGCAATTCAGCAATTCAGCTGAAATTGGCAAAGTATTATCTTGAGGATGGCTTCCAGATTCTGTCCCTTATTTTCTATCTTTAGAAACAGTGAGAGCTTTGTTAGTTTTAGACCTTCTAATTGTCATTTAAACTATGCCTGTTAATCATGCTTCCCTCATAAAGTAAGAGGGAGTTTAAACTGTGTGAAAAGTATAAAATTGTCTGTTTGGTTACTGCATGTCCTTTACTCCTGGTGGAGTAAATGGAAGATAAAGTTCTTAGCACATCGATGCGCACGATTTTTAACATGCGGAGGATCAAAATTACATGGAGGAGATACTTTTCCTGGTCCTGGCTTTTTACCCACTATCATCAGTAGCAAAATTCCCTTAGCAAAATTGGGTCTCAGCTTTCCTAGTCACTTATTATTCTCAAACACTTTTAAAAAACATCATACGAATCCATTAGTGACTGAAAAAATGTATGATCTTTACATACTTGACTTATCTAAATGCCTTGGCCTATCCTCAAAATGCTCTCATTTTTCAAAGTTGCTTTAAACTGGAATGACATTTTGAATTCCTCCTAGTATGAGTAACCAGGCTAAAGCCTGGCAAGTATTTGTTACATTGCAAAAAAGATAAATAAAGGGTGCAACTTGCAAAAGTGTTTTCTTTTTCTCTTTCTCCTGAAAGATTCTGTAATTTAATACAAAGACCAACATCAAAGAAGAAAGTTAAATCTATCCTCTCTCCTCACTTTTAGGGACTTGTTAATGTGATGATAATATTTATTTTTGGCTTCTTGAACTCTCTGCAGAATCACCTTAGTGTTCATTTATGATAGTCTTTTGAACAGATGTTCAAAACAGAGATGTTTAATGGAAATGTGTGATTAATACCCAGGTCCACCCAAAATGTCCTGGAAAAAAATCTATTGTCTGTAACTGTAATTAAAGTATCTCCGTAAGTTCTACAGCAAGTTTGCCAACCTCTTTATAGCTCAGTCTCCATTACAGGAGGAGAGTAATGGATTAAGTACTGGGAGTTACACTTCTTTATTTTCATTATTGTAATAAAATTTAAGTATTATTTAATAAGTATGTGAGGATGAATTCAGCAGTAGGGCTTGAAGACTAATGAAAACGTTAACTTTATAATCTTCCTAGAATTGCCATTTCCATATTCCAAGAACACTTAATCAGAACCATTATGGCAGTTCCTGATTCTCTTTTCCCAAGCAAAGTACCACTAGCTGACAACACTTTCTGAAAAGTTATGGAAAAAGTCGTGTCATTGTGTAACATGAACGTCATTTGTCGTGACCAGACCAGCATCTGTGCAGATGTGATTAAAGTGTACTTCAGCTAGTGAATTATACAGAATGTGATGAGGCATCAGAATATTAACAGAGGAGAGGGCTCTTACATGCACAGGAGATAGCTCTTTCTCCTCTAGATTTTATTCCCTGCTAAAATGAGACTGACTTAGTTTTACAAAGATCATCAGCCTGTAATAAGGACTTAGTGCGCAGGGCTCATGACCTTTGCTTTAAAAAATGTTATTGAGTTTCTTTCTAGTGATGAAGTATTCACTGCTGAGAAACAATCCTGAGCATGATGATAAAATATTGCAAATGCCTAGCTGGGGATGTACATCTCTAAAGGTGGTATTTTTTACAGATTAAATATGTTATGCTAAAACACTCCCAGTTGGCCTAATTAAAACTGAGAAGCAAGTGAATGCCATATTTGCCATCTTCATGTTCTCATGCTCTTAACCTATATGATGCAAAGTTATGCTTCAATAAAGTTCATTAAGGACCACATAACTTAAAGGTAAATGGCAGAAATGGTAATAATTGAATTATAAAACCATGACAGTATTTTACAGTAGTTATAATGAATTTCAGAAAACTCCTTTCAGTAAGTTTGGGTTTAATCCAAAGATTATCATAAAGCATTAAATGGTTCTTTATACTAACAAATACTGAGTTTTCCCCACGTTGTTGTACATGTGAGGTACTGCATACAAACCAAAGTGACTGGAGAATCCTTTTCTCAAAGCATTAGAGTGAACTAGAGAATTAGTGATCACACATCTTCATCTGCGTGTTTTTCCTAATCTGGTTGTTCTCTGTTCATAAGAGAGGACAATTTAGAGATGTGAAAGTTACCATCTCCTCTGGTGTGTTTCCAGCTTCTTATGACCTCACAGAGACATCATTTAGATTTAGTTCTGTGACATCGCAGGAGCAGCATGGTGACACAGTTTTACTGGCCAGATGCAGAAGGAAGCAGAGATTGCTGTTGCAGTGCTATGTCGTTTGATCTCAAGTGGAGAAAAAGGATGCTCGTTCACCATTTCTCAGTGATCAATATGTTGTGAAGTGCAGTGGAACTGAGCACAACAGCAGCAAGTTTTAGAGACTGAAGGGGCCAAAGGAGGGCACAGGACACCATAATACAGTACTATCATCCTAAACAGATCAAACTCTACTCTTTCCCCCAGGAGGAAAGACTTACAGGAAATTCTATATGAGGCCTTTCCAGAGGGGAAATATCCATGTCTGTCTTCAGTGCAGATGACTGAATGCAGTAATCATTGCTCCTGTTTGGTTTGAAATTGACTTTCACAATTCCAGTTTTGTGCTGGCTCTTACTGGATGGGGACACAAAAAGCCACAATCTTCATTTTTATTATATCCCCTGTATGCATTTAAGGCATTGCTATCAGATTCGGATCTCTTGCTGAAAGTATGGCAAGGTCTGTCTTTCAAAGCTGCAAAACACTCATCAGCTCACTGATTTCCTTCTTAATTAATGCCTCTTAGTTCTCAAACAGCCAGTTCATACAAGCCTGCTTTCCTGTTTCAGGGTGATCATGTTATGGGATCATGCAGTCATTGGGAAAAAGATTATTTCATTAAAGAGAAATGATAATTATTTAAGAATTAAAACTCGATGTTAAAAAGAGAAGCATTTTAAAGGCAACATTTATTTGGCTAAGTAGTTTTCTTAATTATAATTATAAGACCATCTACTCCATAACTTATTGGACCTTTAAGGACAGATAATTGTCATATTATAACAGATATTCTTCATTTTTCTTGATTATTTTTCAATTTTCTACAGGACTTGTATATGAACAAGAGTTTTTAATGTTGATTTAAATAACGGCTTGTATTCTTACTATTTATTAGGCTTTAAAATGCCTACCATTTGTGTACAACATCTTTGTAAAATTAAATGTAGCTAATGGTTATGCCATAAGCAGGACAGTGACCTCTAATGGTAAATAAGCAACTCGCATGATGAATTGCTAAGACTTTTCTCATTATAATTGTAATGAAACTGGGTTTTCTGTTCCTTTCTTCAGGGACTGCAGTAGGCACAGGCAGTGCAGTAGCCACCTTAGGCAGCAAGGCAATTAGGGACAGCAAAAACCAGCCCCAAACCACTCCCAGAGCACTGACAAGCTGGCGCTTGCTGCTGCCTAGGGAGAGGCCAGTCTATATAAGATGGGCACTTCAGGTGTGAGTGCAGGAAACCCCTTTGAAAAATCTGTCACTCCATGTTATATCATCTCATCGCTTTGAACAGTGTCAGAAGCAGCCAAGTTTTGCTCCCTTTCCAGATCTCTGGATGGTTTTTCCCTCCTTTCTTCCCCTTCCTGGGAAAGGTGTGATGCGGTCACTCTCCCTTCAGATGTCAGTATTTCTTGCTTGTATTGCTGTGCTGAGAAGCCCTGGGCCAGTTTTTCCTGTACTAAAGAGGCACTGCAAGCGTTTTACAGGAGCAGGTACTGTCTAGAGCTGGGAAACGTCAAACAGACATTGATCTGCTTGATGCCAGAGAGAGCCAAGTTGGAAAATAGAGCTCTAATAGCCTTTCTCATTTTTCTGGTTAAACATGGCAAAACTTTTACCCTTCTTTATGCAAAAATCTTTACTAACACAAATTCAGCTCTGAATCTAATGTATAGAAATGATAGCTTGGTGACAATTCTGAGCTTTCTATAGAATATTTCCCTTTAGTCTTCATAATACTAGATAAAATGACAAAGTTATCTATTGCTATTTGAATTGGGATAAAGCTGTTATGGTAGATCATGTACAGATGTAATACATATGGATCTTTCAGCACCAATTGCAATCTGGTGCAGACAGTATTCAGCAGTGCCAACATTAACACGCTGTCTGTTTTGCACTTGCAGGGTATAATCATCAGGTCAAGATGAGAAACATTTGTTAAGGTGGAATCAGATCAAAGTAAACTAGCACATTACTTCCTCAATGTAATCCTTAGCTTTCTGGGCAACAGAGTTTGAATTTTTCACTTTTAGCTGTGTGGGAAATTGGAAACGGTTTGGCCAGGAAATTTCCCAGAACACCCTGAACAGGACTGCTCTGCTCTTCAGCTTCTTTGGTGAAAATTACACCGTCTCTCAGGAATTTCTTCTTTTATTTTTTGCTGCAATTCACATCTTGATTATTCTTACAGCTGGTAGAGATTTTATTTTGCCACTTGGTGTATTACACAGATATAAGCTGCAGATTTTGAAGGCTCCTGGGAACTCAGGGTTTTTTTCACACTTATTTCCAATATTACTGTAATTTTGTGTGTTTCAGGGTTTATTTATTTATTTGTTTTCATAGTCTTAGCACCTGTTTTGCTTTTATTTAATACTAGGAAGGCAGTTGTGACAAGAATAGCAGTGTTGACACCTTCTGATTTCATCAGTGAGATTTTCAGTTAATCTGAAAATCTCAACTCTGTCCCTGAATAATTGATTCTGTACTGAAGTCAGAAGGGTTTTATTACTCCAAATTCTTTTGATCTTGAAAATTTCTACCATTCTGGGTCAAAATCTTATGAAAAATTCTGTAATTTGAGCCTTAATTTAAAAATGGATCTCAAAGAACGGACTGTTTCCTGTACACATCAATGTGTAGACAAGCCATTGGGAACAAGTCAAATGGTTGCAGTAATATTTAAGGCTGATATTTTAAATATGAATAAGGAATCTAGATGCATTAGGAACTGATAATCAGTAGACTGGATAATCCTCATCAAAATAGCTAAATTTCTAGAGTGGTTTTTTTTTTCTGCAGTAACAATAACAATGTTATAGATTGATGGTGACCTACAAAAAGAAGGGACTAAATTATGTGAAATAATCTATGGCATTCCAGATTAGAATTATTGTATTTAGCTTGATTAAAAAGGCATGCACAAGTGTGGTGTAAGATTGTGAAGGATGGGACTGAAATGTGGTTAAATTCATATTTAAGCAGTTCGACTGTTGCAGTTTGGAGGAGTCTGGATGCATAGCCAGCCTCTCCTAAATGTCCTGACCATGGAGTTTCAGTATCTTCTTACTGCTAATTTTGGATTACTATTGTTTGATTTCTTTCAAAGCACTGTGAATCTCACCCCTTTTTCTCCTGAAATTTTCTGCCTGAGATTAAAGATACAAAGACACTGCTACTCTAAAATGATTTATTATATTACATTGACCTCTTAAATGTGATTTTTCTCTCTGTTTTCCTCATTGTTTATGTTTTGTGTTCACATGTTTTCATGGTGGCTCCACTGCCACAGGCTTTATAATTATTTGAATAATTATACCTTCTGGGTGTTCACAGATGTAAAACTTCTTAGTGCCATAATGTTCTGCAAACGGCTGGTGATTTAAACTTTCTGCATTTAGAGTCTTTCTTACAGATTAACAGCTCTTACATTTAAAAATAATCTGAAAGCAATTATTTTAAGTTATTTTGCATGTTTAATAAAGTTGTTAAAAATTTTCTATGATAGGAACATAAGAATAAAACAAAATTAGCTAATAAAATAAATCTGATATTACTGGAAAAGGGAAAGGAAATGAACCATGTAAAAATAATTTTTTGGTGGATAGTGTTTTTGGAAGCAATGTTTGTTTAAGAATTAATTTATACAGTTTTAAATGGATGTATTCTGCACTGTAGCTGACTTAGTAACAGCAGCCAAAGGAGAAGGTAGCAGAGTTTATGACTTCCTAAATGGTGAAGCCAGAAGGTAAAATATTGTAAGAGTTGTATGGTGGCAGAGAACAGATTATAAGTGTGCTGAGTGTTGGACACTGGACCAGAAGGGATGGATAAAACCACATTTTTAAACTGTTTCAGTAGAGTTCAAAGCGATTGCTGAATTACCTGTGATAGAGATAATGAAAAATGTATTTTATTATTCTTTCCTGGTAGCTGGAATATTTCTTTTTGTCAAAATTGCAATCAGAGTACATCCCACTTCGGGCTAACATTATAAACTGAGATTTAAGTTAAGGAAGCACAAACAGTACTATATGGGCCTTCCTTGTCCTTGGTATAAGCATATTAAACTGGAGTGATTATCCTTGAGTTTTCTAATCTACGTTACCTGGATCATTTTGGGGTAGAATTAAAGTTATTTGATGTAATAATTAAGTCTCACAAATACATTTTTTCCTGAAAAATACTGGAAGACTTAATTTAACAAATAAACACTTTGTGACAGTTCCTTAATATTAAAAAAAAAATCCAATTACTGTTTCATAATCCTGTAAAAAAAATTGCAAAAGGTTAGGTTGTCAGACAGTGAAGTGGAGTTTCAACTTTAATGTGAGCAATTACATTGAGTGCTCTTGTACAGTCAGTAGAAGAAGATAGAAATATTTACTATTGTTCAGCTGTTGTAATGCAGTTCCTTATAATTTTCTACTCTTTATTGCCTGCAGGTTTCCATCTTTTCATATAGTATATATATATATTAGATAGAAATAAAATGTAATAGAATATAGGAATATTAGAAAGTAATTCATGTATTTCTATGGTACTGTTTCTGTCAGTTCATATGTATATTTCCTGCTTTCTGGTCTAAATACAGGGTAGACTTTAAAAGTACTTGCTGGAATGGATTATTTATACCCTGCCTTTAAAATCCTATGTGATACTTAGTGATACGGAGAATAATACTCAGTTTAATTAAAAAAACCCTAGTTTTGGTTCATAGGGTTTTTTAGATGTGACATATACAAATATATATTCCGGACTTGTGTTTCCACATCTCTGCAAATTAGAAATGATTATGTTTTATCAAGCCATAAACAGCTTACATACAATAATAACACAATTCATCTATGTTATGAAACGGCAATCGATGAACAATCTGAAGCTGATATCTGTGTAGTGTATTTGGAACTTCATAATGATTTGGGGATTTGTAAAGTACCCATGGGCTTCTTTGCAATCAATTCTGTAATGGCACAATGAAAAGATAAGAAACTGCCAACTATTAGCCTGTAAAAACTAATATACAAGAATACTACAAATATTGTAAGTGACCTGACCAGTGAGGTGCAATTATACACTAATTGTGGTGGATTATTAGAATTTCCTCTATGACTGTATCGATCCAGCTTAAAAGTGTGCAATGGGAAGGGCAAACAGGAAAGCATTATTGTAGATCTAGATATGGATGCATCAGTAGATATTTGAAAGGCTACATGGAAGTAGTTGGCTGCTTGTATCCTGTCTCTGTGATGCTGCAAGCCTTGTTCTGTGCAAGCTCAGAACCTGGAAAACACACACCCCCCCCAGTTAACAGATGCAATTAATGGGAGCCTTAAAGGGCTATGAATTTTCAGAAGGTATCTATACTTTTCAAAAGCCGTTTTCAGGAGCTGCCACCCATCACAGTGAGGTGGAAACAGAGTCTATGTTATACCTGCAGTGGCCTATCCAGGAGGCTAGCTAAAACCCCAGTGCACTCCTGGACCCAGTTTAATAAATCCCTGTGCCATGTTGCGGAACACTTTGTGTAGAATGGTGGGGCACAGCCCCAGTGTTATGAGTGTGACCCATGTTCCAGCTGCCAACAGGTCCCTTCTACCCTCAGAGCACACAAAGTTGGGACTATCTAGGAAGGTTTCCACAGATGATTTTACTACCCAGTATCACCTGAGTAAAAGCACTGCAGGAACATATGGTGGTCCTTCAATCTGGGAACACTGTGCCCAAGATATCCTCCTGTGTTCTCTAGGAGCATGAACACACAGTTTTTTCTCTCCACTTGAAGATGAGGCCTATTGCAGTGCATGTACTTCAGGAAAGCTGCTTCCTTGTTTTGGTTTTGCAGTCACTTTGATATTCATTGTTATCATGTCTCATGGTGGCCTGTTCTTTGGAGCCTGGGGTGTGTGCGGCTGGAGAGCGGGTCGTGGGTGGTTGCCATACTGGATCTGTGTTCAGGAACAAGCAGTGGGGTTGTGCTGGTGCAGGTTGTGCTGTGTAGCACTGATTTGGATGTGGGAGAAACCCAGCAGTTGGATGGCCAAGGATACTGACAGTACCAGGTCTCCTTCAGAGCTAGCTGCATACCCACCTCCTGTCACCTCTTCCCTTGGTTACCTAACATCAGCCATATGAAGATTTTCATACAGAGTTTGTAGGGTTGGCTAATTCGCAACCCTCACTACAGTCTTCTCAGAAAGGTCTTCTCTGTATGGCAGGGGGCTTAAGCACTTTTCTTCTGGATAAGGTTGTAGGGTGGTTTGGCCAACTGAGTGCCTACTCCACTGAATCCAGAGGAATCTTTCAAATTGAACTTTTCTTTAGTCTTTTTTGAAAATCACAGTCCTGGTGAATATTTGTTGCAGACGGTGGTATCTGATTTTTTAAAATTTTTGCTATGAAGAAACTTAGCAGGGGAAGCAAAGTCTCCTGCATTTGTTCTATTAATACTGGACGAACTTCTAGATGTATCCTTGGTTTTGTGATAGATGATGATCTCCTGTAAAGGTTTTATAATATGGTACTTGAATTTTCACAGAAGGTACCTTCTAAAAGAAAGCTTTAAAAATCACTAAGAAATTTTGTGGCTTTAGAAGTGTATTTGTAGCCATTGAATTATACAACACCCAAAGACACAAATCAGTCACACAAGATTATTTAGGCAACATGAATTCAGCTTCTAAGTTCTTGAATTTGAAAGTCTTTTATATTGCAAGCATGGATATGCACTATTGAAAAGACACAGAAAATTAATCTGTGATATAACTTTTGTGTGGCTTTTACCTTGAACCACAGATTCTGAGGACAGCATATACTTTTTCTGTGAAAGGAAATGGAGTTCAAATTTAGGACACTAACCACTTGGAGGCTTAAACAGTCCAGGTACAATGAAATTCTGCAATTAACCTTAAAATCTGCCTCTGTAGAACTGCAGATTAATCGGTCTTATATCTCAATCAACCATGAACAAGCAATATAGTGCATTGAACAAAAGAATAGGATATTTCAACATAGCAATGAGTTGGACTCTTAGTGTATCTGTAACAGGAATTTTAATCCTGTAATTCCTCTGTGTCACAAGCTTGAATCTCTAGGTCATAGTAAATGATCCTCATGAAATTCTTAATCTATTCAAAACCCACATGAAATAAGATGGAGAGAAATGGGATTTTTGACAAGTATATGTTATTTAGAAACACTTTTTATTTAACTGTAAACACTGTCTGTAATAAAAGGAAATATGTTAATAGCTGATTATTACAGAGTCACTGGTGGGTTAAAGGAACTGCTAAATTTGTCAAAAGCACTCTAAGACAGATTTTAATTTTTTTGGTTGGTATGTGGTTCAGAATCTCAAATGGAACTGAAAAAGGAATTTGGTTTGCTGTATCGTGGAATAGTTATACATACCGCATTGTCCCCACTTCAGTCATTACTCAGGAAATCAGCACTGATTCACAAAAGAGCCAATAATTATTTTGTTTCTCATCGTAACAGAAATTCAGGAATGATGACTGAGGACATACGAAAAGGTCTTTCTCATTGTTCCCATTCCGTGATTTCAAAGTTTGTTTGATATCAACGTGCACAGAATAATGAGAGTAACAGGACAAAGTTTTACACTTTTTCATTAATGACATCTAGATGCCACCTAGCATGAACTACGTATAAAACACAAAGGGCAATAGTAAAATAGAGGCATTAATACAATTCTGCCTGAAATAAGGTGCTGGTAAAGATGTCTCAAACAGTCTTTCTGTGCATTTCTGGAATCAAGCTGTGTAGTTCAGGTAAGGCAATCTGAAGTGGTGCAACCTGAATACAAATATTCTGTGCATGGCAAAGCTTTTCTACCAGTTTCCTCAGCTGGCTAAACTGGTGGAGTTACGCCCACTGTTGGCAAATTACGCCTTTTAGCAAAAAGCATAGGTGTACAGCAAACTCTAAATGCTACTAATCTGCTTCTAATCTGCCCCATCTATTAGTACCTCCAAAAGCCCCCTGACAAAACAAAGGGAACAGAACACCTAGTAATCCAAGTAAATTAGCAAGTACAATTGACAGAACAGGAAAAACATTATTTTTTAAAATAATTTCCAGGAAACTGTCATAGGAGTTGCAGTTCAAAATACACGCAGGCAAGAATTGCATTTTTATACATATTAACTTTAAAATTTTATTGAATTTGGAGGTGATGTATTTAAGGGTTATCACTGTTCAGCGCACAATGTCCACTGCAGCTGTGAAGTCAATAAAGTATGAATTTGTAGGTCTCATGCTGAAGGATATGTGCAATGTGATGCGACTGTTTTTCTGCCTTTCTTCTTGAAACAACCAGATTTATCTGAAATCGGTGAGCTATTATATTCTGTCTGTTCACAGTAGCTCTTTTCCTACTTTCATACTTAGCTGCCATTAACATTAATGGGAGGTATGCACAGAGAGAGGAAATTAAATGTCTTAATTTTCTTGCATCTGGTAGACAGCTGTACTTTAAAAGCACACCATACAGGAGAATGAGTAAAAACGATAAAGAATAGCACTTCCTTTTATATGCTGATTCCTACTGTAATAAATACAGGCTAGGGAATGAATTATTACAATATCCAACTATGGCTGAAAATTTTACAACTAAACCCCTGGAAAGCATGTTTGACAGAAATTAGCTGTATTGTATCCCCAAACCACTATTTTTGGTTTCTGTATGCAAATTACTGTTTAAAACTCACTGTGGACAAATTAAAATAGTACATGGCAGCTTGGGAACATCCCAAGCATACAATCGGGTAGAGTTAGTCTGGGAAAAGATGTTCTTTCTCTAGTCTGTGCATATTTATGATGAATCTGTGGTGTTTGTATTTTTTCTAGAAGTGAGACAGCAGCATCATTTTCCTAAACTGCCTCTGTACCCAAGAATCTAAAATCAGTTGAGTGTTAATAAGCATCACCTGTGACCGTATCAGATTCATAGTACCAGAGATCAGGCCTGCTGGTTCATAGAGAAAAACAGGTTAAACAGTGAGTTGGTGATGTTATAAACTGTGATGTGCCCATAGGTGGCTCAGAAACTTTGTCTATATGCATATCCATGCAGACACATATTTTATGACCAAACACAATACAGATTACAATACAACAAGCTGACAGGGTGATCTAGGACCCATTGAAGTTAGTGTTTACTACTGATATTGGTGGATCCAACGTTTTACTCGGAGGTCATCTTTGATGAATTGCCACTGATCTGTTTTATTCTTCAGCCAGGCCAGGGCAGAAGGCGGGACAGCTCTTTTCGGTGACAATGCAGTTTTAGATTGGCTTAAATCGATTAAGAAACTACCTCCTTACACAGCAATGACAGTATAATGTGGATGTAGAATGTGATTTATTGCACTGTCATATGAATGAGCAAATTATTTTATTCAATAAAGATACCAAATTTCAGTCTATCCTAGCATGTGTCTTTCCATGTCTTGCAGTTTACCGTTCCCCGTAGTACAATTCCGGTGACATTGCTAACATTCTGGGCAGTATGAATGTGTAATAGAACTTGTCTTTTACTCAAAAGACCCGAATATCTGATTAGGAAAAAATAAGCTGTCCTGGTTTGAGCGACACAGGACTAATTTCTTTTCTAATGCTTGGGAAAATTGTACTTTTGGAGGACTCTGGTGTCTGAATTTGTGAAAATATTTACTTTATAGCCAGCTATGGTGTGTGGGTGTCAAGGTCTCAGTGTTTTCAGGCTAGCCAGGTGCAGGGATGAGGAGGAGCAAGACCCGGGCACTTGACCCAAGCTGGCCAACAGGATTATTTCATACCATGAACGTCACATTCAATATAAATTAGAAAGTTTGCTGAGGAGGAAGGCTCTCCCTTGATGGCGGCGATCCAGAGAACTCCTTGCCCCGGTGCCGGATCCCTGAGGCCTTCCCTTCCTCCTGAAGCCGTAGCACTCGCAGTGTCCGACATTCAGTGTCCACTGCTGGGAGTGCACAGCTTCCTACTGATATAGTTGGCTGAGTATAATCCTTATATATCTTTAGATTGGTATCGGGATCATTATTGGTTCTTTAGTGTTATTACTGTTAATTATTTAGTCTTATTCTATTAAATCTGTTTATATTTCAACCCCTGGGTTTCCTGGTTTTCTTCCCGATTCCCCTTCCTGGGTGGGGAGGGGTCATCGGGTAATAGAATAATTGTCTAAATGACAATAAATTGTTGTGGATTACTCAAACCATAACATAAGCTTTAACCTCAAATAATCCTTTACTTTCAACTCCTCACCTAGATTATTATGTGTAAATTCCCTTCCAGAATCCCTAATTACTGCTAAATTTTTCCACCTGTGGATACAATTTTCTTTCATTTTTGTTTGCAGTAGTAAGCTCATTTTGGTGTCTGCATTTTAAGTATGCACAAATATTCCTCATTATTGTTCAGTTTCTGCATGCTTTTAAAGAATTGCCAGTTTACAAGTGGTCAGCCAGACTTTTACTTCAGACAGTAGTCAACGCCGACTATCTAGCTGACTGTGATCTTTTTTGCAAATTATAGTATATGAAGATTAATCTAAAAGGGAAAGTGGGCACTGACAATTCCTCAGAGTGGTATGTGGTTATTTTTGCTTTGGACTCAAATAGGTTGGTACCTAGCTACAGTGGCAGATATATCATCTGAGTTACATAATAAATTTGCCGCTTTTAATTCTATTTGGGAAAATTTATAGAATTTAGGGCTTTATGATTTGGGGCTCAATCCGTACATAGTGTTCTTTTTGCACAGAGGGAGGAATAAAAGGTCTTGTTTTATGACTTGGCTGGTTGTCCTGCCTGTGATAGTTTTCTCTATTGTGCGTGTTTTTCTCTAGTAGAATTGTGGATGATAAAAGTGTAACAGTAGCAGCAAATTGACTACTTGACTACAGAAGTAGCAAATAGCAACTTGACTTTAAAGACCAGAACTGCCAATGGATGAACTGAAAACTGTTTCTACAAGTGTAAGCATTGAATTCTTCTCTTACATGGGTGTCAATCAGAATAACTCCAATGAAGCTGTAGTAATTCAGATTAAAAAAAAAAAAGTATGTAGCAGCATCAAGTTTTCACTGTTTCCATTATGATGCTGTGTTTGATGGGACATGGTAAGTGATATGTCACATTTAAGACTTTAAATATAACAGCAGTGGGTAATCTCAAGAACTGAATATAAACAGAAGTACAGCCCAGAAATGTCTTGTTCCATTTGAAAGATGGGATTCCTAGTGCATTTAAGCTGGCTGTGCAAAATTCAATTACTATTAAATAAATGTTTACTGTAACAATTTTGCTGAAGCTACTTTGAGAGTCTTTGAAACAGTTCTCAGTTGACTTTTCTCACTTTTCCTTGTTTGCACCATATATTTTATTGTCCCATCTTGATCTGTGCATAGTCTGAGAATCACAGTCAGCTGACAGAGATTGCTGCTATAAACATAATTTTTTTCATTGAGTTTCCAGAGAGTATAGCGCTTCACTGCAGCAACAGAGACCTTCCTAAAGAACAGGGAACTGCAGAGATCAAGAATATAATTGCTTGGCTGCTGAGTACCTGAATGTTTCTACAGGGATTTTGAATGTCTTGACATAAGGTGGGGTAAAACATAAATCATGTTTACAGGGTGTTATTATTCCTCTGTAATGATGCCAGTGTGTCTCTGCTTTCCTGTGGGAATGCTCTGTTCCAGAATAATCCTTTAAATCCTTTATTCTAAAATAGAATGTCTGAGAAAAGGAGATACATGACAATACTTAGGGTCTGATACTTGTTCATCTGTAGTTATCCTGGTCAATATAACCACGCAGACAAGATTTTAAACAGTATGGAAAAGCCAGAAGGGTTTACCTGTTTCGAACTTAGATATCTGAATCTTACAAAGATATTGTCTGCATGTTAGAGTATGTGATGTGGTAGGCAATGCTTTTTTAAAACATACCTTCTTGCATTCTCTCACATACCTAACATGTTTTTTTTTTATTAAATCTTACTATAAAAAACCAAACCAAACCACATCATTACAGCTGCCATCTTATCTCTCTTAAATTTCTCAAAGATTCTTTTCAGCCCTGATGTATCTTCTGAGCATCCAGAGCCAGCTGGTGAGCTTTGACTGTCCTATTCATTCTTTGCCTTCTTTTACTTTTACCTTGTACTATCACCTAATTCTCCATGCCAGCTATTTGTAATACATCCTTATTAAGGAAACAAAACCTAACAGAAAAAGAAGCTTACTTTTTACAAATATACTCTAACTTTTCATGCTGTTCATTTGCCTGCATGCTATCACCTTGTACCTGCTTCTCTGTTCACACCTCACTTGACACTAAAACCTTTTGAGGCAAGACTGTTTTTTATTCTGTGTTTGCATAGCACAGGGGTAATCTTTCCTTGCACTCCAACTACTGCTATCATATGTATTTTCACAATAGTAATGAAGAAAGGTTCTAATACTCCAGCGAATAAAGAAAGAGGAAAATAATATAATTAAAAGGAATGACTGTAGTGATGTAGGATTCATACAGGCTGAAAGTAGAAAGATGGAAGAATATGCTGGACTTCATAAAACTCCACTGTTATATAACTTCATATAAAATTCAGAGGAGTGTGAATTTATGTCCATATCATTATCAGATCATTCTACTTTATTATTCACTTTTAATTAAAAAAAAAATGCTCCAGAAGAGTATGTTTATCCCTGCAGAGATTTTTCAATAAAATAAAAATTAAGGTAACAGCTAAATCAGTATTCTGTATCTATCAGGTGTACTCTGGTCAGAAAAAGAAAAGCAAAAAAGGGATAGAGTAAAACTCTATCTGATCTCATTTTACACTCAGACCTGATTAAGGTTTTACATAAGATCATAAAAGTCACAGTCACTCTACACAAATATAATAAAGTTGAAGACTTTTTATGGCATAATAAAGAGACTTTTTAATTTATATTGCAGTCAAATAGCCACTGTCACTAAAAACATCCCCCTGACTGAGATTCACTAATACCAGGTTAAAATCTGAAGTAAAATAAGTGGAAACTAAAATAAAAATAGTGATTATTGCAGTGGGATGGGACAAAACACAGTTCTTTTAAATGGATTGAAGCTGCTATAGGGTTGTGACATGCTCCGGAGAGGAACAAGTGAGCAATGTTAATTTTCATTGGACTTCACAAAACACATTGGGGAGATCATTTAAATCAGACGAATCCATCTGAACCCAGCTCTCCTTTTTATCCCTTGTGAAGTTAGTAAAAAAAGAAAAAAAAGTAATGGACTGAAATGAAACATTTTCAATACATTTGCCAGTGCAATTCATGCCTTCTCTAGAAGAGGAAGCGCCACAGAAATAAGAAAGCCCTTCTGCTGATCCCATCACACTTTGGAGACTAGAGGTAAAAGTCACTGGCCATGGTCAGCAAGATTCCCGGAAACGTCACTGAGAAATTGATTTGGTTTGAGAAGAAAAAATGAGGACAAGACTAATTCCATAGGAATTCTGTCATTGCTCACTAAACTGAGCAAATAATAGCAGTCTTTCAGTTGATTTTCATTAAATTTGTGATCTGGCCTTATAAAAACATAGTGTTTCACCTGTGTATCACAAAACACTTAACTAGATCTGTCTTTGGGAGGATATTTATACTGCTTAAAATACATTACTGACAGAAATACAGACTCTGAATTATAGCTGGCTTAAATGAAAAATTTTCTGCATCTTATCTCTTTCCTTGTGGAACCGTTTTACAACCTTAAGTGAAAAGCTAATCTCTGTAAAGTTTTTGAAACATCTTATAATTTTTAGTGAGGAATTATATCCCTGTCAAATTCCCTAGAGAAGTTGGAGAGAAGGCCCACTACAAATGTAGAATTCTCTGGCAAAATCAGTAGTTCTCCGAATATATTCTACAGAGCCCAATAAAATTTCCATGAAACCTTGCTGTTTCATCCTACTTGGAAATCTTTGGTTGCTCAATTAACAGAGCAAAACTGTTTTGCAATGCTCGTCGTCTTTCTGGTAGCTGCAACCTGTAACAGAAACTGTTGAGCTCCAAGGCAGGAATAATAGCACAAAATTCTAAAGACTCTCTCTTCTGGTGGCTGTCAGACTTCAGATCTCAAGTAGCTTTGAAAGCTACTACTCCAGTCTTTAAAGCTCTTTCTTCTGTAGGAGCTAGACCCTACTCCTGACATCTCTAATTTAGCATTTTTATGTGTTCTTCTGAAATGTTTCACTGGCCATTTCAGGTCAGGCCTCCTGGATCATAGGTTCTGATCCATCTACTTACATTCTTAGATTTTTCTTATGGAAAATTTATTTCTGTTCATGTAGCTTTCCATTGCTACGGCTGGAGATGCCAGCACGGAAGTAGAATTTTGTAGCACTTCTCCAGGTTTCATAGATAATGATTTGCCCAGAACTGAAGCAATGAAAAGTGTCTGCACAACCAGACTAACAGTCCTAACTGAAAAGAAATATAATAAGAACATAAAATATACAAAACTAGGTTGTATTATACTGCAGCTTTGAAAATCAGGCAGTAAAAATCTCTTTTAAGAAACACTTTGAAAATGTGGTTAAAAGTTACCTTATTTAGTTTTTGTCCAGGGCTGAAATACAGTTATACCTGAGTGTGATTCTATCTCTGCTGTGATACTTTCTGTAAAAATAGTCATGGATCAACTTGATCTCTGGTATAATTACATGATATTAAACTCTGTCAAATATGCTTAGCACAGGCACAAAAAAGGACAGGAGGTCATTTGTCATATCAAAGCTTTATAACATGCAATCCTGTGCAAGGGGTTGTTATTTTATAAAAGTGATAGCTGTCGCTTCAATAGCTCTTCTGTTTTCTAGACTTTTGGTTGAAGCATCTGAAGTAATTCCTTGCTGGGCTCAGTGCTGTTTATTGACTGGGGGATTGAGTGAACATGCTGTTGCTGGGAAACTGAGAGTGAGAGGCAGAAGTAAAACACGGCAGGTGGAAGCAGCATGCGGAAATGGTGGTGTTCCCTTTTGTTTTTAACAAGATTTCCCTGTTTTTTATTAATATGTACCTGTTGTAGCAGTCTATCAACAGACTGTTTGAGGAAGGAGGTGCTTGGCTGTCATTGGGAAGTTAGAGTATGGTCAAAGCACAATGAAGTGATATTTCAAGTAAAATATATTATTGGCAGAATATTAGGGAAGAAAATGCTATATGTGTTCCAAGAGCAAGAGAACTATCTAGCTAGTGATTTTATATTTTCTCTGCTTATTTTGGGTTAAGATGTACCTTTTTAGCCTTTTAGTGGGCTGTGATGTAGCAGAAGAACAAAAAAAGACTAACTTGGGATGGAGAACCTCAGTTTTTAATGAAAGGATTGTCAAGAAAATATCATGACCATAATTCCAGGCAGATGTCTGCAGATGCTACTGATGCAAAAAAAATAGAAAGATAAAAAAGAGGGACAGAAGATGTATTGGAGACTATTAATGTTGCCAACAGAAGGGCATAGTGTTGGTGCATCATGTTTGTGCTAATGGAGCAAACATTTTAAAATAGAAGATAGTAGGAGATAAAGAAGACAAGAATTTTCTCTTAGAATAAATGTGTATATGATGGGCTAAATCAAGGTACTCCAGAATGAAAAAAATAGATAAATTTGCCTAAAAGCCTAAAACACCCTGCATGAGGTTGTAGGATTTATATTCTCGACAGGCTGGACATCAAGGGAAACCTTTAATATGTATTCCTCAATGGCAGAACCCAACATAAAATGGCAAATAACATTTTTGGGTTAGAGCCAGCTGAATTTTCCTCTCATGCCCCCAACTAATGTAGGATCTACAAGGAGTATGTGAAACCTAGAAGGCAATACATTTGTTGCCACATTTCGAATAAAACCAAGAGAGAACTGTAGGAAGGATGAACTTTATTTTTAGATATCCATTCCAAAGATAAAAGGCTTTGCTATCTTCCAAGGGACAAACTGACCCAGGACGTTACAGAAACTTTCCTCCTGGTTTTTTTTTTTTAGTACTTACATAATAGTGAATGAAAAGTTCCTTTTTCAGTGGCGGCAATTACAGTAAAAGAGCTGAGAACCTTCACATGGGAAGGAATATGTTAGAGCAATTTAAATATACCACGACTTCCTTCATGTGCTGTCAAAGAGATAGGCTGTTGGTTTTTGTCTTCTGAGAACAATGAGGTAGTATGGGGTCAGCTGGCTGCTGTAACTCATTGCTATGGTCAGATGACCTGAGACAGTATTTATGCCAACATGTAAAATATAGTAGTATGTAAGAGGTATACATTGAACTATGTAATTAATACTGGAAATCAAGGATATGACACTAAAACTGATTTAAAATTGCTTCCAAAATTAATATGTGCATCAGATGACAAAGATGAGTATACTTCTAGATATGGTATTAAGTAATATTGGAGGTACAATTGACTATATAGTAGGGCAATCATTAAAGCAAGGACCATAACAGCAATAGATCTGGAATTAAAACAAAAACGAAAGTCAGGAGTGTACTGCCAAAAAGCTGAACTTGGAAAAGCAGAAATGTACCCTGGAAACGTGCTGTGTTTTATACTGCAGAGCTTTATTAGAAGGAAATATTTCATTAATGAAGTCTGGGGCAGAGAAATGGTGAAATATGCCAAAGATTACTATAGTAGGCAATAATACTCAGAGAATGAGGGCAAAACCCTGCCTCATGGAAAGCAAGGAACTTTTGCCATTGATTGAGTGGGATCAACATCTTCCAACAGAAGTCAGATGCGCTGATGAGATTTACATTTGCTCTGAGAGAAGACAGATCCTCCTTTAAATAAAAACAATTGTCAAACATGACCCAGTGAATACAAATTAAGACAGGAATCGCTGTCCATCTGCTAAGTCCCCATTCTGCCAACCTTACTCTGAACTAAAATCAATAGGACTATTCAAAGGGCAAGGTACTGCTCACCATAATGCAGTAGCTTGCTAAAATACATTAGAAACCGCTTCTGGGGGCCCATTTAACTTGTGCAAGGGTTGATGACAAATAACTTAGTGAATAAAAAGTCATTTTACATACATTCACTTGAAATCATTCTGGTTTTCAAACTTCATTCATTATGTAGAGTTTCTATGATCCCCTTAGTCTATTACAAATATGACTATAGCTTAGTGTAGGTACTCTTATTCAAACCTTCCATTTCTATACACTAAGAATAACTGCAAAACAAGTTAATGTCCAAAATTCATGAAGCCTTATGAGGTCATATATATTTGGAGTGATGCCCAGCATATGTATTGCAAGCTTTCAGTATGTTGGAAGTGCTAATACATGTAAAATATATTCCATCAGATTCAGCCAAGACATGCCTATGAGCACAAAATGATGAAAAAGAAGTATGTGCCAATTAAAGCTAGTAGCAAGTCACTTCAGTGTAGGCAGCGTGCTGCTTTCTTCCAGGTGAAAACCCAGCTGAATGACATATCCACAAGTCATCTGCTCGTTAGAAAGTATGGCAAGAAGAAATCTGGCTTGTGTTGTGTTTATTGGCAAAAATTTTGCAGAAAGTGAATCAAAGTGGCATAGGCAAGCATTAATGGAAACCTTCCGAGTTTCCTTTGCTTTGGCTTCTGAAGCAGTGCAGCCTTGAGCCATGTCAAAGGAAGCATATCAGAAATGTCATCGTACATGACATTGGAGTGGATGTAATGCTGCAGTACAACCTTTCTGTGCCATCTAGCAAAGAACATTTGAAAAAGGTGTTCCAATAGAAGCTGCAGTGCCAGGTTCAGTGCTGTGTCCCCTTCCATGCCCTGTGCCCCTGGACACAGGGGGTCAGAGAGTAGGAAACAGGCTGCAGTACCATTGCTTGGAGTTGCCCTAGCTATGGGAGAATCTTGGTGTGAGGCTCACACTCAAGTTGGGTTAGCTGGCAGATCTTGGACACTAAATTTTAAATTTAAATGGGCAGATATTTGAATTGCAAATATTATCCTTCTATTTTGGGAATTGAAACAACAGTATATAACTTTACCTGACCGCTTTAGTGATGGCTGTTGTCCTTTTCAGATGGAGATAGCAAATACTTGTGAAGAAACTTCAGTTACTCAGCTATAGGGAATTAGAAGAATTGTCCCCAAAACTTACAAACAATGGGTTAGAGGAAGTAATAATATTTTTAGAGAATATTTGTAAGTAGTGGAATTTTTTACCATGGTGCGTAGTGTCTCAGACCTTATATTATTTTTTTTAACAGAGAATTCCACCTAGAAGATTTGTAGATAAAACATGAGAGAGGAAATAACACAATCTACATTTTGCAAATGGAAAATGAAAGAATAGAGCTCAATGGCTAGATTTGCAAAGTTACTTAGTTAAAATCCTCTGGAGTCAGATGTCCAGATGCCCATAAAAGTCTTGCCCTGAGTGACTTGCCTGAGGTCACAGGGGAAGTCTGTGGCAGAACAGGAATTTAAATCAGCTCTCCTGACTCTCTTAAACAACATTGTATTTCCTCTGAATTAAGCCATACTTTTTCAGCTACAGATTGCTGAGCATTTCTGGTTTTATGAAGACTCCAATTCTACAGTAAAATGCATGTCTCCTTCAGCTTCCTATATGGCAAAAACAGAGGTTAAGCTTAAATTATTCATTCCATCCAAATTTAGATATTTAATTCAGTTGCCTGCAATAGGACCTCTGAGTTGGTATATAATCAGGAAATTATACTCTGAAGAGAGTTAAGTAGTGAGGATGCTCTGAGATGTCCTCTCCAGGCTCTGTTGACTATATTGGGTGTCCATACTACTGAAGTTGCCTAATGTTAGATAGTTGCCTAAAACGAAGAGTCATTGGAAATGTGGGAGCTGTTATCTGAGTCTCTAAAGAAAAGTGAGGCAGAAAGGAAAAGAGATGAAGTCTTAAAGTGAAATAATTTTTCACTCAGCATGTTTTGGAGGAGCTGCCTTATCTGCCATACTCATTATTTAAAAAGAAAATAACATTTTTAATAATTTTTAAGAATTAAAAGAATTTTTTTAATGTTACTTTGTGAAGCCAGGCTAAAAATCAATTAAAAGTAAGGTCCATGTTTATTAAGTAAGTGTTCTTTTAGCTTAATACTGATTAGAGAACAATTGATTTCAAGCTAAACGTAATTACCATAGTAAATTATTGAATATAAATGATGGGAAAAATTCCTCAGGGAACCCTCTTTTAATACTAAAAAGATACTTATTCTAATATATAAAAATATATACATTTATTACAGATGGATCATTTTAGGACCTGAGCACTACTTACCATCTTTATTTAGAGCTATGCCATACCATGTACTGTACTTTAATTAGGGTAGGTGATTCAGTTAAGTGACCAGTCAGATAATTTATTTTTAAAAGCTGTTATCCATACTGTGAAAAAAGAATGACATGAACAATTAGAGCTTTTTTTAGCTATTCCTTAAATGTTCTATTTTTGAATGAGGACTCCTCTGTTAAGGTAATGGTATAACTTCCTCTATTTTGTCATTAAAGGAGACATTTTACACATAGTCCTCAGTTCTTTAATATCTGATTCTAAGCTTATTGTTGTCAATGGATCAACATCTTTGACTAATGTACTCAGATCATAATTGCTATCAGTGTAAAGAATAAGGGAGGGGTCCTGACTACTTATTGCGGGGCTGAGAAAGGGCAGGGCGCAGGCTTCTCCGTCACAATTACATGGTTCCAGAAAAAGCTCCTGACAGGCATTACTCACAGCAAATCCCTACAATGAAGTTTGCTTTTTATAAATTTAAGGTTTTATTATGGAAGAGATGGCAGGTGAAATTACAGTTGATTAGAAAACTGATTCACTAATTCATATTCTTGTTTGGATTAGTAAGATACAGAAAAGTGACATAAAAAACCAACTGATCATATTCTGAATGAAATGGATAAATGTAAATTTTTGGGGAGACATTTGTTCAAGGTAGTATCATGAATTCACCAAAAAGGCACCTCTCTTCAGAGAGCTAATGTGCATGTTTTAAACTGTCTGACTTTCCTCAAAGATAAGCAAAATCACTGCACTGCCAGGTGGGCTGCTGCTTGCAGCTGGTTAGATCAAGTACCCAGCTAGTCACATGTATAGAAACTCAGTGCTTCCTGGAGGTAGCTGTCAGTATTATAATTTAATCACCCTGGGATCTGTCATGGGAAATAATAAGACATGAGGAGAATAGTTAATTCTATGTAAAATGTCATGGAAAAACTTAACATCAGGCTCCAGATAAAAGTTAAAAAATTCACAAAGTGAAAGGAGCGTCTGTACTCAGTATGAACATAATCTCCCAAAATTTTAATCCCTGTGCTTCCATTTCAGAGTTAAATAGCAGTGGAATTCAGAATATCAATATCAGACTTACAGGCTGTTCCAATTTTTTAAGGCCTAAGTGTCCTAAAATGTTTTAATGTCTACAGAGCAAAAAAAACCCAAACAGAAGTGTGCTTGTACTGTGGCTTCAAGGAACTATCTCACAGTTCAGTGCTCCCCAAAGAGGAGGCAGTGGGAGGATGCAGAGGCACACCTACGTTATGGGCATATGCCAACACCTGGCAGTGTTTCCTGGGTAATAAAGAGGCTTCAGATCCCTCGCACCCAGGTAAAATCATACCCGGGCAACAGCAGCTACTTTAGACAAAATGATGGTAACAGACACTCTACGCCTCTCTGAAGCAACACTGTATGTCCTTCACCTGCAGGCAGATTATTTTAAGCACCAGCTCAGCTACACCTGTTCCCAATGCTTCCTCTCTGCTATAGGTAAAGTTCCAAAAGTTTAAGACCCAGTATTGCTTAGAGTTTCCCCAGGGCACTGTGGCATTGCCTGCCCTGCAGCTGCCCTGCTTTCTAATGGTGCAATCATACTCTAAACTGGCAGGTGTTGCAAACGTAAGCGAGCAAGGAGAAATAATAAAAAAGGATCTAAAGAGCTCAGAAATTCGTGCAGGAAGCAAAATGAGATTCAAGCTGGAGAAGTGCAAGCTAATATATCTGGAGTAAATAATAAATTCCTTTCTGGCCAGCTCAATAGCAGAAATGCGAAAGGAATTTAGAGATAACCAACAAAAATGATTAAGAGGCAAGAGAGAGTAGCTTCTGCAGGAAGATGAATAGCACGAAGTGGGCAGTACTCAGCTAAGGTTAGGTGATCATGGTATTCCAGAATCTAATCCTTTTCTCAGCCCAATAAATAATATAATTAGTGTTCAGATGAACAGGTAATGAGGGCAACCCAAAGGGAAAGAAGGTTGAAAGATAGGAACTGACCAAACTTAAGTGCAGGAAGCCACGGGAGACACAGTATTTCCCATGGAACAAGTCTGCATCAGGACAGTCTTGAAAGAAAACCAGAACATTTTATCTCTAGTTTCTTCTTCCATAGGTGTTTGGGTTGCTTGTGTGTTTATTACCTAGGATTGACTTTGTTTCTAGAGGCTGGAGGAGATAAAAGGTTGTAAGTGCTCAGGTAAAAGAATGTGAAGGAAGTGTGGGGTTTTGAAACAGAAGGTAGAAAGTTCTCTTGCACATGCGATTAAAGTGGCATATGTTTGTTTGACTTGATTGTAAGGTATTGCTTGTATGTGAAATCATCTAGAGAGATTGCTATGCTTATATTTGATCTCAGATTAAAATTTACATAAATTAATTCCAATTTCTCGTATTAAATTTAGACTATATTTATAAAATGTATAATAAAATTGAGCACAATAAACTTTTCTATAATCTGCTCTATTGAATAATTCCCTACATTTTAAAATTACATATGAACAGTAGAAAAGCTTAGCTGCCATGGTCATTGTGTAATTCAAGACAAAAACTTGGTGAATTGAAAGATAATGTCTTCCAGGACACCTGAGCCTTGCAAGGTATTTAATTTTGAAAATTCATTTATAGCTGGTACTTTCGGTGTATTTTTCAGTATCAAGTGCATATATTTCAGGATTTTTTTTTTTCACTATGATGATATACTTTGTTTTTGACTTTTATTTTTGTCACTTGTCATTAAAAATATCATCAATTCGATATACTTTTCGACAATTTCTTTACTAAGCACGTAGATACAAAAGTAAAAATTGTGTGTTGTGAACCATTTGAATCTGTTAATGATTCCACTGTCCATACACAATGTTTTAAATACAGGCAGCTAGATATAAATTATGCATTCCTGGAGGATGATTTTAGGTGACTAGGAAGCTGAACATCTGTTCTGTAGGTGAACGGAATGGCAGCTAATCTCATATTGTCAGAAAGGCAGTGTGTTTATTCCCAAACTTTTTGTCTGATGGTTGGCTGTGTCTCAGTGTGGATGATGCAAATGACATCTTTTGAGAAGTGCGTGCACACAAGTATTTGAAACACAGGCATGTCTGATTTAAAATCTTTTGCCACAAGCTGATCATGGCAGCTGTTGGGAAGTGCTCACCAGTAACCATATGTTACAATCAAGATAAGCAATCACTGTATGTCATACATGCTTTAAATTGAACAGGAAAAGCTTGTGTTTTTAAGGTAGAACTCCTCAGGAAAAGTACAATACCACTCACTCTGGGTGTACACCAACTATTAGAGGGCATTATTGCTAATAAATACCAGCAGCGCTACTTTGCAGTAATACTTCTTAGTTTGTGAGAGATCACTGAGCCAAATAACAAAAAGTCATTGCATACCCTTGGGTTACAATTCCATGTCTCTGCAGGAATAAGTTACCCCAGCAAGAACTGGATGGGGCTGTGTTTGTGTTATTATAATTTCTGCTTCACAATTGTTGTTTTAATTGTGACTGAGATCTCAGCCATTTGTTAACAATTTGGGTTTTTGTCAGAGGTGTGGCAGTGACTGGGAATTGTTTTGGAAGAAAACAGTTGGAACAAATTACTTTGATTGCTCTATAGAATTAATCAAGATGCCAATAAAAACAAGAGTCCAGATTCAGACTGTGTTCCTACAACAGTGGGAGGCAGGACCAGAGTGACTTTGTGAAAGTTTTCTCCATGTTATTTTATGAAGTTGGTGAGAGCTGTGTGTCTCGTGCTGTTGCTCCACCAGTCTCCAGTAAAATGAAGCACAGGCTTGCTGAACAGTTGATTCCTGCTCTTTGTGAGCCTCCAATATCCTTTACCTTTACATGAGTTTTAGGTTCCCTCTCTCGCTTTCCTGACAGTAGTGCACTTCTGATATAGATCAAATGCAATGTTTTAGTGCAGAGGGAAGATACTACACAAATGAAATGCAACTAAAAAGAAAATCAGTCTTAAGGGAGTGTGCATGTTTTTAGCCAGTCCTCACCTGGATCTCCTTTTTTTCTAATGCAGAAATGTAAATCAGCTTCACGATAATGTTCTGAAGGCCTTGAGCAGCCACTTGCAGAGGAGAAAATATGGGGAAAGTAATATTCTTCTTGCTTTTAATAAGGAACATAGGATTTGGGATTGTAATGTGGGATGCTCTGTATTGTAGAGGATATCTAGCAACCTTCCCAGTCGCATAACTTTTGCAACAATAGCTTCCAACAAACAGTAAAGACTCTAAAACAAATTGTTTCTGTAAATATTGTGGTATGGCCAACACAGAGATTTAAGAATCACTGCTTGGTTGAATGCCATTGCTCACAATTGATGGTGAAAGTGGCTCTTACCCTCCAACCATGTGCGTATCTCCCTTGAGCTAAAGGAGAACTTCCTGTAGTTAATATGCAAGAGCAGGCACACTGCTGAGTTGCCCTTAATCGATCTCGTGCAAGGCCATGGGTCTTGAAGAGAATGTATGCAGTACATACAAGCTACCTTCAAAGAGCTGACTGACCATATGATATAATTTCAGCTACTAAATTACATTCAGAAGATGTATAGAAGGTGTTCTTATTTGTGTGTGTGTGTGCCAAAAGAGATGTACAAAATTACCTTAAAGGGAATATTAAATACTGATGAGACCTTATGGTCCATAAGGAAGACTGTGAAACCTCATGTCTTTTTATTTTCCTCAGTGTTGAATATTCCCCCCTGCAATAACTATTCTTTGCATTTGGTGTATGATAATTTTGGGACTTGTTTAATAAACAGCTCACAGAGCTGTTGAATTTTGTATTTTGCATTCACAGCATTTCTTCTTTAATTTTGAGATAATCATCTTAGATATTCAAATGGATTAGGGAGGAAACAATTGCTTTTCATACAACCAAATCCTTTGAATGTGTATTTTTACAGGAGGGGATTGTTTGGGGGCTGTGATCAGTCAGAAATCCCTGGATTTGTTGTATTGTGATGAAAAGGAATTGGATTACAAAGCAGCTTGCCATTGCCTTGGAGAAAGCCAAGAACATCTGGGTGCTGGACTCTTCGGAAAACATGGCTATTCCACTGAGACTCTGAAAGAGGAGCTGCACTATGCTGAAAATCTAGCCCTCTATATAGATGCTATGAACACCTAGAAATCAGTGCCAAATAAGTCCCCAGAACGGTGAGACATTCTAATCACAACACACTGAACCCCAGCCATGATCAAATACTGTACTTTTGAACTGTTATGTGCAGTCTTGTGCTACTGCATCCGATTACATTTTATTTTGAGGCTTCAGATAAGAATTGCAGAACCGTTTAGAATAAGAAGCTAAAAATGCTTGTATCAGGGATATCTCAAAAATTTTTTTAGTTACAGAAGAAATTCCTCTCCCACTATCCTGAAATGTGATCATTACAATAACATATATTGCAGAAGAAAGCATCTGTATCAACACCTCCTAACGTAAGTGAACGGAAACACTGACTTTGCCTATTATTATTATAAAGGTTGTTAGTACCCTTAATAAAATGTTTCTTAAGCTCCACAGCTAGATGGGTTTCCTGTGGAATTGTCTAAACCCTTCCAATGCTAACTGTTTTCAATATTAAGAAAAGTATTTGCAGAACTGCTGTACCAGAATAAGGCCACCTTTCCCAGGAAATACAGCTCCAGTTACAGTTGTATTGAAAAAAGGCCAAAAAGGCCAGAGCAGAGCACTTACAGACATATTTCCTTGTCATATGTGGAATGCTAAATTATTGCTGACGTGCAGCACTTGTGTTTAGAATTGAATTTGCAATGGGAAGCTTACTGCAGCAGGACCAAAAGGATGCCAGCAAAAGTGCATGAAGGCAGACTGCTACACACTTTTGCCACTCTAAACCTTTCTGCCCCACATATACAGAGCACTTTATTTGCTCTTGGGTTCTTGTCTCTTTTCCAAAGCCCACAGGCTGCCTCGCCCTTCATCTTCCTGAATTCTTTACCATTTTCTGGCAGCCATCTGCTGTGTCTCAGTCGGAAATGTCTGCTCCTCTGTCTTAATTCAAAAAAACCCAATGTCTTCTCCCAGTTCTTTTGGAGAGGAGTGCACATCATAGAGTGTTGCTCACAGTGAGCTGTACCTTTGTCTCAATAGATGTAACAGTATGCGCAGAGAGAAAACAGGCAGATGCAGGATCAGCTTGCAGAGTAAAAAGTGGATGAGCCTCCAAACAATCTTGTATTCAAACCCAAATTGATTGCTGAACTTCCAGCTCAATGTTAATTTCCCTTGATGCCATATTTTAAAATAAATATGCAGGCTTTTTTTCATTAGTATTATCCAGCCTTCTATTACTGCTGTTGCCATGATGTTCCGAGCAGCCATGCAGTGTGTATGTGAGAGGTCTCAGTATCTGCAGATTGGTTACAATAACAATCTCCCTGGTCCCTCAGTTTAAACAATTTAAAATGTCATGTCAGGAATGAAAAAATATTAATCACTGCACAGCTAAAAAGAGTTCCTAGGAAGAAGACTGAAACTGTGGATTCAGAAGCCTGTTGAATGAGATGGGGATGGTGCTGAGAAGGAGACAACCTCTGCCTTGGAATCTCACGTTAAGTTAACATGATGTGAGAGAACCTGTAGTTTTTGAGTACAGGTCCATGGAGCTCAACGTCTCTTTTGTTTTGAAGAGAAACACCATGTAAAATGCAGGAGCATTGGTACATAAAGTGGTAATATTTGGGTATTTTGGGATAACTTAAATATAAACCAAAGCAAAATAGTTTCTTTTCATTATGACATAAGTTGCAGTTTGTCTAAACAGCATTTAATGATTATAACAGCTGGGACTAACTTTTTTCTTTTGTAATTAGCCCTATTAGAGTGAAGACATGCACATGGTTGACCTTGAAACAAGAATCAATATTTTTTTTGCTTTTCTCAGTGTATATGTATTTAGCATATGACGTGTATGTTTTCCTTTTTTCATTTCTTGCATCATTTAAAATACTGTTTATCAACATCTAACATGAAGTAATATCTAAGAAAGGATTGAATGCAGATGTTTAATGTAAGTTGGATGTTCTTTCACTGTTCTGATGTACCAAATTACCAAACCTTGTAATGGTGAACAAATGTTTACCCAAGTATAATGCAGACTTATTAGGGTGATGTTAGATTATGTTCTGAGGTAATGATTACATGGTCCATTGAGACTTGGGTTTTATTCTTGATTTTTCAGCTGACCTGCTGTATGAATGTCGGGAAGTTATACCCTTACTCCCCAACAGTGATTTTCTTACCATGTTTATCATGTCTTGTTTATGTAAACAGTAAGATGTTTACAAAAGAGCGAGTCTTTTACTGTATTTAATAGGATTTAGCACAATATGACCTGGTCTTGTTTGAATCTGCTTGGCATTACAGTGATTCAAATAATTACTTATAATCATGGCTCTTAATTCACTGCAATTACCAATGGCACATTTTCTTTAGGGAATCTGTACATTAATCCTCTCTTACACTGATATTCTCATAATGATATTAAAGTTGTAAGAGGTTGAACTGCAAAATTCAGATCTCGTAACTTAATGGCCTCAGAGAGCTTTGAGAACTATTTGTTTTAGACCTTAGTAAAGGTCAGAGGAATGGGAATATCAGTTTATGTAGTAACACTGGTCACCAGTAGCTCAGGTTGCACTTCAGTCCTCCCTTCAGTTTGAGGGCAGAATTTTTAAGATCTTGCCAGGTATTTCCCACCCTTTAGTTTCTATCAGATTTGCATTTTGTCTTGAAGATTATTTCCCTTTCCCTCTCTTGCAGCAATGCCCAACTAAAAATAGGATCATTTCAGCTTCATGAGAAGCTTCAAGTTTGTACTATATCATAGCAATGTCTATGCTAAAATTGCATTTAAAAGATAAAGCAAGACAAGTGTAACATTGGAATACGGAAATTTCTAAACAAACTTGGAAAAGAATGAAGCAACTCTGTCTTAGTAGTCTTGGAAAAGATAGCATTTTAGAAATACTTAGTCTGGTCACAAGGAGCATTTGCTTTTCTCTCTTCTCCCATGGAATATGGTAGCTACTAGCTATGATACGATGCCAGTTGGAGGAAGAAATACTGTAGAATTCTTGAACATACTAAAACCCAGCTGTTTTCCCCTTGTCTCTTAAAACCAAAATTGCTCATATTTTTGATACATACATATCCAACAGCAAATAAACTCTAAGTAATGACTGAGAGTGAGGAGATGAAGAAGTCATGGAGATAGTCTTAGCAGCTCTCTAGGAAGAGATTCTTTTTCCATGTGGACAAAGTCAGATTTGTGTATGGTTTGTGCTACAGCTACGTTTCCCCTTTTGTGCTTGATGTAATGTACTTCATAATCAGCATAATTTATAATCAGTTATTTCTTGTTAAGGCAGTGGGTCAGGAATGTAAAACTATTCAAAAACTACCTGCAGGATGGCTCTGGGGTTAAGAAAAGAATTGCTACTAGTGGTAGTGCCTGAATGGTCTGTAAGATCCCTGAACTACAATAAACTAGGGATAAGATTTTTGAAAATGTGTGTTTTTGATTAACTTCTGTGAAATAAAATAGAGTTTGGGCTTTACCATTATTAGAAAATGGCTATAATACTGAAAACCAACAAGATCTTACATACATTTTAGCACTCTATATGTATATGAGAAGTCCCATGATTACCATCATACTAAATTATTAACTCCTCCCAGTAACATGATAAAAATGACGTCTCTGTAGAATATTTCAAGCGTATATTCTAAGAGAGGATACAATTCAAAAGAATATTTAGCTCTTGTTAAAATATTTAACTGGAGTCACTTTTAGAACCAGAGGAGTTGATGTCTGTTTGTCAGTTTGTGCATCTGTATTTGTGTGTACACAACTGCAGTGAAGGCAGGTTTTACAAAAGGAAGGTAGAGAGATTAAAATCTGATTAGTTTTAAGAATCCTCCTCAGTCTCACGCACATCGGTACATGCATATTCTACAGAACATGTACTTCTTGCAAAACCTGCCAGGCACAGAACGAAATCCCTCTTATGAGGACAGCTGGAGAGTTATGCAACTTCAGGAGGATTATGCAGATGTGTATATGCTGTGAAGTTGCCTGATGGATTATGAGCCTATGTAGGTTTGATTTAAAAAGAAAAACAACTTAATTCTCTTCTGTAGTGAATGGAATGTTTCCAGAGAGGGCCAGAAGCCTGGAGCCTACAGAACTGATAGAGTCTGACTGATGCCTAGGCCTATTTTGATGTCTTCAGTCTGACCAGCAATGAGTGAGCAACCATGTTTAGGTAGGAGATGTGTTACTCTGTACTCTATTTAATGGAAATTCTGTTCTCAGTCTCTACAGAACTTGCCCAAAGCTCAGTGTAGAGAGATTATTTGTAATTTAGTCCTGTTTAAAACCTTTTGTAATATGCCATCTAATGACGATGGATATTTCACACAGTTTTATTAAACTGTAAAACATTAAGTAGACATGTTCTATCAAGAATTGCATCAGTTGTAATTAAGTGGCAGATGTCATTTTACCTACTGTTTCATTGGAAGAGTTTGAACATCTTTGTACTCAGGCAGTGCCCGAGCAGAACTGTGTGCAACAATCATCTTCAACATTTGTAAACAGCAATGCTAGAAGCAAATATGCAAAGTGAAAGGCACAGCTATTTCTGGTGGCTGATGGCTCTGTCCGCTCAACCAGAACATGCCTTCTAGCTGGAAAAAGCTGCAGGGAGTCCTGCAGGTCTGCCATGCTGTTTTCAGAAGTGCTTTGGAGAAATGAACAGGCCTCGCACTCGTGAACACAGACAGATCAGAAACTAGAGTTGTTCCTGCTTTTAAAAAATTCGTCTTTGACATAGACAAGATACACGGACTGCTTTTGAAGTTCATTAATTCATGTATAGCACTGCCTAAAGAAGACAGAACCCAGAAGTTATTATAGGTGGAAAAGGTTGTCAGGGAATGCAAAGCATATGCACTTTGATCATTGATACAGTATCCTTTATGTAGTATCACATCATTACTGTGAGCATGAAAACGGATCAATAAAATACCACACTGCAGTTGGTTAACTATTTTGAAACTCAAGCAGCCCCAAACCCGCCAATTACACACATGATAGCTGAGGAAATAAACTGTAGGGTATCACATTTAGTAGACATACTTCATGTTTTTCACCTGCTCCTGTGTTTAGGGTTTCTTTGCTGTCTGACTATGAAATGCACTTTAAATAATTGTCAAAAACTACATGTTAGAGGCTGGGACACTATAAGCACAGCAGGTTGAAATAATTCAAAAACGCGTTGCCAGTAGGTGATTCTGATTGTATTAACATCCATTTCACATGAGGGTCACAGCTCTGAGTTCAGTGAATTTACTCTTGATTTATATGTCTATAAAGGACAGGAACAATCATAAGATACTCCCTGTGATACTCTGAAATCAATACGAAGAACCAAAGAACAAGGAAGGCTGCTAACAAGCTTTCAGGTCATGGACTAAGCACTGCAGTCTACTTGTCAGCCATTGGTTGAAAGTGGAGCAAAAACCAGCTATAAATTTGCTAAATATTAGATATCTGTTTGAAAGTGATTTTATTACATTTGTCAAATGAGGAAGGTCATTAGAAACAGCCAGGTTTTCCCTTTGTTCCCTTGGGATGCTGAAATGCCTAATGCATGATTTGCATTTGCTGCACCAAACCAGCTTTCTACAGCTTTGAATTTTCAGGTGAAAATTGTTTCTTATTATGCTTTCTGCATGTGTTCCCTTAAATTTCCATTTCTGTGAACTTGCTTTATTACTTCCACTAAACTGGGCTTCCTTAACCTGCAACAATTTTTTGTATAACCCAGGTTTTATTAGTTTGTAAGGCGAATGTACTGTGTTTGTACCCAAGTTAAAGCTATTCATATTACAGACTAGACCCTAACATGTCATTTCAAGAATAAGCTGAAGAACAGCCAGAAACATTCAGTTGTTTTACTACATGTGTTTCAATAATAGGCCTGGGCTTACTAGAGATTTTCCATGCTATTTTCCTTTGATGCTAGTGTGACACAATTTATAGTGCACTCTAAGAGTGCCAGCTCACACTCCAGTAAGTTTTGTTCTGGGGTTAAAAAGAAGGCAGGGATGGGATACAATTGTGGTGGTACAAAAGTGAATAGGAATTATTCTAGTTCTAGACCTTGTCTTGAGTTTTTCTTAGTGACAAATGATGCAAGAGGATTGCTTTCAAATATTCCTAAAGAATCCCTCCCCTCATTCCTTCATCTGAATGACTGAAGGATTAGGTAGAGCTTCCATGTGCGATGTCACATAATTTGACAGGCTTGGAGACTGGAGCTAAAGGAAACGCACAATTCACAAGTTCAACAAAAATCTCCTTTTCTAAGGTGGAAAAGGCACATTCTCAAAAGTTGTGCATCTCCCGACTGCCTGAGAAGTGTTTTCCTTTATCTTTTAGGCACTATGACTGTGACCTTCCTGCTGAGTTGGCAGTTCTCACTGAGTCAAATTCCATGAACCTTCTGAGCTTGTTTGACTTGAGGCTGCAGATATTCCATATTGGACAAGATCCCAGTAATCTGCTGTGCTTTTCCTTCTGTGTTACTTACATACTTTACGGCAGCTACAGAAATTAAATAATTTCTGTGACTGATGAAAAACCTCTTAAAATATAGGATGCTGGATAGTAGTAAATTTTCCTTAACCTAATTTGTAGGGACTTCTCTGATCAAGCGTGGTGCTAGCATATGAACTCAGTATTTCTGCCACTGCTTAAAGCTTAAATTCTTCTCTGAAAATGCAATTATTTACGGTTTTCTCCCTTTCAGCTTTATGGCTCCCAGAAAGCATGATTAAGGAAAAAAAAAGGAAAGGCTAAGTTGCAAATGCACGGCATCTCTCGAGGTGATAGTGTAGGTGGTGAGAAGGGAGAAGGGAAATAGCTTGAGACTTCTGTTGTTAAAGGAAATAATTATTCAGATAAATTGTTTGTAAATGTAAAGAATAAATACTATTTGAAAAGTGTGTCTACAAGTAATAGATAAGGATTGCAGGGATGACTTTTTGAAATATTATACTACCTGTCAAGATTTTGGGATAGAAATCCTTATTTTTCTACTTGTTTCACTGAACTGCTGCGTTGAACTTTGTACTTAGGCAGGTCACTTTCTTCACTGTCTTACTAACTCAATAGACCTCAGTCTCCACTGGGCCTTCTAGGCGTTACTTCAATACAAATATACAAATAATGATTCTGAGGCTGGAAAATCTCCCGATGTATTTTAAATGGGTATTTGTTTTTAGTGAAGGTATAAATTACTAAGAAGTCCTATTATCAGAGTTACAGCTGTGAAACAGGCAACAGGAAAATAGAATTTGTTTTATTTGAAGACAGAATTGAATCTGAAGACCTTGATAAGTCTTAATTTTGAAAACTTTTCACGGTTTTTAACTCCTCTATTTTCAGGAAAAACCTGCTTTTTGTCTGTACTCAATTAGATTTATAAATAAATATTTCAGAGGCATTTTCTATAGTAGTTGTAAAGAATACTTTTGCTTTGTTTCTTAATATAGATTCTTTATGTGTATCCTTAGTCACTGAAACAATGCCTAGACTGAACAACTCGTTAATGTTGTCAGCAGTGGGTGAATCAGTAAAAATGAGTGGTGTGGTTTTTCTGGAGGGTGAAGAAATGTGCATGGCTGAAATGCTTCTGAGACGATTTCTTTCTAGCAGAACAATTTTTAAGTATGGCTGGTTGAAACTGCTCCATCAAAATTGTTTCTCAACAATAAATTAGTATGTTGACTAGAAACATGTTTTTCCTCCAGAAATGTTTCTTCTGGAAGATGTTGATTCTTCTCCTTTTAAAAAGTCACGGCACACAAAGCCAAAATATTTCAGCCAAACTTGCTAAATGTTTTTCAGAGAAAATTATGTATAGCTAGATTTGCACTGGGGAAAAAACCCCCAAACCCTTGACTGGGGCCTAGTTGCCCGAAGCTTCCTTTATAGGTAAAGCTTACAGTGAAAGTGGTGCCCCAGGGGGTGACAGATCTTAGAGCCATCTAACTTTGTTTCTCTCTCCTAGATCTTGCACAAATCTGAACTTGGTGACTTCCCCAAATTTGTGGCATAATATGATGTTAAATAAGGTCTGTCTTTCTGGAAGGACTGAAGCATGTTGATAGGCAGGACAGGAATGCTTTATTGTCATCGCCTGTGCATTTGCTGTTTCTGAGATTTCAGACCTAGAAGAGTTATTTTGGCACCAGACTGACATGAACAATATGAAGAAGGGTAGAACAGTATTGAAAAAGTGTTTTGTTCGTTCAGTGACTCTATTTTCTCCCCTCAAAATAGATATCTTATAAACTGGAAAGGAACTGGTTAGTAACAAATGAGAGTTCTTCAAGAGGGAAATCAAATGTCCCAGTACTAATTAGTTGAAATTAAGATCATTCAAATATTTATATAGGGAAGGCAAGTATTCCGGGAACATGCTGGAATAAATCACGTGGCTAGAATATTAATAGCGAGGAAGTAAGTCTGCACAGAAGGAATCAAGGTGAAAACGTAGGGGAGGGATTGTACTATTTATCAAAAGACAATTATACTAGCAGTTAAATACAGATGGTTAGTGAAAGAAGCAGTAACAATGAAATTTTATGTGTTATGCTGACAGAAAATGTAAATGGGAATTAAAATGGAACATTTACTGTGGGCCACAAAGTCAGGACAAAGTGGCTGAACCAAATACAGAAGAAGGTGAAGGAAACTTGGATCCATCCCCCTAGTTCTGTTCCTTCTTTCCCTGAGCGCAAATGCACGTGTGCCTACAGTTCAGCTGCAAGCCTGTGGTCAGGCAGGAGCTTTGAGCCAGTGCAGAAGGAATTTGAACCTGTGCTATCAATGAGCATAGACCTGAGAAAGTGTCCACAGCTGGTCCCTGTGTGGCCAGCATCTGGCAGATGGAACTCTTGGCCTGTGCGATTTGCAGGTAGCCTGTTTTACTACCCCAGGCTGCAGTTATCCTACATGGGTAGCACTGACACATGGAGTGAGGTTGGGATGAATGCCTGCTGCTCCACTCCGTCTTGGAAGACTGGACACTTGAATCTTAAACAGCTAAAGTGAGAGTTAAGTCCTGTAATGCAACAGTGACAGGCTTCAAAACTACTGTATAACTGCTTAAGATTTTGTCAATAAAGTTCCTTAAACCCCTGAAGTTCTGGAGCAAGTCCTGCACTGCTCCTGTCTCGGCAGAATCACCCAAGTCTTCTGAGGACCTGCCTGCCTGGACAGTCTGAGTGCGTCTGGTAAGGGCTGAGGAGTTGGTTCTCAGAACTCTCAGGATGAGCAGGCAGAGGAGATGCCGCCCTTTTATACAGGCAATCAGTAGCTCTCCAGCTGTAGTCAGGATTTTATTAGTTACCAATTAAAGATGTACATATTTTTTGTAATATTACCTCATTTCTTACTCCAGGAATCAAAGTGACTAGCCTGGGTATCACTGCTTTAATTTTGTTTCTTGTCACTTTATTTTTCTCAGAATATTTCTTTGGCACTTTCTTAAAAAAAGAATGGAAGTAAAATTATTAAAAAGAGCTTGATAATTTGGTAATTTATTAATTGTTACATTGGGCCATTTTTTGTATGATCAATTGTTTCCTTACTGTGCTCCGGTGTATTGGGTTTGCATGACAAGGTTTTGGTAGTGGGGGGGCTACAGGGGTGGCTTCTGTGAGAAGCTGCTAGAAGCTTCCCCCATGTTCGATAGAGCCAATGCCAGCCGGCTCCAAGAGGGACCCACTGCTGGCCAAGGCCAAGCCCATCAGCAACGGTGGTAGCACCTCTGTGACAACATATTTAAGTGGGAAAAAACTGTGCAATGGAAACTGCAGCTGAAGAGAGGAGTGAGAATATGTGAGAGCAACAACTCTGCAGACACTACGGTCAGTGAAGAAGGAGGGGGAGGAGGTGCTCCAGGCGCCGGAGCAGAGATTCCCCTGCAGCCCACGGTGAAGACCATGGTGAGGCTGGCTGTCCCTCTGCAGCCCATGGAGGTCCACGGTGGAGCAGATATCCACCTGCAGCCCATGAAGGACCCCATGCCAGAGCAGGTGGATGCCCAAAGGAGGCTGTGACCCCATGGGAAGCCCACGCTGGAGCAGGCTCCTGGCAGGACCTGTGGACCCCTGTGGAGAGAGGAGCCCACGCTGGAGCAGGTTTGCTGGCAGGAATTGTGACCCTATGGGGGACCTACGCTGGAGCAGTCTGTTCCTGAAAGACTGCACCCTGTGGAAGGGACCCACACTGGAGCAGTTTGTGAAGAACTGCAGCCCATGGGAAGGAATCACGTTGGAGAAGTTTGTGGAGGACTGTCTCCCATGGGAGGGACCCCACGCTGGAACAGGAGAATAGTGTGAGGACTCATCCCCCTGAGGAGGAAGGAGCTGCAGAAACAACATATGATGAACTGACCGCAACCCCCATTCCCCATTGCCCTGCACTGCTCTGGGGAGGAGGTAGAGAAAATCAGGGCAAAGTTGAGCCCAGGAAGAAAGGAGGGGTGGGGGGAAGGTGTTTTAAGATTTAGTTTTTATTTCTCATGACCCTACTCTGATTTGATTGGTAATAAATTAAATAAATTTTCCCCAAGTCGAGTCTGTTTTGCCCATGATGGTAATTGCTGAGTGATCTGCCTGTCCTTATCTCGACCTACGAGCCTTTTGTTATATTTTTTCTCCCTTGTCCAGTTGAAGACGGGGAGTAATAGAGTGGCTTTGGTGGGCACCTGGCGTCCAGTCAGGGTCAACCCACCACATCAGGTACAGAGGGGAAAAGGCAGGAATGTTCCAGTTTTAGTTACTGCTCTTTAGCATACACTGCTTCAAAATCAGCATTAAATACATGCATTTTTTTCTAGGCAGTATATAATACTGCCATGTAATGGCAAAAAGGTTCAAACAATACACAGCCTGGAAATGTTAATTGTGGAGGAACTGAACTGGCATGCTATTTTAATTTTTCTTCTTTTTTATTAAGCTTTGTAATGTTGCATAGCCAGAAAGTATGCATACCAGTGAAGGGTGAAAGCAAAGACAATGATCTGCATAAGAAACATAATGCAGGCAACATCCAGTCCTTTTGCAGAAAGGTATCGTATTCCCAATAAGAAGGTCAGAAATGAGAACTCTGCTTTCTGGGGAGCCTCTCGCCTAAGAGCTTGGACTGCTTTGGATCATGAGGGCTGTAAGCAGACTGTAAGTTACCTGCTCAGGTGATGGTGTGCCCTTCGGAGAAGGCACAGTGCTGCAGTCCAGCATCTTCCCTCACAGCCCAACTAACATAGGGAAAAGATCAATTTTCCCTTGAAAACAGCAAAAGATGTTAGAAATCTCAGATACAAGGTTTCTTATTGCAATGTGCAGTTATATGTGTTTTGAACTCTTTCATAGCACTAGCTGGTGATTTAAGCTTAGGATCTTTCCATTTTACTAAGCAAAATTAAATGTTGAGGGAACATCTCCACAGGGAAGATCTGACTGCAGTTTACACAAACGTACCCTAGCTAGAACAGGAACTAATAGCACAAACTTGGTGCAGACAAGAAGATCTGTAAATCCAAGTAAATATTCAGGCAGTCTGTGCTGAACTCCATACTGGTTCTGTTACAGTGCTGTTCGTAGCTCAGCTAGCTTGTTAAAACTACTTTGGGTGTTTCAGCATAAGCTGTTAGAACGCTTTTTCTTCAGACTGGGTATTCATTCAGGACACAGAGCATAATTTTCCCCTTTCTGTATGCCTGTTTCCAGCAAAGGCAAACATCTGTGTGATTGTAGTCATGTTTGGCAGCAGCATAGGCATACCCTCAGATCAAACTATCGGAGCGTAGTTGCAGTATCTAATTCTCCCTTCATTCCAGTAAAATAAACATGATGTGACTTCATTCACACAAATTAATTTAGAGGTTTGTGGACTACAAGTAATGCAGCAGTATATACATTTCACATTGAGTTTTTCTAGGTCATTCTAAAAAAAAATTTGAAGCATCCTGCTGGAGACAGCCATGGCAAGGCCCTACCATGGAAACCCAGGCAGTGACCTTGGCTGCCCGTGTCAAGAATCCTGGGCAAATAGTTTAGGAAATGGGGAAGAACTAGTTTTGAGGAGGGTATTCCTCTGAATTTCTCTGTTATAGTGATGTAAGAGCAGGGATGTAAGAATGTCTTTTCTTGAATTTCACTCATTCAGGCTCTGTGGTGGTTGGCATGCTTTGGACCACCTCCTCAGGGTCAAACATGGATCCATTTTTTCTCTGGAAGGATAATGGGCCCATCGCTTGCACCATGTGGCACATCCTCAGTTGGTCTAAATTGGCATCATGAATCTATTGCAGAAAATCTTGGCTCTGTTGAAGTCAATGGCAAAGCTCTCACTGACTTCAGTGGGGGATCAGGATTTATTCCAGCGAGTTCAGTGGAAGCACAGTTTTTACCAACTGCAGATCTGGATCCATTGTTTGACGCTTGTTCTCAGTTTGGTTTTGTTTAAAAGAAAATTTTGAAGAAGATTGTAAGACAGCTCCACCAACCCCTGAAGCCCATGGAGCTTTTGGGTCTTGGCCCCAGGTGACAAGATAATAACAAGTGCACATAGAAGTTGGTTTCTTTATAGAAATAAACTTCTACATGAAGGCAGTTACTGATTGGTTTTGTTTATATCATTACTCTGCAGTACAGCTGTTATCCATATTAAAGCACATTTTCTAACCCATTTTTTCAAGAATAAAAATCCATCTTAATTAGTAGAACTATTGGCTGGGTTGTTTTGTATTTCTGTATTATACTCTGCCTCCTTATTTTTTTCTGAATGCATCACATACAAATAAGAACTTTGATTTCAAATATAGGGCCAACCCCTCTCCCTTTCAAGTTTATGAGCAGAAGTTATTTCAATTTGAGCAGGATGGGACGGATGGAACATAAAAAAGCCACATCATCAGCTTAAAATACAAGTCCAATAAAAATGAAGTTGGAACTTTACCAGCTGTGTACTGATGAAAGTATATGAGATTTTAAGTAAGAGAAGCTGCTCAATATGGACTCACAAACAAAACAAAACAAAAAATGAGCCAACAGAAAAACAAACCAAAAGGAAGAACTGGGAGAAGCCCAGTGCAGACAGCAATCCCAAGCAGAGGTCATTTAAAAAGATAAGTAAAGGGATGTCTGAATGTAATGTACAAGTTGATCTACTCCATTATTCAGAATAATCTTTCCCTTTTTATCCTTAACCTAAAAAAATGGGAAAACCAAACCACAACAACAAACAAAGCAAGCAGAGAATCATGTACTGCCGTGACTGATCAGGCCTGGGGTCTGTAAAACCTAGTCACTGGCACTCAGCAGTACTATCTAGCTGTTATTTTTCTTCTATGCCCTTCACTTGTGTCCATAATGTAGGGGTGGAAGGTAATAACTGGACCCATAGCCATACAGGACCAAGAATAGTTAAGGATACCCAGGAAAATTCCTTGGCAGAGGACCAGCTTCCTGCAGGAAGCCATTGCATGCAAATTTCCAGAGGGGTATAATACATGCAGATACAGTGCGCATCAGTCTGCGGTAGGTCAGGCTGTGGACTGGAGGGGACAGCAAGAGCACAGGAAGGGCTATTAGGATTCTGCAAGGTTAAAGAGTAAAGTGGTGAAAACAGCAAATGATCCCGATAATGTAACAGCTGAGTAAATATATACATTATCTGTAAGGAATAAGCAGTATGGCATTTATCCTGGCCATATGGAAACAAATATAACTTGTTTTTTTCCATAAAGGCCACTCTCGATTATTTAATTATTTTTAAAAATCTTCTTCTGTATCATATTTATAGTATTCCTGAATGCTTTCAGGTTCTATCTCTACATTTGCAGATACTTGATATATGATGGCTTTGCAGCAAGTAATTTCAGTCTTATTAGCAAATACTCCAAACAATTTTTCCCGTGAAATAGCTGCTTAGAGTAATTTATTCTATCAGATGAGGATCTGTGATCATGGTGTGCCTATGCTGGTGGCACTTTTTCCGTTTGGGTCCTTGCTTTCAACGGGAACCCAAGACTCCAACAAAACTCATGCCGAGGTGCCTTAAGTTTGCCTAGCCTGCCTCTGGTTTCCTTTGACCACCGGTTTCCATGTGAATTCACCGACGGGAGCCGGGACGCCGCAGCCCCCGGGTCTCGATAGCAGGGCACTGCCCCAGCGCCCGGGGGGGCTCCCGAGCCCGGCGGGGTGTGTGCGAGTGTTTCTTTTTGCTGCAAACCGCTTTTAGCCAACTCCCATCCCCGCTCCCAGGACCCGTCCCGGCGCGCCCCCGGCAGCGGGAGGGTCCCGGCCGGGGAAAGCCCGGCGCCGGGGCCGCCGCGGTGCTCGGGGCTGCCCGGCGGGGCGGCGGGGCGGGCAGTCCCCGCTCCCCTCGGCCCGGCTGCGCCGTGTGGCAGCGCCTCTGTCAATCAGCCTGACTTCACTCCTGCACGCCCTGTGTTTCCAGTATTATACCCCCGCCGCCTCCTGGTGTCTCTGCTTCGCTGCGAGCCGGGAGCGCGGCCGCCACTGCCGCTGCGGCTGCGGCTGGGCGAATGCGCGGGCGGCGGGGCGCGGGGCAGCGCTGAGAGGCGCGGAGAGGCGCGGAGAGGCGCGGAGCGGGGCTGCCGCCTGGCCCGCCCCGGCTGCGGGCGGCGCGGCGCTCGGCCGGCTGCGGGCAGCCCGGGCGCCGGCCCCCGCGTCGGGCCGGGGCCGCCGCGATGGACCCTCCCGCGGGCATCGCCTGCGTCCTGCTCTGCTGCGCTCTCTCCCTGCCCGCCGGCGCCCTGCGGCGCCCCGGGGACAGAGGTAGGTCTCCGCCGAGACGCCGCGGCCGCCCCGCCGCCTTTGGGCTGCTCGCTTTGCCCCGCCGCCGCCGGCGGTGCCTTGCAGTCCGCCCGTCTGAAGTCGCGGCTCCTCGCCCCGCGGCTTTCCGCTCCCCGTGAACTTCTTCTGCGGCTACTTTTGCCGGGTTTCCAGTTGTTTCCTGCAAGCGGCAGGCGGGGACGGGGACCGGGACAGGGGTACCCGCGCCGCCGGCGGGGAAGGGACGCTGTCACCAGCGCCGCGCCGGTGCCCGCAGCCGCTCGCTGCCTGCCCCACGGAGAGGGCGAGCCCCGGCGGGCAGGGCTCGGTGCCTGGAGTTCCCCGTGCGGGATGAAGCACATGGCAGCTCGTCTGCCTCCTTCTCCTTCGGCCCCGGCCATCGCCGCCGTCCGAAACTCCCGGGGCTCCCGCTGACACCGCTGCCGATCGCTGCCCGTCGCGTCCCCATCCCCGCTCGACTCATCCCCGCCGCACCGGGGGTAGTTTGAGGGACGTGCCTTTCCCTTGCAGGCTTGCCACTTGCACACCGAGTCCCTACCCCTGCCCCTCCGAGCAATCCCGAAATGGATCAGTGTCCTCTCGTCATCGCTGGCCACCCGGGTAGCCCCAAAGCCCCCGAGGCGACCCGGGCACTGAGCGGGTGGGCAGGGGTGCGGGGTCCCGGCTAGGTGGGCAAAGGGTAGCGGGACCCTGCTGCGTGGGCAGGAGTGCGGGGTCCCTGCTGGGTGGGGAGGCTAACGCTGCCGTCTGGTGTTTTGGGGAGCAAAAGGCAAGTTTGAATGAACTCTGCACACTTCGTGCCGGTGAATGAAGTGTCTGTACAGAGCGCAGTGTCCATCTGCCTTATGTAAGTGTCTGCTGTGCTAATGAATAATGGAATAAAAATCCCGCGGCATGAGGATGTGTTTAGTTCTAGTATCTCTCTCCTCTCTTGCTTTCTCCCTGTAAAGATCCAGTTCTGAGGAATATAGAGGAGTACAGCCTTGTGGTCCCCACCAGCACCGATTCAGAGGGCAGGTTCCTATCCCACTTGGTGTCTGGACCGCCAAAAGCACGCTTCAGGAGAGCTGCGGAGGACTTGCAACATGAAGCAGCAAATGAGCAAATATTTTACAATGTCACTGTTTTTGGAAGAGAGTTTCACTTCAGGTTGCGGCCAAACTCCAGGCTTGTGGCCCCTGGAGCAACAGTTGAATGGCAGGAGGACTCTGATGAGACTCGCGTTGAACCTCTCTATGGGAATTGCCTCTATGTTGGGGATATCACTGATTTGCCAAATGCTTCAGTTGCAATCAGCAATTGCGATGGGCTGGTAAGTTACTTTTGTTATTGTATCAAAGATAATTACATTAATTTCCCGCAGTCTTTAAATATAAAATGTGTGGACTGTCAGAAACTCACACCTCATATGGTAACTGTGAATGCAAATTAACTAATGTTCCCTTGTGTGGGAATCGCTGCGCTGCACCAGGCGCTTCTTTACAGACAGTGGCACGGGAAGTTTGAGCGCATGCTCTGTGGCAGCTACTCTGGAGCAGAGCAGCTGAAGCCAGGATTTATGCTGATTTGTGGTAAAGTTGCTCGAGGAGTCTGACGCTTTGAAACAGAGGATGAAATGGCACGTTCTCGGCATTCTCTTCCACTTTTCACTTCCAGTCTGCGAAGGGAAATTTTAGAAGAGTTAATCCCGAATAATGGGCTGAACAGCCCTGGAAACAAATATGATAGGTAAAATGGTTTTGCCCTGGAAAATTTTAATTTTTCACACTCTGTTTTCATGGATCTTTCACTTCGTGAGTTTCATTGCCTAATCAAGTGATTGATGGAAGGTCGCAAAAGAGTTTGAGTTTTACAAGCAAAACAGCTCCCTGTGATAGATCTTGCAAGGCTGTGTGTTTTAAAACTTGCTGCAGCTTTCTGTTCTGGAGTGCATGTTCAGCAGTCAAATTATTACTGTTTGTCCCTGACATCCTAAACTGTCGTACTATCATTTGAACAGTAATTACTGCACAGCAATTTGTTTAGTGAGAAAAGGGCTATATTTTTGATAATGAACAGTTTATCCAGCCAATATTTTCTTGCTATACCCTTTAGAATTCATAATTTTGAGATTACTTAATTTTAATGCATTCTGTTCTCTGCATAAAAAGCCAGTATGAGTCAGTTGTATTTCTATTTATTTAATCATAGAAAGTTGTTCATTTGCTGTGCCAGGAAGATAACATGTATGGAGATAGTATGTTGGCTATCTGAGAATGGAAAGGAATCAAATACTTTTCCCCTTACTCTTTCCTTTCCTGTGGTTTCTCCTAGCCATGTGCATTCCTCTTTTGAGAGGCAGGTTTTTAATGTTGCAGTTGTTTGATGTGGGCAGCTGTCTGAGGGCAAGAGGGACATCAGCAAAAAGAGCAATTCAGAAAGCAGCATATGAGCCTGCAGGCCTGCCTCTGGTGGGGATGCAGAAGTGCTTTGCTCTCCCCAGACCAGGCACAGATCATTTTGTGTACAGCAAAATTTACTTGCTCTGGGCATTGCAGAACTGGGGTGGAGCCAAAGCTCTTCTTCCTTGTTCCTCTGTGCTGAAAGGTAGAGGCAGATCCTGTTGACAGCTGCTCCTTGCCTTGTGCTGGCTCTTCTCATCAGCACAGGTGTTGACTCTAAGGGCAGTGGGGAGCTTGTTCCTTCTTCCTCCCAGTGTTAGCCAGAGTGTGGGATTCTTATATTTGGAGAAAACAATTATGATAAAATATAACAGGAGTTAAAACCAAAGTATGGATAAGGCTCTGAAGGTCCAAGGCCTCATGTTGCATGTGTAAATGACAGTGTTTATTAAAATGCTGCACTTTTCGCATTGTAAGTAACTTCTCAAATGCAAAGAAATGAAGTCAAGCCTCAAGTCAGTGGCACTCATAAATGGCTAGAATCCAGAAAGCTACCAAAAGAATTGTAGTTTTCAACCTGTATCCACAAGCTGTGTGCCTGCCTCTTTCCAGCATTCCTGTTTTCATTAGAAGAAGCAGGGGAATTGGTCTAGCATGGGAGCTGCCATATTCTAATCTGCATGTCACGCTGGTTTTCACATGGCACTACAACTTCCGTGATTCTGCTAATACATTTGGAAATGACTTACTGTTTCCTCCAGTGCATATCTACATTCTAAATGTTGCAGGGCAGGGACCATGTTTGTTTTTGCCCAGGTCACTGAAGCCTTCCTGCAGGAAGCATTACCTCAGTACCTTTAAGCATCTGGCTGTAATGATTTCCCTGAGATTGTGCAGTAAATCTGTTGTGGAACAACAAATTGAACTCCAATCCCTTGGGTACTATGTTCCATCTCTACCCATTCCCTCCTCAGTTTCTTTCTTTCTTTCTTTCTTGTGGGGGGGAGAGTTTAAAACAGATGCCAATAGAATTACACAGTCTCCAAGAAATGAAGTGGTTCCCCAAAAGCCACTGGTCCATGGACAGCAATAATGAGCAACTAACCCACTGAAATTAATACCGTACTTAACTGTCTCTCGGTTTACCTTCTTATTTCTTGTGTTTGCAAGGAGTATAGAAGAGTCTCTGGAGCAGTGTATTGCTAGCAAGATGTTCTTAGAGACCACGGGGCTGTATGTTATTCTCAGGTTTATTGGTATTTCAGATGTGAATGAAGACATGGACAAGGCTATTCTCAACTGGTTTTCTATGTCCGTTTTTTTTCTTCATACCTATTTTACTTCAGTGGAGAAATTCAGTAGTATCATGGATTTTCTTTCAGTTGCCTAACAATATACATGCCATGGCTAATGTTCCTAACATATTGCAAGTATTTCCACCTCTTTTTCTAGATAACTCTGGAGATAGGGATGGATTTGTCTGACAATTGACTTGCCAACTGACAGGTGTTAGAGTTGTTTGTTATGAACTTGCTTCATTTAATTCCTAGTATTTTCTTGAGTACTTGCTTTTGAAGGTGGTTTGACATCTGTCTATGCTTCTGGTGGGCTTCCAGCTTTTGCATCCAGACATTAGGGCTGAAATAGTATTTGAATTCAAGTTTCATAGTTTGTTCTTTACATTGCAAACTTTTGTTGACTGAATCTGGTTCAAGTCAGTGAATGCATCTGCCACTTTGCCAACTTATGTTGTTATTTCCTCTATGAACATCCCCTTTGGTTTGCAGTTTACTGCCAACTGTGTCTTATTTTCCAATTATTGTCTGAGAAGAGTCTGTCTGGTGGTGTTGGTATTGCCAAAATGAGAAGTTACTGGAAAGGATTTACATGAAAATAGTAGATCTGCGAACAGATTTTTGAACTGTACTATAAATGATGAAGGTTTTTAATCTGCAATAATTCTAAAAAATGAAAAGGTACAGTGAATGCATATAGAGAATTATCTGCTGGCCTGACTGAGGAGATACACAGTTAGTTTGGGTCCTCCCAGTTTTCTGTAACAAAGTCAATGACAAAATTAGTTTTATTGATCTAAAAATCAGATCAGAGACAGATGAAGAGAACTTCTGAACTATGCAATCTAGGTGTGTTTTCAGAGCTGAAATGGGTCTTTACAAATCATTGGAAAGTTAAAGCTAATCAACAGGGTTTTTTAACAGCTCTCTGAATTATGGATGTGATTTTTACCATATAAAAAAAAGTTTTGTGAAAGCTTTACCACTTAAGATGAAACCGCCCTGGACAACTTGGTATCGTCTTGGTTGGCGTGATAGCATTCAAACTGATTTTCCACAGAGTGGGCAGAACCAACATGGTCAGCTGTCTGTGGCCTGCAGACTGTTGTGGAAGATATTGCACTTTGAGTACATTCTTGGTCCTGGGCCAAATCCTTCCTTGTGGACACAGTTGGAGGATGAGGGAGACGGCTGTCCTCTCTAAGGAGAAGTGCTCGGAGGCTGTAAACAATAAAGAGTTAGAATTATGGCAGTCCTTCCATATTGTTGCCTTAACTATGGGAACTCCCTTTCTTCACCCCAGCAGATGAACCTGCCGTTGTAGAAGAACTCTTTATGCATCTGGACTTCTTATTTTGATAAATATTTCTTCAATGCTCGAGGCTGATGTGCCAAAAATGTCTTCTTCAGGTTGACAGGATGGCAGTATTTGGTTATGGAACTTGAGAGACACAAACTCTCTCCCAGTCTCCTCATAACATTCGTAGTCTGTGGGCTAGAATGTGTGCTTAAACACAACCAGATACAGGGGAAACACAATACAAACATCACATCTGGTATGGATAATGAGCACATGATTAAATTAGGCTGCAGTGCAGAGTGAGACTTACTGACAGGATCCTGAAAGACTGAGGATCACAGCTTCAGGTTGAATAATCAGTATGATCTAGCACCCACTGAAGCAAATCGAGGAACATCAGTTTCAGTAATGCAACATGATGTCTTAGCTCTGCTTCGTTAGTATAATCCTCTTCCTTTTTTCAAAGTTCAAATATCAGCTGTCCAAAAATTTCACTGTATTGTCATTAAAATGGGAAGTTATTAGAAATGGACATATAGAAAGTAAGCTGTTCAGGACATTTATGGTTGTATGTTTTCTTACGGAACTGTAAGCATTACATGTCTTTGGCTTACTAAGCCATAGTCACCTTCCTAGTCTAATGGACATTAAGTGTTTCTTCTTATGTGATGAAATAGGCAGGGTTTGCTCTACAACATTTCAGTCTGTACTGTATGCTGTAATAACCCTTGCAAACCGTTTGAGAGAAGCCTGGTGGCTGGCTCCTTGCCCAGATGCTATTTCTTCTAGAAATGCTTGGGAAGCCAGCAATGCTTTTTAGACTCATGCCCAATGCTAATAGTAACTGTAGTACTGGGCTGACCTGGGTGGGTTTATGGTGATACGTTCACTTTATTAGCCAGTCATGAATCCTCAGGGATTGACTGGTGCTTTGACTACTGTTAATGTAAGTGCACGTCTGTCAATTGTCCCAAGACTTTGCTATACATTATTTGTATTATTAGTATTTTCCTCACTGTTTTAAAATCATAACGGCATATTTTTATTTTCTGCAGTCTTTATTTTACAGGGAAGTATTCATATAATCTAATTTTAAGCACATCATGTAAACGTAAATGTAGGAACCCAGGTTCCAGATTCCGTCAATGTTGTTTCCTGACAGCAATTCAAACTACCCATGTGAAACGCCCACCTTTCTCTTTCCTGGAGGAACATTCCCCCTCCCCCTGTTCTGTGCATTCCTGAAGACATTTGAACACCTTGTGAATTCTATCCTTGTTTAGTATAATCCTGCCTCACTCTGAGCATGAGCTTGAGCTCTTTGAAGTCAGTGAGTTTTAAGGTTATATTCTTAAATACCTTCCTGACAGAGATGCTTTCTTGGAACTGGCCACAGAGCTGAAGTTGAATCTAACTCACCTTAGGTGGATGATGTAATTTGCCTGGATAAGAGGGCGAAGGATCTGCTCACAATGACACACCAGGAGAAGACAAACATGCTTACATAACTGTGTTATTTTTCCTCTTAGACATCCATCTCCTGCTTTCATATGGATTTACAATTTACTTCTGTTTCTGTTTTATCTGTCTTTTGGATTACACTGGTTTGTGATGTAGCAAAAAAGCAGAACTCAAGGTAGCACAATATTATCTTCAAAGTCTGCTCAGGTCGAGTGCCTGACAGTTAAAACAGATGCCTGCTACAAATAATTCCAGTAATTATTATTTTTTTTGTATTCTAAGTTCTTAGCATTTACATTATGATCGGGTTGCATCCATTTTTAGTGGATTAAACTTCGGCATATATAATCTCTTCATTTGGGAGCATTTTCTCTTTAAATTAAAACAAAATCAAACCAAAGTTGCCATCTGTTTTTTGTGTTATGGCAAAAGCCACTGTGGGCTTTTTTCTTTTTGGATAAGTGGAACTATAATACAGTGACAGGAGAAATGCAAATAATTCCTGTGACAGTATAGAACAACATTTAAAAGCCATTCTCTTTAAGAAAACAGCAGCCCTTCCTCTGCAGATGATTAGAGTGGGATCTCCATTAACCCACATGATCTTTTGAATTCAGCTGGGGTCTCTGCATGCTTGAGCCAAGCATGTATGTAAATTTTAGCACAATCAGAGCCTAACTGCACATCCACAATCACACACATGATATAAAAGACCTGCATTGCCTGACAGAAAGCAATGGAGCTATTTGGATGCCTAACACTCAAGAATATCCATGTATTTTTACAGGACAGAGACTTTGCTTCATAACTCATTCTCTCGGTTTCTACTGTTCATGTCCTTGGCCAACACTAGCCTAGTTGGACAGCCCCTTCTGCTGTGTAAATTGCAGAGACTTTCCCTTTTAAATGTTATCTTCTGAAACACAGAGAGTGTAAACACTGTGATTCAGCCTCTGACTGGAGTAAATTATCCTCATTTTGCTGTCCTTAAAAGAGACTCTGTCATCAGTAAGTACTATTTTTTTTTCTTTGCGTCTTCTGTGCATGGATCATCTCACCTACATTTTATCTGAGAGCAAAGTCATTTCCTACATCATACAGGTGGACACCATCTGGACAGAATATCCTTGGGCAATCAAAACCGGTATCGTTGTGGTATGTTATAGGCCTTTGGATAAAAGATAGGTATTTCCTTATGTCCTGTTTGACCTTGTGTTGCATTGTCCTCATTGCGGTAGTATCTCAGCTGTACTATTCTCTTTGACCACACTAGAACTAATTTTCCAACCAGAATATTAAACCATGTACATCCAAGAAAATGTGCCTAATGGCTCCTTCTAGTTTCCATCTTGAAAGATCTCAATATAGTAGCTAATTTTGATAAGGTCGTAATTACTTTCTGGGGTAAGCAGAACATCTATTTTGAGAAGTCTGTCCCTCTTCAGCTTCCAAAGGTGTGTCCCTTGAAAAATGTTATTAGCTTACTTAGTTACCAGCTCAGTGCTTCCTCATGGTGCGGAAAGGTGTGCTGGTATTCTCTGAGAATCTAACAGCACAGACTCCTTCAAATGGCAAGACATTCCCACATTTTGAGTTAATTACATGTTTACCTTTTGCTACAGAAGGTTGGAAAATATTTTTTTGGATCAACCAGAATTGTAGCTGTTGCATGGAGCAGGACCTTTTCTGTACAAATCACACTAGTATTTTATTTGACCTACTTCTGAGCACTTTTTATTAATGGTGACTGTTGCTTTGTAAGCAGGTCATGCCACTACTTAATTGCACACTAGGACATTTCTCATACTGGGTCTGATTAAAACACAGAATCAAGGAGCAGGTCTTCAGTCTTTTGTAGGGGGTTGCACAACCTTGCATTTGCATCCTGTGAATAGCCCTATGTGCACGCTTTCTCTTTCAGATCACCTTCTCCCCTTATTGCTTTCCTTCTTTCAAAGTTTCAGTAAGTTCTTTAACACATCACATCTGGTTTCTTTAGCCCCTTTATCTGTGTGTGTTTTAAATTCATCTTTGTTTGCAGAGTCTTGACACAGCGGGTTCCCAGTTTTAATAGTCTGCAGAATGAAAGGCCCACATTTCACATGCTATTTTCAGCACCATTCTATTAAACTGTAACATTGAAAAGACGAGTGTCCTCTTCAGGTGCTGAAGAGCACGTTGCGTCCTCATACCTAAATCACAGTTTCTGCTATAGATCTTCTGAGTTATTCCCAGGTCTCAAAATGTCTGGTACTTTCTTCAGATCTGGAGTTCCTGGAGTTCTAAGTGTGAATCTCAGCATTAATTTTTTTACTTTTTCTTCTAAGTAACTGTTTTCTGTTTAAAGTGAATGTTTTTAAGTAAGAGTTTCCCTCAAGGAAAAGACAGAGAAATGTAAGTTGTGTTTCTTGAAGTCTCAAAATCATCAGGCCAGTGAAGATCATCCCAAGTATGTTGTTTTGAAGGTGTCATTTTACAGCACAGATGAGTCTCTCTCAGCACCTCATTGCTCCTGAGAGGGGTAATCCCGTTCTCCTGGCTGCTCCCTGTCGTGTGCTCCCATTCCTCCCCTGCTCTGGCACCCTGCTCATCTTACTCCACCACACATTAACCCAGTGGGTGAGTGGCCAAACCAGGGAATTGCTGCCTGCCAGTCTACCTGCTTGAACTGGTTCTCTGTGGGGTGAGATGGACATTTGTATAGGCAGAGGGATGAAAGTGGGAATGCCCTCAGCTGGGCACGAGGAGAGCGAGATTGCTCCTCTGGTAACAGACAGACTCAAGCTGTATTGTAAAACCACATCCTTATTCTCATGATTTAGAAATGGGTCTGTTTAAGGGAGCGTGACTTGTGCCTTTGAGCATTGGAAGCTGGAACTGCAGCTTTGGACAAACAATTGTTCTGCTCTGTGGATGATGGCTTTCTACTTTGTAGCTCTGCTTGATTTATTCTTTTTTTTATACTTCGCAATAAAATTCCACCTCCATGGGAGGGGAGTGTTATGGGATTAGAGAAAGGAGTGGAGTTTACTGCTGTGGGGAGGAGAAGAGTCATTCTGGTGGTGGAAGGGAGGGTGGGAGAAGCAGTCGGAAGGGAAAGGCAAGTAGCTGAATGGTAAAAACAAAGCTAGAGAGGGGAATCTCTCCTGTGTCCTTCTGAGAGTTTGTCCACTGGCGTGTGTTACGTGGGCTGGGTGCCCCTCAAGTGGGCGAGATTGAGTCGCTGAACATGGTAACTTCAGTGTCCTTGTAGCCTCTCTGGTGCCACAGATAGAACCTGCCATGACCACTAATTTATATACTTGCCTCTTTTTTTTCTTTTGCTTCATGTCCCTTGTAGGACTATATCTACTAATCTATTTGTTTTCCAAAACTTTGACTTGCTAAAATTGAAGTCCCATTTGCACAACTTGATGTTACTCTTTGGTCTTGGTATCCTAAGTGTGTTATAGTTTATCAGCGTTCCCTTCAGGGTTATATTCTTTCTTATTCCCTTATATTGGTTTATATCAGATTTAATGTTTTGCCTCTTTATTGCTGCACTTGTGACCTTTACCTTCAAAATAAATAAATATAATTAATTCTTCACTTGTGCATCCCTCCATGGAGAATTCAGAGGTTGAAACTGCCCAGGGTCAGTGGTACTTGCTGACTCTTACACCTGTAAAGTACACTATTATCACTTTTCTTTTGATGTGGTGAGCTGTAAGTAAAGCTATTTTAACTTCCTTCCTACTGTCATTCCCTTTAACTTTTCCTGTAGTTGCCACCACTGTGTTTGAATTTCATTATATTGTCAGACCACTTTTTCCCAGCATTTAACGTCTAGCCTGGTGGACTTCAGGGAACAGATTACAATATATTTTCTATTGAAATTATGCATGAAACCTACTAATCCTGTAATGAGAAAGGGTTGGTAAACATCATTGGTATCTTTGTGGATAAGAAGCGCTTCTTCTACCTGTAACTAGATAAAGCTAATTTAATGCATTTAAGTTATTTCTCTTCACTAGGTGTATTGACTATAGGTAGCTGCTGTTACTGCCCTTTAATGATGGTGAACTATTTCTACAAGATTTTTGAAGCAAGAAAACTAGAAAGAAATAGCTGGCATATGGTCAGCATTTAAACTGGTCTTTAAAAGACATAGAAGCAAAATATCTTTCTGAGGTTTTAGGACGGCACAGTGCCACAGCTTGATGTAGGCCCTGAGTCTTTAAGTCTTTATTAATGTGTTTTCTGATTTACTACCACTGTAAGAATAATGCAGCTGACGTGTGGAAGAACCTGCATGGCTAACTAGCAGGCTGGCCAGCAGTCCTTCCTGACCTCTTGTCTTTTACCCCATCACTTCCAAGAAGCAGTCCGTGAAGTGGCAGGAATGATTGAATTTTGTATCCAGTACAGCATGTTTCTATAGGAGCCCTGAGTGTAGATCCCTCAGACTCCTCTTGTGCCCGCTCCCCTCTCTTGTCTGGGTAGTCCCTCCCTCTGTGCCCTGTGGGTTGCTGGGCTTCCAGCATGTCCAGCGGAGCTCTGGGCATGTGTTAGCTCCCTCAGGCAAACCCGTCCAAAGGCACCTTCACACTGCGCACCCAGAAGGACAGGGACTGCAGGTTCAGTGCTACTCTTGCACAATTTGGCCTGTAGGAGGAGTTTCTTTTTCAAGTTGTGCTTCTGAACATGTGCTTTTTGGCATGATACAATGAGTATTGTACGGTATAGGATGGAGAAAGTCAAAACAATATGGCAAGTCCAACAGGAGAGAAAAGGCTTATTTTCTTGGTAGTCAAAATATTTCAAGAGCTAAACATAGTAATAAACCATTTAAATTTTAATACAAATACAGTAAAATAATAGAATTTAAAAGGGAAGAGGGGAAAGCACAGATTTTACTCCAAAGACTTGCTAATTTTGCTGATACGTCCCCCCATGTGCAAGAGACAGTACTAACATCCAATACCTGTTCTAAGCAGATGCGTCTTGCATGTTCTCCCACAGTCAAGTGTGTGGCTCCCAAGGCTGGTACAAGGGCCAGTGCCCATGGCCATTACGTCGGCTGAAGGGCAGACCTGTTTGCAGGACAGAGCCCGTGGTTTGGAAGTGGAAAAAGAGCCTGCAGAAAATACAGAGATTAGCTAAGGATAGGTGGCAGCACAGGCTGTGGTTACTGTTTTAATAGTGGTTTTATTTGTTTAAAATCATGGCTTTTGGGTAAATCATGTTCATCCAACTCATACGCAGAAGAATATACTTTTTGATTCTTCAGAGTGTTAAAATTGCTAGGCTTTTTTCTTTCCCCAAGCAGAGGAGCTGTGGAAGGAATGTGAGAGATGTTGTTTGGAAATCACTCTGCAAACCAGAATGTATTTAAAAAACAGTTGTTGAGAAATAAATCACTACCTGATGATGAAGACAGCTGAGCTGGGCCAAGAGTCCTTCACGTGCCAGCGCTCTCTCACGTGACAGGAGTTATGCTGGAACCTGGCAGGCTTTGAAGCCTGCAAGGCTGAAAATGTCTAAAAATTTTCATATACTTAAACAAAGTAAGTAATAGCTAGACAAAAATTTGGCTTTGAAACTTTTCAAAACACCTCTCTGTAGAACAGTGTGAACCTACCTAAGGTCACAATCTTTTACCTATTGGGAGTAAAAAAATACCCCAAAACCCAGAAGCACAAATTTTACACCACCTCAGTTGAATATCAATAAGGAGCTTAGGGATGAAGAAGTTTTAGGGATGAATTTGGATTGATTTCAGATTTATAACAAAGCTTGAAATCAGAGTTTCCTAATAGTTTTAGGTTTGATTGTGAAAATGGCAGATCCACCATTTATCAGTAAACCAAAATTCTTAATCCCAAATAAATGCTAGAGGTGTCTGTCAATATTACATTTGTTTGCAAAGTTACGGCACATTAAGGCTGACATAAGCAGTAAGTGTAAAAATGTGATTAATCAAAGGATGATTTACCACTCTGAAAGAGGAATATGAAGCTCAGTCTGGATAAGTAATAGACAAGCAAAGAAAGACAAGACAATTTACAAGATGTTTTGAATTAATTTAAACTCCTCAGTAGGAATGGGTAACGAATTTACTATGAAAATATAGCTGTTAGTTCACTGCAGTCAAATTAAGGCCAAAAATAATCATACACGTCTTGTAAAACAGAGTAAAAATGCTGAACCTGTGAAAATCTAGTATAATCTTGCATTTATCTAAACAGAGAATCATACAGAAAAAATAGATCTATGTAAATTTTTATGTCATGGTCCAGCATCATCTTGCATAAAGACCTGGGAGGTCCCATGGCAAGTAGCTGATCTTTGGATTTGTTCCAAAGCTGTTGAAATGAGCGTGTTTAGTTTCACTGGCTTCATTTGGCTTTGTGTGGGCAGGTTGATTAGCAAAGGATCTGGGACAAAAAGTATGCCTTGGAGTATTCCACATCATAACCTTGTCTTTCACCTTGTTCCCTGTCCGGTGGTGTGGCGGTGGTGGTGAGGGAAGTGAGTACGAGAGGCCGAAGAGCAGCTTTTCCCATTACTGTTTATATCCCATATGCTGGATGGAAAAGGACAGAACTGCGTGCTTCTAAAACTGAAATAGCTCTGCTAAACCTTCTTCCCCTTCTGCCTCACACCACATCCCCACCACAGAAGAGGTGATGCATTAAGTGAGGGGGAGGGATCAGGAGAAACCCTGTTCTTGTCCATGCCAGGAGGATGAGGCAATTCCAGCTGCCTTGAATTTGCAGGCTCATTCTGACAGCTCTGCTCTCTCTTTCTCCCTATGAAGATGAGGCCAGAAAGGAGAAAGATTTTCCTGCTTACAGAGGTTGCCCCTCTTCACTTCTGCACTGCTGGAGGTGTGATGATGGGAAGAGCTTTCTCTGCCTATCTGAGATTATTTGCTCTGTCCTCAATAAAACTAGCATCACTTGCAAAGAAACCCAAAAATGCCAAATCCAACCCCCCCAACCAAAAAAAAAAAACCAAATCATGAGAGAGAGCAACATGAGAAAACCTCTAATTGCACATCTGTTCAACAGACTTTGTGATAATTCAGCAACAGCTAATTGAAACTCCTGGATCGTAAATATGCTTTCAGCCAAACTGGAGTTTACTTTCTCTGATGCAATCTCCTTTCAACTCCCCATTGCCCTCTGAGATTCTGGTGGTCAGGATTCCAACAATCTGTCACTAGATAGGAAAATTAGGAGTTGGGTCTATTCAATTATAATGAGCCAAACCTCTGCTAATCTGCATCATCGTGTCTCCACGGATTTCTGGGAGCTCTGTCACTTTGCATTAGCTGAGACCTGGCCTTATGTAATTAGATGATTTCACACTCTTCTGGTGACATGCCCTCCTCCGACAGTCTGCATTGCAGGCTACCATGGTTTGCAAAGAGATACACTCGTTCATGGGAGGCAGCAGGACAGACAAGATCTGTGAATACATATGCACTATTAACATGAGATTTTGTTAAGGCATGTGTTCAGGATTTGTTTACGTACTTGGAAATAGCGAAGTGCATTGGAAGAGGAGACCAGGGATCCCAGCATCTTTGAAGGTTCTCAGAGTCCTTGGTCACGAATGGGTAGATGGGTTAAAGACACAGCTGTGAGCGCTGTTTGTTCTCACTTGGAAGTGCGGGCTCACTGAAGGTGTCATGGCTTCCTGTCTCTGAATTACCATTCTGATGTAATTTTTGTGACATTTTCATGTTATCATGCAAGCCTGTCGAAATCATGACACCACTGGCAAAACTATTGAATAAATACAATGTTAGTAAGTGAAATTCATCCGTGATGGATATACTTAGGTCTTTGAAGGGTTTAGCTGCTTCTGGCCATTTTGTGTTCCTTTGGGGTGACTGAAAGAGGTGTTTGCTTTGACTTGTGGATTTAAGAAATGTTTCTGCCTAGGTAATGCTTTTGTAGTCCACTTCCAGAATGAACTCCATGCAGTCTTTAAACCAAGGATATAATTTTGGAATATTGAATCACAGCTTTCAAGTCCAACCGTATGTTCTAACTATCCCACTGTGGGAAACTGTTGGTTTTTTCTCTTTTCATTTTATATTTGTTTATATTAAGACCACTTTTCACTGACATCAGAGACCTATCAGGTCAAATTTAATCCCTTATATATCTCTTCTGTGCCACTGAGTCCATTGCTTTGACTTAATACAATGTCGACATTTGCAAGGAGTCTACTAAATCCTTAAGTTTAAATTTTATTTTGTTGTTAGGACATCACATTCTTAAATAAAAAAGGCAGAGTCATAGGAAGAACCTCATATATAGAGGCTGCTTAGTGACCTATATGCTATTGGTGACAAATTGTGAGATGCTTTAAAGTACCCTTTGAAAGAACGATGAAGATAGACTGACCCCTGTTTCCTATGAGGAAGCTCTGATCTTTGTAGGATGCTCTATAGAGGAGTTGTTAGCGCTCAAAGAGGGCAACTGAACATGGATTAGAAAGTGCAGGAACATTTTACCAAGCTGGAAACTCAGAGTTTTGAAATTGCATTAAGATGCTTCAGTGGAGTTGCACTTTTGACTACTTCTAATTAGTAGAAGTGACCTTACAGCTTTGCTGTGATGCTGCAGTGTTAGGAGGGAGCAGAACACAGTGACAGAGACACACATTGTGCATCTTGTCATAAAGCTGCCCCTTTGGCTCTGTGCTACCTTGCCAGCCTTTTGTCCAGCCTTTTAAAAAAGCACTAAACAAAGTTCTGTTAAACTTCATCTTTTGGTGAACCACCTAGTGATTATTGCTGGGGGCGTTCTGTCATACCGATTAGAAAAATATCCATCACCACTGGATGGATACCACCTCCTCCACAGGACGACTGCAGGTTGCCTGAAGTTTGATACAGAGTCCTGTTGCTATTCAGTAGCTGGTCTCCATAAGCTTCTTTAGCATGCATGCAAGTTGGCCCTGTCTGTGTTTCCCAGCCTTGTAGAGTGGGGGTAAAGCAGAGAGACAAAAGTGGGCAGGCAGCTACATCTGCTCCAAAACCTTCAGGTATTAATTATAGCTCAAATATCACTAAGAACCTGTCTTAGTCCCTAATAAAGAGATTTTTTTTTTTCTCCCTGGACTGCTTTATCTGCTGCATTTGACCACAGTGTCTGAGGACAGCTACAGAAAACAATACGGTTGATTCTGGCAATAGACTTACTCTATGAAGAGTACTGCACAGGTAATCTGATATACTGTTTATAATTTTTGGTGCTTCTTGAAACGTGAAAGCACTAGGCAGTGCCACAGGGCAGCATGGTGCACTGGCTACATTAGTCCTAATACTTATGTTTTCTAGTCTGTGTGGAGGCAGCTTTCTCCTTGTGATGATGTCCTCCCTGAAGCTGGTTCTAGGTGATAGTCAAGCCTGCAGGTTCTCACTCCTCACCTTCACAGAGCCAGGGACCTTGTCAGCATCGCTCCTTTGCCGAGGAATGTGGAGCAAATGGCCACCTTTGAAATTGCTGCCAAGAGGCGGTTAATACGCTCCACCACGGTTAGTGGATTTGAATTCCAAAGCTACACAGATTGTTTGAAAGTCTACCTCCCCACAGGCTGCTGCTGGGCTGGTGTGCAGTACCACTCTCCTTTTCACGAGCTGGAAATACTTTCTTCACTGGAGAAAAATGCACTGTGGTTCCTGCAGAGGAGTGTAGTGTTCAGAGCAGCAAGATGACTGTCTCTGTATGTGATTTGGGGGAGAGGAAGGAATGGGTCAGAAAAAAGGTCAAAGGAAAGAGGAGTTAGAGACATCTGATCAGTGTCAGCAGTGCAAGATGCTGAGCCCTGGCACTGGAGTGCTGAGGTGATGAGAATAGCTTGTGAGTAGCCCATGCACCAGGAATGAGCTGGCTATTCACAACAAAGTCCTTGTTCAGTGAATATTCTCTGTTAACAAGTACCTCCAGAAGGGCAAATGAAGCAAGAAGTGATGTCCCCATTTATCCTCAGTGCTAGTCTGCAGGGCAGGGCTAGAATACTGACTGCAGTTGAGAGCAAACTGAACTTCTTGCATCTCGCAAACCAGTACACGTGACGGTATAAGGTGAGTCAAGGCTGCCCAGAGGCACTGGGCAGATGGGAGCAGAGAGCTGGAGCCACGTGTGCACATCACCAACGCGTCCTGTGTGCTGCAGGACAGTCCCCTCCAGAGCTGCTGTGATTGATTCCACAGGAAGGGTTCACAGCTCCAGCGCAGAAGGGGCTGAAGCACCTCTCATCCTCAACCTGAATTTTCTTCCTTCTGCCAAAGCTTTTTTCAAGGAAAGTTGTCTCCCAGCCTGCTGTGCTGCCAGGTTCGGCTAGTGTGAAATAAAAAAACCCCGTCCCAACCCACAGCACAGGTTTGGTTCATTTGTTTGGGCTTTTGGGAATTTGAAAAAGTATTCTGTGGCTCTGCTGCTGAGTCAGCACTGGTGGGATGTGATTTCTGAATGTGATTTCTGTGGTCAAACTTTGCAAAAACCTTTGATGTTTAATATGCCTGTCAATTAAAACATGCTGCTATGCAAGAAATGATGCAGTGGCTTTGGGTGGCTTGGTTGCCTATATTGCCAAAATAGGTCGAAAGTATCAGAAGAGGGTTTAATACCCCTGTTTACATAGTATCATTTTGCTTGCTTTTTGGTTCATTAATTTCTGCAGGGACTAGGGTATAGTCTAAGAGCAGAAAGCCTCCTCTCTACTCTGTATGATAAAAATAGCTGGTGCTCTCTCCTACTAATTTGATTAAAGTGGTTATGGAAGTTCAGCTGCGTTACATCTAATACTGACTGCTCCACTGAACAGTGGAGCATTCTTCAGTTGGGCATTGACCGTCTTAGTGTCACTTGGTCAGGTTTGGATGTTGTCTGGCCAAACAGCCTTAATGGGTTAATCACGTTGGTGAAGTTTTCTTCAGAGCAGCCCAACAGAGAGCTGTGTTGGCACAACTAAGGCGGTGCCAGAGAAATAACAAGTGTCTGGGGGCAGGACCCTTTAAACACAGTTGTATTGCCAAATTTATCTTCCCACAGGGTGAACCCTCACATACTTGCACAATGTAGGAGCCACAGGAATAGCTTCAGGAAGATGTAGCCTTTTGCTGTCCTAATCATGGGAAGGTTTTCACAGAGAAGCAGTGCATACATTTAGATTCCTTCTGATGCTTTAATCAGACTGACAAAAAAGGGCTGTCCAGCTGTTTTTATGAGATGTTCAATAATGAGATTTACTCTAAAGCAAGTAAAAACCTTAGGAAGGTTTTAAGATTGTACTTTAAAGTGTAAGCTTGGTGTATCTATTCTTTTCCTAAGGGTGTTTTATTTGATTTTGGTACTAATTCAGGAGTTGGTCCAAAGCCCATTAGCATAAATGAAAAGAGTTTTATTGACTTTGATGGGATTTGGATCATGCTGCACTAATTAAATAGTAAAGTATCCATTAGCAGTGAAGAAAACAGAAGAGAGGAGAGCCAAATACTGTTGTGATGAACCCTGTGAAGTTGAGTGAACTGCAGCCAAAGTCTCAATATCTTTACAGATGAGCTTTTCTGTATTTCTCTGCCTCAGTCCTTTTGAAATAGGAACTGTGGGTTTTTAAGAGAACTAAATTTATTAAGATCCTTACGTTTGTCCTGCCTATTTACAAGTTTCCATACACACATTTATTCAATGAAGGTAATAGTAAGAAAAAAAATGTGAAGTGAGGTGTGGCAGAAGGAAAAGGTAGGCTTTAAACAATAGTGAAGTCAGGTGCTAATAATTTACACTTAGTTTGCTTGAGTATTCTTGTAAGGTTTTTAAGGAACACAGAGTTTCTGGATTCCAAAGAAAAGAGAAACAATTTTTCAGTGCTACTGATGCTGTAAGTAGAAGGTACAGCGAAAGGTTCATATAGTACACATATGGAAGGTCTACATAAAAGTGAGTTATATTTAGGGGAAAAAAAAAATATCTTAAAAAAAGCTAGTAGGAACTAGCCACAGAATCAATCATGTACAGGCAGATTAAAAATACAGTAATAAATGAATTTATATGTGCTGCTGGATGAATGCAAAAATGATCTGGCATTTAAAAATCAGACATGCTGTCTCTCATTCCTTTTGCTGTGACCCATTTTGCCTGGGTGGCAGCAGTAGCCCTTGAATTCAGTAGCCTACAGCACTGTTGAGACGCCGAGTCAGCACTCACATTTACAGGAGTTTCCCTATGACAGTGGGATGGTTGGAAAAATGCCACGTTTTGAACAAGTTGGATGTGTTGGAATTCAACTGTAACCATATAAGCTGAAGTTTTGAGGGGACTAGGTGCCCATCTGTGTTTGGATGTCAGTTCTCCTTAGGTGTCTTTTAACATACAACCCTAAATGAGAAATTTTCTAAAAACATCTTTCTGTCATTTTTTGCCTGCTGATGCATTTATGATAAGGGTAGTGCTCTCATGACAGTTCACAAAGTTATTTCCATGTCAGAGGTTTGTCTTTAGCCTTGCTAGTGTCCACTGAACACCCTCTCTCTTAACTTAGCAAAAAAGAGGTTTTCATAGAATCACAGAATCATAGAATCATTGAGGTTGGAAGGGACCTTTAAGATCATCGAGTCCAACCATCAACCTAACACTGCCAAAACCACCACTAAACCATGTCCCTCAGCACCACATCTACCTGTCTTTTATATACCTCCAGGGATGGCAACTTCACCACTTCCTCGGGCAGCCTGTTCCAACGCTTGACAACCCTTTCAGTGAAGAAATTTTTCCTAATAACCAATCTAAACCTCCCCTGGTGTAACTTGAGTCTGTTTCCTCTTGCCCTGTCGCTTATTACTTGGGAGAAGAGACCAACCCCCACCTCTCTACAGCCTCCTTTCAGGTAGTTGTAGAGAGCAAGAAGGTCTTCCCTCAGCCTCCTCTTCTCCAGGCTGAACAACCCCAGTTCCCTCAGCCGCTCCTCATCAGACTTGTGCTCCAGACCCCTCCACCAGCTTCGTTGCCCTTCTCTGAACATGCTCCAGCACCTCCATGTCTTTCTTGTAGTGAGGAGCCCAAAACTGAACACAGTATTTGAGGTGGGGCCTCACCAGTGCTGAGTACAGGGGCACTATCACTTCCCTAGTCCTGCTGGCCACACTATTGCTGATACAGGCCAGGACGCTATTGGCCTTCTTGGCCACCTGGGCACACTGCTGGCTCATATTCAGCCGGCTGTTGACCAACACCCCCAGGTCCTTTTCTGCCAGGCAGCTCTCCAGCCGCTCTTCCCCAAGCCTGTAGCGCTGCATGGGGTTGTTGTGACCCAAGTGCAGGACCCGGCATGTGGCCTTGTTGAACCTCATACCATTGGCCTTGGCCCATCGATCCCGCCTGTCCAGATCCCTCTGTAGAGCCTTCCTACCCTCAAGCAGGTCAGCACTCCTGCCCAACTTGGTGTCATCTGCAAACTTACTGAGGGTGCACTTGATGCCCTCACCCCAGTCACTGATAAAGATATTAAACAGAACCAGCCCCAATACTGAGCCCTGGGGAACACCACTTGTGGCCGTCTGCCAACTGGATTTAACTCCATTCACCACCACTCTTTGGGCCCAGCCTTCTAGCCAGTTTTTGACCCAGCAAAGAGCACGCCTGTCCAAGCCATGAGCAGCCAGTTTCTCCCCACCTTTGCTGCTCAGGTATTTGTGAAGAAATATTGTCTGCAATTTGTTTTAGATTTTCATTAAAGTTATCAAGAAAAAATGTTGTTGATGATACGATGATACCATGATGCCATCTTCTGTGTTTGTAAGCATATCTTGGCCTCCCATTTGCAAAAATCACGAAGGTCGCATCAGCTGCAGATTGTAGATATTCAAGTTGAATTGTAGATTTGTAGATTTGTCACTTCTGTGATAGCCAAAAATCCAAAACAAATAAATGCCCTAGTAAAATGAAATTTCCTAGAATACTCAAAATAGGAAAGGATGAAGGAATCAGTCTGAGGCTTAACAACACAAAGTTTCTTCTGTGCTTCCAAAAATAAAGTGGCTAAAGTAGAACTCCACCTCCCTTTTTTTAAAAAATCTTCCATTTCAAATCCAGTGATTACTTAATAGGAAGCTTCCAGAAAAATATTTTTCTGGCTATATGTTTTATGTGAGAAAGATTAACTGGAAAGAATTTTTTTCTTTTGAGGCAATGAGTGTGTGGGAATTGTGTCTTAAAATCAGGCGGTTCTGATCAATTCTATTCCTGTATTCTGTTGGCCAGTGTAGGTACACAGGTAAGTAAGGTTACAGAAGAGTTACAGGATTAACTCTTCAAAGAACATGACCATCCATTAAAGTGATTTCATTAACTATAAAAGGAAAATTAGATGGAGTCTCCAGCACATGGGAATATAGAGATGGATTTGCTGTATATGCACTGCAAAAGAAAGTCTTTCCATATAAAATTACTTTTTGTTCTGAGACAAGGGAAACAATCCAAAATATAATGTAAATGCTTTCATCACATTTAGCTTCATTGTTTCTAAATTAAAATATTTCTGTCTGAGAAAAAATGACAAACTAATTTTTCCCCACCCAAAACCTAATTTGGCAACTGTTGGTCCAAGTTTTTTTTTCCTTTTTTAATGTAAAATGTTGCCTTATGTTCCAGGCAATACAGTGTGTGTTTCCATAGCAACCTCTTCTCGTGTCTTGAACTTGTCAGCATCAACATATGACATTTTAAACTATAAAGCATTTACACATACTGCTACCTCTTTGGACCTGAGTGAGATTTGCCAAAAACTGGGCTCTTGCGGATAGTTGAAGTTAGGGAAAGGTGATGGAGTCAGATATTCTTCATACCTCTTGCTCCTTTACAAAGAACGTAAGAAGTCCTGTTTCGCTGAACTCAAAATAAACCAAGCAACGGGACACAGATTCCTGCTCCCAGCTCAAATGCTGGTTCACCCAACAGCTGACTCAAAGTCTAGTTTTTTTCCTAGGGCTGTTTGTCTGTGGGTTCTGTGTCTGATTCTCTGCACTGTGTGTTTTTGGGCTGTCTCCCTGACTTTTCTCAGGTGCACCTGCTTCTCAAGCTGCTCCATGTTGAGCGGAGTTGAACGCAGCACGGACACACATAGGCTTTGGACAGTGATGTACACCAGATCTCTCTCTGCTGCTGTGTTGCTTTGTATTTTAAACCCAGTAAATGGTGAACCCTTTTCAGGTTAAGTGCAGTCTAATCCAACTGACAATGTATTTGCAAAACGTTTATGAAAGAAAAGAATGAGGAAGGGGAACGGACAAGACCTAGTCGGATAGGAGGGAGTAGAAGGGACGGTATTCCAGTGAGCAGTAAAGAGGAATTAGCTTGACTGGCCAGACATAATTGTAAAACTTTCCCTTGTAGGTAGGAGGGAGCACTAACATAATTCTATGTGATGTGCTCTTACTGTCTTCCTTTTTCTGTATATAGCATGGTTTGGCTGCTGATTTGAGCTTCTAAAATATATATTTGCAGATAGGGGCAAGCTGCCAAAAATGTGACTAATAAAAAAATGCCTATTGATCTCTGTTTAAAGCCTATCTTAACATTGCTCTTTGGAAGATAGTAATCAGTTCTCACGTATTGTAGTATTTATACGGATACCTTCCTGAAAGATAGCTTTATCTGTTCCAAACAGAGAGGAATACTGCTCTCCTATTTTGGCTGTCGGTGCGTATGTGGATTTATCTTTCACATGATTACATAGGAGAGAGCTGATTTACCCAGAAGTACTTCTCATGGCCTTAAACCCTTACTCCAATGGTCTCTCTCCACATTAAAATAAAATCAGTTTAACGGCTTGTTTTGTCTTGATTTGTGACTTTATGGTTTGGAGCAGGAGACTCCTTCCATGGATGTCCCTGTGCATCCAGAAGATGTGGGTGTGGATTCTTTCCTCTGTATTCACTGAAAATAGATATCGCAGTGATGTTTAACTGTTAGGAATTCTGCTCAAGCTCCCCACCCATACGCTGCTCCTTACAGGGTGTCCCTGTGCCATGAGCTGGCCCGCTGGCCCACATGCACACACAATTCCGTGTGAGCTGTAGCCCTCCAGTCCTCATTAGAGGTATTTCCAGGTATGGAACAAACTTTTCCCTGTGAGACCTGGGAAGAGAAGCGATGGTATAATGAACTTTGGTGATTTGTTATCTAGGACTGGACATGGACTCTGCTCCAAAAGCAGAGCAGGTACTGTTTGTGCTGAAGGAGTAACAGTGCAACAACACCCAGGTATAAAACTATCTGGGCAAATATCTGACCATATATTACGTATCCAGCCCTATGTTTACATTCCTGGGTTGATATCTTTATCAGGAGAGATGAGAAGTAGATGCCTGAATTTCTCCTGGTCTTTCTCAGTAACTACACTAGTACAGTATGTTCTCAGGCCAGTGCTTTGATCCAGCTGGGATATAGCCAGAAGGAAAATAATTTCATACTTTTAGTTTGCTAATCAGGAAATGAGATAATTCATATAAAAAGTCTCCTTTTGGAAAAAAGAAAAGCCTTCTGGTCACTTTGCAGACATTAATTTTCAGATAAAGAATTTCTATTTTGCTTCTGAACCAACCAAACATTTAATACAAATAACATAAAGCTTTGTGTTTTCTGTGTTCCTTAAATCCAGTTTTAGACAAGAGAGAGGCCTTTCCTTCCTTTCAGAATACAGCTGGTTCTCTTGAAATTCTAGGTGTGTAAATACACATACTGCTCTCTTCTGTTAGTTTTCTGCATCTTTTGCTCACTGAGGTGTAATCCAATAAATACCACCTTCAAATCCTCTTTGGAGGACTGGGAAAGTTCTGTTCTGTTGCTGCTGAGGGAATTACTGAGTTTCAGTATTCCTTTTTTTTGCCCCTGGTTTGTAAGAAACGTTGTCTGTTCTCCACAGTTGTCCTTACATGAACTCTTCTAAAGCGTTTGCCCCTTCTTTGATTCATCTCCTTATTTCATTTATGTCTCTTCTGCATATTGAGTCCCCAACTAAACGTAGCGTTACCCACTACATTCACTGCTTACGAGTGAAGGCTGCCTCTTCCAAAGGACCTATGTGTCCCAGCATTTGTGTCTGTATTGTGTGTCTGTTACCCTTCTTTTTTGCTGGTACGGTCACCCTCTGAGCGGCTGACAAGCTGCGATTCCCCGGGTTCCTGCTTCCCAACAGGCAGCGCAGCGTCGCAGTTCCTTGCAAGGCTTTGGTTCAGCCTCCCCACATGAAGAGGGGGTAAAGTTGGGAGTGTTGGAGAGGGAATTATTAGGTTGCAAAGGGAAAGTGCTCCAAATGCTGCATATACATCCCCCTCTCTCAGTGACAGTGTTTTATCTCCCTCTTTTAAGCTTCCCCAGGCTGTAGATATCAACCGCTTGGGTAAGAGGTAGGTAAAGTATCTCTCCTTTTCCCATTTGTAGAAAATCAGTTGAAGTGGCAATACAGCACTGGCTCAAAAGAGTTTAGCCTGGCGGAGTTCAGCGTTATTTTGCTTACATGAAATAGCAGTTGCATCAATTCTGAAATTGAGAATTGCTCAATTATTTGGGCCAGTGCAATTAAAAACTAACAGATGAAAGTGAATGTAAAAGTAATTTTATTTTTATCAATTGTCAGGTTCGTGTTTTTATTTTTGTATTTGTGGTTGCCTTGTGTCACTACTACTCAATTGGTTTTTAGAGAATGCTATCAGAATAATTTCACGTTAAGGGAGACCGAGAAGGGTTTAAGAGAGCATAAAAGCTCCAATTCAGCAATGTATTTGCATGCATCCTTTATTTTAATCCTCTGCGTGGTTACCTTACCAAGTACATATTGCTCTTTTCTTTGGAAAAAAATAATCTTTTTAGTTTCTGGATTAAGATTTATGGAAACTACTGGAAAAGAGAGGTTTCCTGGAGTAGTCTGTATATATCATTATATTTCACTATACTTGTAACGTTATATTGTATTTTCAAGATAGTCCAAGTACCACCTTTTGCAAAAGGCAGTTGCTCCTTTTTGTGGAACTCACAGAAACTGAACATAAAACATTGATTAAATGAAATTTGGGCTGAATAGTTTAAATTATTGTACATTCAAAATCCCTAAAATGCTTAAAAAATGGACCAAATTGGCAAATGATGCTAATGCTCCTCTACAGCATATGGGAAAAATGGTTAAAATAAGTAAATCTTTCTTACTTTCAGTATTTACAGGGAGCATAATATCATTAAGAAAGGAAAATGTAAAACATGTGATAGCAGATGCCAGACTAACCACAGTACTCGGGCTGTCACGAGAAGCCCCTTTTCAAGCTGTACCCAGCCTTGGCCAAAGCATTCTTTTTGGACTAAGAGTTTTTCATTCCTGGTCTTAGGCCAAAGGTAAATTCTCCTCTGTGTGGAAACTTTCAACAAAACCGGTTCAATCATTTTTTAAATTCTCCCTCTCATGGGTGCTCCTGCCACTTTACCACCGCTGTGCGAATGGTACAACAGCTGAGAGGGGTCTGGTGAGCGTTAGCTTCTTCTGCAGTGTTCATGGTGGTCAGCTGAAGTTAAATCACTAGTTTAAATTGTCAGCAATGAATGTTTTTGCAGATGTTCACAAAAATATTGCTATGGTCCTTTGCCTTTTATTGTTAATATTGCAAAGAACTTTTATGACACTGATTACTGATCTTTTGTACGATACAAACCACAAAATCTCCTGGAGTCATGCCCGTAGCCAGCCTAATAAAGTGTCTGAGACCCAAAACAGCCTTCTCAGAAAAATAAGGTTGTGAAACTTCCAGTGATACTAAAGGCCACAGCGGATTTTCTGAAGGATTCCATATATACCTACCCTCTCCATAATCCAGTCCAAAGTGCACATTTTAGTAGAGTTAAATAGGGAACTAAAAAAGATATACGTGGCACTGAGTGAAAAGTGAAACTTGCACATGGCAAGGGAGTTATGGTCTTAACTTGTTCGAGCTCCAATGAGTTTGAAGTATCTAACTCACTGGGGCTGGAGGGCTTCGCACATCCTGCTAACCACCTCTTTGATGTGTAAATACCTTTGAATATGTAACCCCACACAGCTGAGTCTCTGAGCTCTGAGTTGTTGGGTTTTGTTGGATCCATGTTGTAAACTCCTGAGGAAAGGGAGGTGTGCTGGCCTTCACTGTCCTCTTCTGAATTTGTTTCCAACCTCTTTCAAAATGTTTTGGAGTTGTTTTAATGCTTTTTAAAAAAATTATGTCTCCCCTGTGCAACAGCAGTTACGAGCATCACTGTTCTAGCAGAGAAGGGAATGTGGAACTATGGACTTTGAAGTAGCCAGAACTCTTGCATGAGGCAACATGAACTCATCAGGCAATCAGAGAAGAGCTAAAATACATTTCTAGTGCTGTTTGAAGGTAATTTTCAGTTTCTTTAGGACTGACTTGCTTGAAACATGTTCACTTGTGAACTTCCTTGAGGTTAGAGATTGCAGAGCTGTTTTCAGCTGCGGTTTTATTTGAATGACTTGGTACTGTGTTTCTGTTATGTGGACATTCCCCTGCTTGCTTCTCTGAGGTCTTCCCTGGAGGTTCAAAAAGATCCTGTATCATCAAAAGAAGTCCCTTTTGCAGTTTACCTTTTGGCCTTTACCTTTATTTTGGCTTTTCTTGGTGAGCTCCTGGCTTTACACACCCAGATTTTTCTAACCAGGCAAGAGTGGTGTATGCAGAATGGATCAGTCTGAGATCCTTGATAGTCTTAAGTGTGTATGATGCTGAATCTAAATAATCAATTACGTGCTGTGGCTTATTTAATTTCACTCAATTTTTTCTCTCCTGATGGTTTATAAGGTATTCATACCATGTTTTGCCTAATTGACTTAAGTTAACTCTTTCTTTTCCAAAAGGAAATATGCCAAGCTATATGGGTTCAAATGAAGACTGTAGTCACGTTGGCATTTTTGCCTCATCTTGATTACATTTAGTAGTGGAAAAACCGCTTATAAAACTACATAATAAAACACTATCAGACTTTTAAGGAAGGCAAAAGCTAAATGGAGCTGGCGGGAGACAAATCTGGCCACTAAAGCAGTTATATCTCATGGCGAGTCTCTGCTCTAATCTAGGTTTCCATTCATTGAATGGGTAATAGCAGATAAAGAATGATCTCTTCTTTAATGTAATAATCTAGGCATTCATATTTTTTGAGAATTCAGACTCAAGTTCTGAAGAAACAAAGGCTTTATTTCAATTTGGCTGGATATTTTGGAGACTAAATAAAAAAAAAAGGAAAGCCTTTTAATCTAAAGAAATACATACTGTGTTTCTACTTGAATACAGAGCGACAAATTTACTGTTGCTTTTTCTTTGTTTGTTTAGTTTTGGGGATTTTTTTTTTTTTTTTTGGAAGCGCTTGTCTGCTGAAGGCTGTAATTGGCTCTGGAGAAGGCCTTTTACTTGTGTTTCCCAGTCATGGATGTCTGCACTTATCTCATTCTTGGCATCCTCCCATTTCAAAGTAAGACGTGGCAGTAAAGTATTCTGAGGCTGTGCCAAAGAGCAGATTGTTGTAGGAAAAAAAGTGTTTCTTATATGTTATGCTGAACTCTTAAGCTTCTAAGGAATTGGGCTAACCCATTTTCCCTGTAACATTAAAGAAGAAGGTAGTTACCACCCAAATAACAAGTTGCTTAGCGGTGCCTCTCAGTGCAGCACCTACATTTGGGTGAAGAATAAGTTTGGTCTGTGCCTCTTTACCTGTCCCATTCCCAGAACCTGGCTTGGCTGTGTTGGAGGGGCTTGCTGCGGGACGCAGGGAGGTGTCTGACATCACCCATGTGCGATCTGGTCTGCTCAGAGTCTGAGGCAGCTGCTGGTCTGAGAAAGGTGGTCACCCTGTAAGAAACCCTGTGCAAGTCAGATTTGCTTTTTTTTTTTTTTAAATTTTATATTTTTGTTTTTTGAAAACTATATTTAAGAGGTGGAAGTGAAAAAGAATGAGGGGTAAAGGAGGAGGAAAAATTGCTGATTTTAAACACATGTGGTGAGTGTAGATCAGGCTTCCTCACCAGCAGGGTTTTGCAGAAAAAGAATCCTCTACTAGTTTCCTGTGGGATGGATTAAGGCGTTAATTAATGAATTTGGAAGTAACTCTAGTTAATGTAGTTCCTGTAGCTGAGAATATGGAGTGCAGTTACAGAAAGAGAGGGCAAAGGGAGGAACTTCTCAAGTTAAATCTCCTATGTGTTGATTCATAAATCCATGTGTATTAATCTGTGGGAATCTACTTTGGAAATGGAAGGGACTAAACCATATTTTGTTTAAGTGTTAAAGTTAAATCTGGGTTGGAAGAGCAGAAAGGGGTGGAAAGTCTGTAGCTGGGAAAAGGAGATTGCTTTGCTTCAGTGTCACGTGGACTAACAGCAGAGCTGGGTGTGATGCTGCAAGAGGGCAAAGTGGGACCATCTACTCAGAATTAAAGCAAGAGGTGAATGGAGAACAGTATTTTTAATCGAGTTTCATCTGAGGCGTATGTTCATTGTCTCAAGAGAGATTTTGAGATTTTGTCCGTATTTGAACTGGAACAAGAAAACAGTTTTTCTCAAGCTTTGGATCTGACTTGCATCCAAAGCAGATTTGGATGGGCGCCCCACCTGAATTGTTAAGGACTTGGAAGAAATGTTTTAGTTTTGGCCTATTTCTGGTTAAAATACATCATTCTGCAATGGAGCAAAAATATTTTTTTAGAAAAATCTTGAAACAGACAAGAGGAGGTTATAATCTCAAGAGATGAGATTAAGAGATGATTTTGGAAATCTTTTAAGATGATCTGCATTTGGTAGGCAGATACTAAGGCTTGACTATTGGGCAGGTTTATTTAAACTCACAGTCGTATGTGGTATTGAGAAAACTGTACCATCAATGCAGAGAAACGTGAATATGAACACAGCCTTTGCCTGGTTTACTTAAAAAAATCTGACAGTGCACCCACTGCACAAAATGGTTCTCCCTCTGATTATGTGTTTCCTGTTCTGTTAATTAGAATGTCTCTGCTCTTCCATATCTCATTCCTTGAAGTAATTTCTTAATGAGTCAGTTGAAGTTTGTTCAAGCATGGGAAGGGATGGGAAATTTGGTGAACTGGCTAACGTTTTCCTCCGATATCTGTTTTGATATCAATTATGATTCAGCTTCCAATTAAGCAGGTCAGGGTGCGTTAGCAAGTCTCCAGTTCATGGCTAAATACTACATAGAGAGATGGCATAAGGCTAAATTCAAGATTATCCGAAGTAATTAGGACAGAAAATTATTTAGTTTGCCTTGCTGGAAATAGTCTGACTTATTGCTGAAATGATGCCAACCTTAGTTCAGTTCTCTCTGTAGTTCCAGGCAGAAGAAAGCCTTTTACAGCAGATTGTAATCTTTAATAAGGTTGCATTATGCAAGGGTGTAAACTAGGATGAGGAAAGACTGGAGCAGAACTCCCTGAAATAGTATGGACTTAAAATGCAAAAGAAACAAGCTTGCAATTAAAAGACCAAAATTACAAATGATCTGTTGGACAATAGGCTCTGACATTAAAGAATGGTGCCTAAGAATATGATTTTGAAGAAAAATAGACGTGTCCTATACTATTGAGTTTACTTACATTGAGTTATTCATGTCCATGTTTTGTACCTTCATTTCTAATAGCATCATAGGCAACATTCATCCTTGTTGTATTGACTTGCCAGGACAAGTGAAAATGGTATCTGCGAAGCTTTATTAGACTGTGTTAATTTGACCATGCTGTGTAGGATGTACTTGGAATGTGGCAATTTGTACACTAAGGAAAAAGATCATTTTTTCAAATTAAGTTATGAAATTTGGCAGCATTTCTTAACACAAAATGTATGCTGAGTTGGATCTAGAACAAAAACATTACTTTTAATTTGAAAAAATCCCTTTGCATTTATCAGAGGTGCTTCATACATCTGATCATCATGAGAAATGATCAGAAAAAAAAATCTGAAAAGAAAAAGTTATACTGTAAAGTTCCAGACTCTTCACTGTCTTTTTTTAATTATTTTTGTGAAGACTAGAATTTTGCAGGATCAATCCTGTGCATTAGTATTACTCTTAATAATAGTAATTATCTTTGGGTCAAGTTCTTCCAGAGTGATAGAGCTCTTCCCCCTCCTCCCATATGAGAAATGAAATTTCAGTCTCTGTATCTGAAAGATTGCGCCATGCAGAGTTCCTGTCCTTCCCTCTCACTATACTGTAGCTCTTCAGACCTTGATCACAGAGGTCAAGTGAGGCTTTCCACCGTCATCTCCAGGCTTTGGTCCAGATCCAAAAACAATGAAATTCCTAACTACTTATATAGAGGTTTCATATGTATGATACCTCTTTTTTTGTACATCTTGAAAGCTGCCTTCTAAAACCATAGCGAAACATGTCCAATTACATTGCCTTAAAAGCTAAGGCCCTGTTATGCCCATAGTAAATTACTGGATGCTCTTCTACCAGATGTGCGTGCACCAATTTCTCCTCTTTTGGCGTCTGTCTTCCTGCACATCTGACTAAAAGTTCTGGACCACAGCTGTCACTTGGCACTTTGAAATCGAACCATCTTTCATTACAATTGGTATTTCTGACCTTTAAGATCAAAATTCTGAACATGCCCCCTTGTTGGCATTGGGTTTTATGCTCTGCTCTAGGCAGTAATTTGCTGAACCACTCCTGTGCCTTCCAAAAGCCATTTTCCTTTTGTAATTAAAAAAGCCTTCAAAAGAGATAGCTGTGAGGAAAGTGCAGTATACAGTAGACTCCTAAGGCTTTTGGCTTTTTTCTGAGTTAGGGAAAGGTTTTGGAAAAACTTTGATTTCTAAGGTTTAAACAGCAGCAATAAAAAGTAAGGTAAAATTTTATGAAAAATCAATATAACTCATGAGATCCACGTTATCCTTAATACAGGAAACAATTCCTATTGATAGCACTGCTTGATGCTCTGTGTAAAGTCAATAGCGTAGAGCTTTCTGTGATACCCTGGTGGTCCTACTTAGCAGATACACCCATGGACACCATACCTGTAACTGGTTTTGCTTGGTGTATGCTTTGCTGTGTGAGACAGAGGCATTATTTTACTCAGGGATGAAGTATCTAAGGTTTTCTTAATCTCTTCTTTATTTGTCTTTGAACTAGAAGTGCTGCTTCAGATGTGACTTCAGGGCTGTAATCTCCTTGGGCTGATGATACAGGTAGCTGCAGTCAATGTAATGGCTAATCCAGCTCCACAATTTCAAGGCAATGAAAGCAAGTTGGGTATGCAAACAGCTTTTGAAATGAGGTCATTTTAAAGTGCTCAAGCAGGGATTTGAAGAGCCAAACTTACACACACACGATCGAGTGTTCCAGTTTTAGTTTAGCTAGGGGTGATGGTGTTTGTTTTGTTTCCCTCACAAGATGCAAGAGGATTGTAAACCATTGCTGTTTCTGTGAAGAGGGGAAGGTAAGGGGTGCTCAGGACACCAGCTTGCTGGCAGAAAAAAGAGGTGAGCAGGGATGTGTACAAGGGTAATGTTAAGGGTAAAAGTCTTTGTCCTTTTCTCTAAGGATGAGCCTTTCTGGACTTAAAACGCTCCTTCCAGTTTCTTAAGGCAAACCTTTGCTCAGACGGCAATGTTATATTTCTTGTGCTAATCTAAATCTTCTATGTCTTCCCCTGTGCAGTCTCTTTGCCATCGAATTTTTATGGCCCCCTAAGTAAAAGGGGAAATTAAAAAGCATCTATTTGTTTACTCTGGTCCTGTCATCTGGAATAAATGTCCCAATTTATCCCAAGCCCTGCTTACAGTAAGAAAGTTCAGTTAGCTGATGGTAAATGAACCTGGGTCATCGTTCATTAGTCTCTGTAGCTGGACAAAGCTTTCTGCTCTACCTTTTTTTCCCCTCTTACTTTGATGTTTAAATGCTCTTTACTTGGTCAGGATGGGTGTTTTTACTCTGTCCCCTGAGGCCCCTCATGAAAATGAGATGTTGCATCTTAGAATATCCTGTTAAGCAAAACTGCCTGAATAAAATACAGATCCGTGTTTTATGACAATAGCTTACTGTGCAGTGGTGGGGAGCATGGGTCCCTTAGGACTTGCACGCTCCTTTACCTTCTCCTTTGATCATGATGAAACAGATGAAAACTTCCTTTTATTTTTAATTACCCATCCCTCGCTCTGCTGCAGTTTGAAAGGAGATTTCAGAAAGGCTTTAAATAAACGATATTAAAAAGACCACGGTGAGGCACTGCCAAATCCCCCAGTGCCTGGGGTCGCGTGGAGCATCTGTGCTGTTAGCAAAAGGAACAGGAGAGCCCCAGGTTGGTGACCGGCATGGGATGCACCAGCAGCAGAACATCATGGGAGATCAGTGCAGGAATTTCTTCTCCTCTCTCCTTTTGGCTCCCAGAGGCAAGGTCTACCTCTTCTGTGATGATGATGCCTCCTGCTGTCAAAGCCATGAGCAGATGAGAGCCATTTGCTCCTTACGTGTATTTGCATAACCTGCAGATATGTGTAAAAAAAAGAAGGGAGACCCAGGAGTGTGGAAGGAGCATGCGAACTGAAAGCTCATTATGTTAAGAGACTAATTTATGACTAAGGCAGAGAGTTGTGGTAGTAGGCTTAGGCAGTGGGCTTGTCCCAGCTAATGCCTGAAAATTAGGAGAGGATGATGAAAGATGGAGGGATTCTTCGCTCTCCAGTTATCCATTTGTTTCTTGGCTTTATGTATGGGTTTCTCTTTTTCTTTCTTGCTGCACTGAGATTTGCAGGCAGTTTCTCATCCCAGTTCCTCCTCCTTTGATCCGCCTCCAAAAGCAAAAAAAAAAAAGAGCCATGCTTTTTTTAATACTTATTTGTAATCCAAGTGTCAGAACTTAATCTATCCATGAGAATCACAAACTGAGATTTCACAACCTCCAACATTACCTATTTTATTTTACCTGCGAAGGCTTTAATCTCAAGACATTTTTCCTCACTTCTGAATTTTGAAATAACCGCTGTTATGGCCAAATACTGCATATCACAGCGCTGACATCCAGAACGTGCAGATTACTCGCACTGCACAGAATGTACTCTTGTGTTTGGTGTCGTCCTCCAGTATGACGCACGGAGCTCGGCTTTGCGCAAAGGAAGTTTCCTTGTAAACTGCATGAACTTCTGAAACTGGATTAGCCAAAACTGAAGCTGGCCCTGGCTTTTATAGGAAAGCATCGGAATGCTGGTGTTTACCACTTTCTCTAAATTTTAACTTCTCTGCATAGCTCAGTTTGCTGTGATGGAACTTCACTAAAAACTAGTGATGTTAGGAAAGGCTTGTGAATGGGTTGGAAGTGGTGCCTGGAGCAGTGATAGGCTGCAGATGTATCCATCTTGGGTTTGCTTGTTTCGTTTTTTTTTTTTTTAGAACTTAACTTTGTAGTTACAGTTTATTTTGTATGCCTACATGTTTCCACTGCAATAGAATATATATTTTATTGGTCTGCTTTGAACAAGGTAAATCTGGGTGAAGTTGAAGTGGTAAGAACATTAGTCAGATTATATTCTTATTAATGTTTTCAAAAATTATTTCCTTCCCCTTTATGCCTGATAGGGAACTGATGAAAAAATGACCTATAAAAAGAGCTTCAATTAAATAATGTTTTTTTATTTAATGATCTCAAAGATGTTTACATACATTACATTTTTTTATGAGCATGGAATGGAAGAAACCTCCTGAGCTGCTGCATGCCTTCTGCTGTTGGTGTGGGCGGTCGTGTTACACGATCCCTTTCCTTGCAGCACCCGTGCGAGGTTGTCCCTTTTGTGCTCTCCATTTCACAAACCAGCAATCTGTGGCAATTACGTAGAAGGGTCAGTGGCAGGGCTAGGACAAAGCCAGAGTTTTTTGTGTCACAGTTACACTAGGCTGCCCTCTAAACAGAATATTCACCAAGTGTAGAAGGCTCTATCGTAGTTCTGCTAGGTTCTACGATCAAAAGTGTGTTTTGACTGTGGAAATTACAAATGGCATGGAATTTAGCTTTCCCAATAATTTTTCTTACTGTAAATTTCTGAAGCAAATGGAATAATTCAACTGAAATTCAATTTGTGATACATGTATTCATCTTAAACAGTTTTAATCTGAAAGCAGTCCTCAGTATTTTAGGATGAAGACATTAGAAGGTACAACTCCCTGCCATGCACTAATGAAAATAGGCAGTAACTCTGCTGTGGTCAGTGAAATTGTTACATGAACATAAAGAGCCTAAGGATCCATTTTACGATCTCATGTCTGTTTAGGAAGCCTGGCGAGTTTGAGGATAGAGTTCTGTCTCGTAGACGTGAAGCCACAAGTCATTATGAGCTTCCTGCTCATTCAGAAACTGCAGTAACTGAAACCCTACTTCCAGCGCTGTGTTGATTTTGCAGACTGTGCATTGCAAGAGTCTAACAGAAAGAGAAGGTTAAATAAAAGTGGCATCCGTTCTCCTTACAGGTAACTCATCATTGAGAAAATGGCAAAGAATAAATATCCAAAGGCAAAGGAAGTGTTGACAAACATCATGGAAAACTGCAAGAATGAAAATGAACATGCAGTAATAATTACTGGCTGGTGTCCTTTCAAGCCAAGAGATTTACTTCTTAATTAGGAAGCTGCCTCTTGGGCTGGGGATAATTAGCAAATTTAAGTGCAAAAGAAGGGGGAGATACAAATCTTTTGTAGTTCATTTGCTCATTATAGAGCTTTTGGAAAACAGCTGAAAATGATAATAAATTTTTGCAGAACATTTAATAAGTAATTTTTCTGATCAACTTCTTTTGCAGCTGGCTTACGAGCATGTATATGCTCTTTTAACAGCAGTGAAAACTGTTGGTAGAGCTCCTGAAGGGTTATCACCCTGATTTGTGACTTTAAGTGGCTTGCTCACCTCTCAGCACAACGCTTGAGTAGCGTGGGGCAAGCCAGAGGAATTTCCGTAGTCTCCATAGGTATGAATGTTGACATTGGACCTGATTTTAGGAAGTGTGAAGCACTCTGAAATCCCATGGATGTTAATAGAAAAAATATGGAGCAAAATTTCTTCTCTTCCTGCAGATGGTCTCTCTCTGCTAGAGTTGTGTGGAGCTGAGCCAAAAGGGGACTGGAAGATAAAGGGGAACATGTTAGTTCTCCAGTATTCTCATAAGATGCCTTTTCAGATGGCACTGTGACACGGCCCTCTTGTTTGCCTGATATCAAGGTAAAGATGTGGTGAAAACCATTGGTCTTAAAATTCACTTGGATAAGACGGAAGTGGTACTGAGGAGTGAGAGTGTTTTGTGTGGTCAGCAGGTGGGAGGTATGAGGAGAGTTAAAAACTCTGGAGGGTGTTAGCCCTTTTCTTTGTGGAAGGGTTGTGCAGCTAATTTTACAGAGTGGTTTGAAATGGTTGTGGTTTCTTTCATCAGTACTCCAGATGACATGGGGAAAAAGACACAAAGTGGCTGGCCCTTAAAACCACAGGAAAAGATATCTTCTCTTAGGCTGATTTAACCCTGTTGAGACCAGCGGGGATGTCACTAGTGTAACCTGATGGCATTTGGCTCTAGTAAGCAGATTAATGGCAGGGTGTGACTTGGAATCAGTCATACAATTGTAGAAGCGCAGTTGTGCCTGTGGTTGGTTGTCTTGGCTTTTGTAGCCAGCCCAGGCTTTCCAGATAATTCTTAGCTGTGTTTGCAGTATGTTCAGTTTGGTTTGGCTAGTGAGGGTGATCCTGTTGGCTGTGCCTCCATGAAGAGACCAGATCAAATCCGTGTGTGCCCTGTTAGAGGATACGTCAAGGTACACTTTCTATCAGCTACAAGGCCGAGTGCAGCGTGCCACAGAAACTGTGTGGTTTGAGCTCTTTTCCATGACATGATTTCACTTGTCAATTGATTTTTGGTTTATGTCCCTCTGGGACAGTAAGTCCATTGAAAATCTTTGTTGTCTATTTTAAATTTCAGAGTTCGGGTCATTTACTGCTATTTTAGTCTTAGAATGAAACCCATCAGACATGTCTATCAGAAGTGTGCTGACATCTAGTCAGGACCTGACCCACCGTCTGTCGCAAACAGGCATTTCCAGTATGTCTCAGTTTTAAAAAATTAAAATATTCTTGAAGTGCAGTATTGTTTTGTGGCTTTCTCACTACTGTTTAACTGTGGCCCAAGCCTGCACTTCTCAGTGTATCAAAATGGTTTATAAAATAGTATATAGGCTTTCCATTCTCTCTTAAATGCTACTGAGAAACTCTCAAGGGCTAACAAAACAACATCAAAAAATCGCCAGAGGCTGGCTGTATAACACATAAAACTGTTCCACCTCAGCAAAAGCAATATATAAAATGAAGGGTGTGATAATTTATTTCCGCTTTAGGATGAGAATAAGGGACAGCCTTCCTGAGAAGCAGTCGCACTGAGAGGGTAAAAAGTAAATGCGGTTGTGTCAGTATAAAGATGTTTATTGACTATAAAAGTGTTTGTGAAGTACATGTGTCAGAATTAGGATGTAAGAGTATAATATACTTGTTGATGTATACATATAGTATAGTAAGCGAGTGGCATTGTGTCTTGGTTTGTAAATTCTAGGGCATATACATTGAATTATCCCAGTGACCTAAATAATTTTCTGTCAGAATGCTTCCTTCCTCTTACTTTTTCAAAGTCTGTAGTAAATCTTCCATGTGTTTCACTGAGATTTATTCTTAAATCCTCACGCTATTTACCCCTTAAGGTTGAAAGCTTGAATTTAAGATAAGCTGCCGTAGAAAAATGCATGTTTCGCTTCCAGACAAGCAAGCTGCTCCTAACACTTACCTAACTTTATGGGGAAGCATGTGGGAGACATGATACTTTGCCATTTAGGCTCCGTTAAACATACACACTTAGCACTCTAAACAGGATGTTTAATGTTGTTCTCACTGCTTGCAGTTTGTTGTGCCTCAGCAGGTGTATTTGATGGAGTTCTTTGTGCCGTAACCTTGTCACCAAGCAGGTGTGAAAAATAACTGATAAAATTGCAACACAAGTGGGTGTTGCGAAATAAGCTCATTGTGGCATGCTGGTATTATTGTCCTATAATTAAATATTCTTTTGAAGTATGCAGTTTGCGTAGGGTAACAGGGATCATAGACAGGAGGCAATTTCATGTATATAAGATATTCTAGTACTCAAGCAAAGCATAGAGGAAAAAATATGCTTAAACAGTCATTATTTGGTTGCAAAGCAAATGGAAAGATTAAGATTTCTCTGCTTTTCCGGCACAGTGTGAAAGTCAGTAATCCCTTTGAAGAACTCAAAACCCTGCCATATCATTGCATTATGAATAAATTTTATAGACATGATTACTGTTAGCATTTATTTTGCAGAGAATTTGGGTAGAACCTGGTGTAGGAGAGGTCCTGCATGTCAAAGTACAAACGCTCACGTGGCCTCGTGATATGTTCTGTAACCTTTGATCCAGACAGCTCTTGGGCTGAATACCAGGGCTTCTGCTCTCATTTGTTGTGTTTAAATTCTGCTGGAGATGTGTTGCAGTAAAGCCAACTTCAAGCATTCTGGCTCAGTCCAGCTCCCCCACCCCACAATTACAGATCATGGAAAAAAAAAAAAAATAAAAAATTACAGATTCTTTTTTTAGTTGTTCGCATTGTCTTTTTGTTTCTTGACCCTGAGCATGAATTTTCTGTTGTATTTTAAAGATGTTGTTTACATACTGTGAGGGCTAAAAATTTGCTTCTTTATTTAAATTTTTCTTAAAAGCCCACTGTATGAATGTGATCGTGTATGTTTACAGACAGGAGCTGAAACTTGATCCTGTGAGGCTTCTGATAAAACCGGGAGAGTAAACGTAAATTGCTTACAATTAAGAAGACAATAGATTTCAAATACTTCTATAATTAGAAATTGATTCCAGGTCTGGGAGTCTATTAGGTTCCTTCTGTATTGTATCCTGGTCCCACTGGGAACGGGAGGAGCAAGCACTCTGGTTGATGCTCAGTTCCTCAAAATACCGCTGGAATTTGAATAACCAGTAAGGGTTATAGAAGAGTTCCTGGAACATGATCTCCAGGGTGTGCTCCCACCATGGGGCTGCCAAACACATCCCGGGCTCAGCGCTGCTCCGTGCTCAACCCTGCAGACAAGGTCCTGGCAGTGGGAGTTTTTCCCTGACGTAGGGATTTGCCAAGTGTCCCAGAGTTGTGCTTTTTAAGAGCCCATTGATGGACAGTGGTACTTCTCAGCCTTCGAGCAAATATTTGGGATGTGGTAGGACTTTTCCCCCCTCCTGAGTTCTCATTTTTTTGCTGTCAATGGACAATACACAAAACATCCCACCATCATGTGTTGTTTAAATATTTAAAGAGGTAGAGAAAACTATCTGCTCTTGAATATAAGTGTTTCCGTTTACATTGTGAGCTCAAGGTGGGAATCCAGTCTGACTTAGGATTCTGATTGCCTTCAAGATCTGGGATTTGTGGATCTGGGATTCTGATATGGCCTGTTTTAAGCCTAAGATTTCCCTATAAAATTTGAACTGCTTGGAAGTAGTGGTGTGTTAAGCAGCAAAACCTCACTTAATGGTGGGAGAAAGGAATGGCTTCATACTTGGATCTATCTCATAAATGAGACCCAGAAAGCATGGTTTGGTTTTTTTTTTTTTCAAATACTAATAAGTGTTGCCAGTATAAAAAACATTTAGACTTGACAGAATGGAGCTGTAGGGTAATTAAGAGCTGGGCTCTGTGTCTAGAAGAAATGTGTGGTTTTGTGAATGCAGTACAAAAGTCATCGTCTCTCTGCAGTCCATCATCCATTGAGATCTGTGACCTGTAAAGAGGTTCACAAAGATACTGAAACCAGCAAACCTATGAGTAGGAAGATTATTTCTGTGTCATCTGACCCCTTGTTTCCCTGGAAATTTGTTAGATGCATGCATCAGGAAATATATTGACAATAATGGTAAAACAAAAATTAATAACCACCTCAGCCTTCACCAAACACTAAAATAAGTATTCTGTGCTTTCCACAGTCTTTTGCTCATTGGAATTGATTTTCTGCTGGAGCGTGCTTGCTGTGTAGCATTGGAATGATTTCCTGTACTTTTACAAATTGGCTAGATTAGAAGGTCCAGCTTTACATGTCAGGAGGTGGTGTCAGATTCTCCAGATAAATGGCGTACTGCCTGTCTTGGGTTTTTGTATGGTTCTTAAGGCATATGTGTGGGTTGTGGTGTTTTGTTTTGTTTGTTTGTTTGTTTGTTTGTTTGTTTTCTTTCTTTTTTACTTACAGACTTTCATGTAAATGAACAGAAACTGTCAGGGATCATAAGTCATATCTGGCCATTCTGGATAGATGTCCAGATTGCTTTGACTGCAGCTTATGCAGCTGCTAAGAGCTCCTAGGTGATGATATGCTGACACTTAAACAAAAGCAGTAACCCATAGTGTCAGTGCTCACATTTGGGGAAGATGGATGGGAGAACTCCTTTTCCTCTGGTACATTCGGAAAGTCACACTGGAAGGTCTTAAAGAAAAGATACTCCTTTCCTTATCCTCTCCTATTCAGCAGCTCCATGAACATGACATTCTCCTCCAGAAGGAGACTAAACAGGCTTTGAAGTGGTAAAATTGGAGAGCAGACTTTCCTTTCCAAATACCAATTTCCCCTTGACATCCCATGGAAACACCCTTGTGTGAGCTCTGGGCTCTGGGAATGGATGCAGAGAGAAGCTGCGAAATGCTGAATGCCCCCCTTGTCTGCTGGGGGCTATCCAAATGAAATCTATTTGACTGAATATGTGTTGTACAACACAGCCTTTTATACTTTTCAAGAGTCTGTGATGGTATGAGTTTGGGCATGGTATGTCAGACTGAGGATCTTCTCCTTATATGAAGGATGGCATTTCTATATTTGGTTCAGGTGGTTTGGTAGTCCTGTTTCCTTGAGGGTGGTCAGCTGAATGCTGAGGTCCCGTTCTCCTCTACGTTTAGAAGCACACGTGATTCTCCAGCAATCACAGGGCCTGATGAAGGATGGTGGTGTACTGTCTGTGACCTTACTTTATGAAGAACCAAATTTGAACGATTTTTGGAAATTCCATTTAATGCCATCTCTGACCAGGAGCATCCACTCATCAGCTCACTTGCTTTAATGATGAGCCTTTTTTTTTTTCTGGAGAAGTTATGGTCAGTGGCTAACCCAGCTTTTATTCCAACATTCTACCTGTAAGTATGTATACCTAAAGACTTTCGTTACGTTATACTACAAAAAATAAAGCAGTCTTCATCAATGACTGAAAAGGCTTCATAAAGCGGTGGGGGGTTTTTTGTTTTTGTTTGTTTGTTTGTTTGTTTGTTTTTGTTAAATATAGTCTTAACTGTTGAACATTTTGTGGCTTTTCCTGGTGATCTGCAGGTGGAATGCAAGTTTTTTTCACAAAGAGTTGGTTGTAGCCTGTGGTTCCATCATGGCTTTCTTGAGTCTAGGCTATCTCATCAGTGAGAGGGCACTGATGTGTGTTCAAACACACGATGTTTAAAATGAGGAAAAAAAAAAGAAAGCCTTTGTTTTTAGTGGAACATACAGAATGTAAAAGCCTGGTGTGAGAATAGGAGCCAGACAGAGTTGTCTTCTGCCAAGTCACAGTGTATCTAGAGAAGGGAGACAATTAAAATAAGTGATGTGGGAGCAACGTAATGTGATCTGTATTTTTAAAAAAAAAAAGGAAAAAAACCCAAAACCATTTGCTGTCTCACAGCTGGAGTATTTCCTCAGAGAGCTACCTTGAAACATCTGAGGGAATTTCCCAATAGCATCTGTGAATGTGTTCAGACGTGGCTGGAAACCACTGAGGCCTGAATGCGGTACTGGGGGAAGCGTGTCAGTGCTTGTGAAAGTAAGCAGCAGGCTAAGAGTTTGCCAAATCATAAGCCAAAAACAAATTAAAGGAGATGGGTAGGGTCAATTCCCAGAGCTGGGTGCGAAACGTAGCTGGTGAATGTGCCGCTGACCTTGCCGGGAACAACTGTAGATCAGTTTATAACACTGAATGTCTGAAGCCATTTATCTTCAAACTCTGTTGGTTTTTTTTTCCATTTGCTGTAAATAAGTTTTGTACATGCCAAGATTGTCACATAAATGCCCACAAGATTCAGCTAAACATATATTTAGGTGACTTCTAAGCCATTTTGCTCAAGTGACTGCATATTGCCATTCATATTCTCAAATTGAGAAGATGATTGTGAAACCGGAGTCCAACTTAAGTCAGTCCATGATTAAGTTTTCAGGACAGAGAATGTTCTTCGTAGTATTTGTAAAATGATCTGCACGTTTTCAACACTTTATAAAAGTTGTTAATAATAATTCAGAGAAGCTTTTGAAAAGAAGTTCTGAATCAAATGTAAACAAACTGTAAGTGAATACCAATTTCCTAGAGCAGCCCTTACCGTTTCTAAGTTGCCATCTTATGTAAAGCCTTAAAATATGCAACGATTTCATATAAACAGACGCGAATACATGGAAGTTGGGTACAAACTACAACATGAATTTCAGAGTACGTGTGAGTTTATTTTGTAACTTGGTTCACGGTACAGAACGAAGAAGATGCTTCAGTTGTACTCTGAAGCGCAGAAAGCAGTGGAGAGAAGCTCTGAGCTGCTAATCCAACCTGGAGTGCTCCTGAACTCAACTTAGGTGTATCGCCCTCGAGTCAAAGGTGTGATTGCCACTTGTGTAGACTACATGCACTAGCTTTAAAATAACTGAGCTGCCTATTGGTGAGAGTATTGCTGAGGCAGCAAGACCTTAATGGAAAGGCTGCAACCTCCCCAAACAACCTGGAACTGCAACCTCCCTCCTGCCCCATGCCCCATCACTCAGAGTGATAAGCCTGAGCTGAGTTCCATGGTGAAATGAATGCCCAAGGAGCCAGTTTTAAACTTACTCAGTCTTAGCCTGCATCAGCTGTAGGCACAACATTAGGAAGCAGACAGACAATCTGTGGAGTGTAGAGGGAGGTTCATGCACTAAATCCAATTGCTCAGAAAATAAGATTTGGTTAAAAATCCTCAGATTTGTTGTTTAATTTCTCATCATGTTTGGGTTTATATCTGCCGCCTCCTCTGAGCTTCTAAGATTGCATTAAAGTTCAGACATTTCTTTGCAACCACAACAGCTAGAGCTGTTCTGTTTTAAATGCAGGGAGAGAATCACAGGGAGTTATGCTCCTGCCAGAGTAGGCTTTAAAAGAAACCCCTGCTGGTATCATAACAACAGTGATAAAATTGTGAAATGAGTTCTTTCCTTTAAGCATGAATTGCTTGAACTTTATAGTGGTAGAAAAAAGACTTCACTGGGATAGAAGAGACTGTGGTTGTGTAGGATAAACCACTAATTTTGCTGTCTGTCACTTTTCATCAACTATAGTGTTCTGTCATCTTGAATTATAACTTGCCAATCTTGTATTCAGATTGGAGCTTAACCTTGAATTGAGACTAAAGAAGTAGACGGGGTCTTTGCAGTGAGTTTGCAGGAGGTATGGCGTGTAATACCAAATGATATAAAACAAAGCTATGAAATGCAGCGCTTTTACAGAACTTAGCACGTAGAGAGGAACAGCTAGTGAGTCACAGTGGTAATGTGCAGCATTTCCACAGAACTCTTCTTCATCCGAGCCTCTGGAAGATCAAACTGTTTATATGGCAGTATGGGAACTAAGTGAAACTGTGTTCTTGGACCCTTGGAGCGGGATGAGGACTACCTATCTCCTTTTAGGGCAGTTAAGGAATGCTGCAAAGGGCAGAACAGTTCCAGGGGAGGGGATGTGGAAAGAGGGACGGAGATATTGAGGTCTGTAAAATCATGAGTGGTCAGGGGAAGGTAAATAGGTAGTCATCGTCCCATGTCTCTTCCTCCTATATAACAACTAAGGGACATCAAATAAAACTTACAGAAAGCAGTTTCAGATAAACACAAGGCAGCTGACACAGAGCACAATAAAGCCTTGGAACTCTTTGCTGAGTGATACTGTGGATGGAAAAGTGTTGCGTGAGTTCAAAAAGTTATCGGAGAGCCACGGAAGAAAAATTGCTTAAGGGCTGGGAAGTATCCAGTCACCAGCACTGATTCAGGAAATCCCTGACTAGCACTTTGCTGGAAGTTGGAGGTATATTCTGGAGAACATCACTACTTGCTTGCCTTACTCTTATATAGTTTCTTAAGAAGCAGTTATAGGACCTTTGGAAACAGGATGTTAAGTTTTTATCTTGGAGTCTCTGGGTACTGAGAGTATTTGTTCTTATGTTATTGCGACTGGGGACCCTTGGGACTTCGCAGGCAGTAAGTAGACTCACGGGCACTGCTGTCATGTCTTTCTCCAGCATCCTCTATTTAGACAGACAGACCTGCAAACTCTGTGTCTGTCTTTGGCCCAGTAAGCACAGGCCTTTGGTCTTACTCATCATATAGTATGGAAAAACATAGCATATTTTTCCCCAGTCCCATCAACACTCCCCACTATTGCTGTGAGCAGCGACCTGGAGCTTTGCTGTTAATGCAGTTCTCAGTAGCTTTCCTGTATTTTATTGTCCAAATATCCCATCACTCTCCATGCATTAACCTTTCTCAGTTTCTTATTATACTACTTCTCCCATCTTCTGTTAGTTGGCATCAAAGCTTTTCAGACATTGGAGAAAATGTTTTCTTTTTCTAACTCACCATTTGCTTTAGCAGTATGGGGTTTGTGTTCGTTGTGATATTTTTAAGATATTTTCTTGGCATAATGATTGATTTGCAAGAAGTTGAGAAGACACAAAAAAGCCCAAGATGGGAAATTAAATTTGGTTTAATTTCTTGGCAGTGTGCAGAATCATTTCCCTGGTCCCTCTAGATAACAGTGCAAAATTTCAGCTTATTCCCAAGCTATCATCAACATTCTTGGGTCTTTTTGTGGCTGAAAATCTGTTTCTCATGATCCATGTCATTGGGACAGGGCAAGAAGTGACTATGTAGGCTGCTTCATCCCATACTTTTATGGCTGCTCTGACTAATGGATGTTCAGAGACCCCTTGCTAATGGGATGTTTTGCTTATTCATAAAATTTCATCAGTGCCAATTTCTGAAAAAATTTCTTGGTCTACGTGCAGTGTTGTACCCAGAGGCATGAATTTGGCAGGCCTGATAATAAGTCTGAGTATTGAGGATTGTTATGTCTTCCTCACCAATATGTCTAAATAATGGTTCATAATTAACTCTGGCAATCTCTCTTGTCCAAGCAAAATTCATCATTTTGTAATTCTCTGGGGCTTTTGCCAGCTTTCCCGCGAGGAGTGTTTGGACTGTGTGCGAAGAGGTTGCAAGGCCAGCTAAAACAGCCAGCAGACGATTCCTCCAATTAGCGTATAGTGAGTGTGATGCCTGTCCTTGCTGGGAGCGTGCCTTTTCCACACTGGCAGTGGGGCACTCATCAAAGAATCCCTGTTTGTAGTAAATAGCGCTTGGTCTCAGTGGAAAATGAAGCGATGAGGCTTTTCTAATCTTACTTGGTTTTCGTGGCATGCACGAGGCTTGAAAATTCAGTGGACATGGATATCAATATTTTCCTCGAGCAATACAGACCCTAGATGCAATTCCCAACATGGTAAGAGTTTGTTTCCCATCTTCCTTACTATCTTGTGGTTACAGCATAGACTGTTTGCCATCTGTAGAGGACTCCTCCCACTTTTATTCTAATACCTACATTGGGAATGGAATGGGTAAGATATTTTGCCATTCTGCGGGAGAAATACCAAGTACTATATTACAGGACATTGACCTCAGACTGAGAAGATACTGTGTGTTTCTTAGGATGGTTCATAATAGCTATATATTTCCATCTGGTCTGCATTTTTCCCAGGCTTGCTCCTGCAAAACAAAGTTACTAACGCAGACTGGTCCCACATGTCTTTAGAAAGATGGATTGAAAAAAAGAGTGCAGTGTCTTAGAGTTTCTATCCCCCTTCCCAGAAATCGCCATCACAGGAAAATGCTGGACCTAAGTTGTGATCCAGGGTGGAAAATCCTTTGCTCTTGGGTCATATGCAAAGGATTTGTGAGTCACATGGAATTTACACGTCACTTGCTGAACTCAAACCTTGGAAAAGACTAATCTTCTATTAATTTATGTAAACAGGAAACTGCGTTCAGCCATTCAGATGTTCTCAAGCTGCACACTCTACCCTCTGTAATGTTAGTTTTCCCTAGAGAATAGCAAAGTCCTGTCAGCACACCAGTCCTACTTTATATTTCCTACCTGTACATTGACTTTGCCTTCATGCCTAATTCTTCTGCCTACGTTTGCATTATTTTATCTTTCAATTTGAAAACTACGTACATCTGTAAAAACAAAGTGTAATATATGGTAGTGGTATGCTACTGTATTCATTTGAATTAATGTCCCTTAAAGTGCAAAGGCTGCAGATTTCATGTATTGCAGGATGGTAGAGCTCTGTGCATTTAAAGAAAACAAATCCTGTTTTTATAAAGGCCAATTTATAAGTGGCTCCACGTTCATTTAATTTTGGTGGTGCAATGAGAGGAAAAGTGGTGGTAAAAACTTAGATTATCAGTCTGAATTCACAGACTGTACAATCTTGTTTTTGTTGCCTCTCTACCAACAGGAATTCTGCGTGTTCGCATTCTTGATCCTTCTCCTCTTCCTTGAGGAAACACAGCTGTGGAGCAGGAGCCGTGATTGTACTACGTTTCTGCGGATTGCAGGGGGAGTTGGTTTGCACTGTATGTAAATGAGATTGTGTCGTTTTGGTGTGTCAGGAATATGTGCTTTATCGTATTAGTTAACATCTGTTTTCCCATTAGTCAGTTTGTCTGCCCCGAAAATGGCCAAAGTCAAAAGTCCCAGTCGTAGGTACACGAAGATTAATAGCAGGCATAAAGTCATCCCAATTTGAAGCTGTGAGTGGTTGCTTTTTGCCCTGAAATATGATGATTTATTTACTTGGTGTAGTAGCCTTAAGATTTACTTTAACAATGCTTGAGGCTTGTTTTATTTGAAGAACCAACAAATTTGATCCAAAGTCACTAAAATTGTGAAGTTACTGTGGCTTAGCTAGAGCATATCAAACCTCTATCAGAATGGTCTTGTCTGGCAGTAACGTGGGTGTAGTTGCTGTACGTTCATCTTCTGGCTAGGATTAAGTTGTGACGAACAAATGCCTGTTCCAGATGAGTATATTCCTTTCATTTATGTGTGTCAACTTTGTGGCACTAGTTGATTCATTTACGTCTGCTTATTCTGCAAGCCTTTCTAGGTTTGGATTGTGATGCCCCCTTACCCGGTAGGAAGCCTGCTAAGCTCTGACTTTTTTCCAAACTACTCCAAGCACCTGAAACATCTCTCACATAAATTTTCCCCTTACACATATTTTAAGATCTCCTTTCATGGTTTGTGCCCACAGCCCTGTTTTTAAACCAGTTGCAGTAATGTCTAAATGGTGCGGTGGAGTAGTCCTGTTGCAAGGCCTCCACCACCGCCCAGCATCCACTGTCCCCCTTCTATTGGGCTGTTGAGGCTCAGAACCTGGTTAGCTGGGGGGAAGGAGGGATGGCTCAATCACAAATCAGAACAATATTTTAATTTTTTCTAAATAATCTGGTTTATAAAAAGTGCTGCGGATTAGCTCAAACATGGCTAATGGCTGTGAATGGGGTCACATCAGCCTCACACCTCTCTGCTCTTGTGATCACAAGTGAGAGGCTCCTCTGGGATAGAAGCCTTCCCCATCTGCTCCTTCAGGTAGCACAAAACTCATTGCTGGAGAGAAGATAAGAACTTCATCTCTGATGTGTGAAGCTTTCCAGGGAAACTCGTTTTGTACTGTTAATAATGTAAGTTGTCTGTTACTTACAGATGGTCTTTCCCTCTGTCTCTATGTGAACAAATAAGCAGTAGAGTGTAAAAATGCCCAGAGCAGATGTGTGTGAGAGAGAGAACAGTCACAGTAGAGAGTGTTGACCTGAAGTTGTGAGTTACAGGGCCAATACGTCCATGAGCTGGAGTATGTGACACACAGATGGGATCCCGTATGTGGTTTCAATTTACATGGTAATTGTCTTATTTTTATATATATTATTTTTTCTCCTCTCCTTTTGCTTTCCGCCACTATCTCTTAAAGTTCCTGGAAGAAGGTAGACAAACCATTTTCTTTGGAGCCAATATCAATACCATGTTTTTTTGCTTTTGGCAGTCTGCTAGCGCTTTGGATTTTGATTTCCTTTACCTACTAGATATATTTATATATGTAGATATTAAAATAACACAAAATGTACTTTGTCTGTTTCTGTTCATCTTTAAAACAATGTGCAGCTGTTGAACTGCGCGTGAGTGTTCACTTGCCGCGGGTCATTCTTGCTGGATGTGTTGTATTGCTGCACCCAGGCAATGATAACTATCTCAGGGAACAGCGCGATGGGCTTGGTTCTCTCTCCCTCTCCTTTAAAAAAGTAAGAATAATAAAAAATAATTACAGGCGAATATGTGGTGAGGACTCACAGAAGGGTAGGTGTTGGAAGGGACCTTCGGCAATCATCTGGTCCAACCCCCCCCGCTAAAGCAGGCTCACCGACAGCAGGTTAGACAGGAACAGATCCAGGTGGGTTCTGAATATCTGCAGAGAAGGAGACTCCGCAAGCTCCCTGGGCAGCCTCTTCCAGTGCTCTGGCACCCTCAAAGTAAAGAAGTTCCTCCTTATGTTCAGATGGAGATCCCTGTGTTCCAGTTTGTGCCCGTTGCCCCTTGTCCTGTCGCTGGGCACCACTGAAGAAACTTTGAAGGAAGGAACTTCGAATGATGTTCTTGCCTTTTTTTCATGACCTGGGAATATAAATTTCCCATTTCTAAAAACGCACTGGTGGCAGCTGGATAGCAAACCCCTTGTGACACTTCAGTTGAAACTGTTCTCCTCCTTGCCACTCCAGCCTTTTCTGTTGGACCCTTTTTGCTCCTTACTATAGGTTTTGCTCTCTCCAATTCTGCCATTCCCATCTCTTCTTTCTCTTGTCTTTCCGCCCCTTGGTGTTTTGAGTCATGGGCCTTCCTGTTCCATCTTCCTTCCTGCTCGCAGCCAATAGAGGATTTATCTTAAGCAATTTTCACCCGTGGGTCTGCTGAGACTCCAAGGAAATGTTTTCTGGGGTGTTAGGCTGGCATGGAGTGGACAGAGCAGCAGGGACCTGGTCAGCAACTCGTGGGGCCTGTTTTTCTTCTGTGCCTTTAACTGCCTCTGCAGCTTGTCCTTGTTCAAGAGGTGCATAAACTGTTGGTAGGTCAGAGCGTGTGCTGTGTTCAGGCCATACAATGCTGCCCTGAGAGGTCACTGTCCAGAATTTTGAGTCATCAGATTACTCCTCCTGCATGTTAGTTATATTCTGTGGATGCAAAGCAGAGGCTGGGACTGCGGAGGGTCAGAGTGGTGATGTAGCAGTGGGAACGCAGCTGTAGATCCATTAGGGTTAGATGGAAGTTTTTGGTCAATTTTCCCCCTGAAAAGAATACTTTTTCCCAGAGCAAATCCTAAATTTGCTCCAAAATATCTATGTAAAATTTAGGTTTTCCTTAAAAAAATGAGAAACAGCAACTTTTTTGAGATATTTAGACAGCTCAGATATTGAAAATGTTTTTATTTAATTGAGAATAGAGGTAATTCATTTATGCTGACATATGTCTCGGGAAGTGGATGGGAGCCCCTTTCCAGCCTTTCAAAGAGCCACCCTTCCTCTCTGCTCTCCCCTCCTCTGTTTCTCCATCACCTCTGCACAGAAGCACTGAGCATAGCAGTGTCACTCGTCTCTCCTCTGTAAGCACAGGCTTTACCCTCTGTCCTGACGACCTGGAGGGACAGAAGTCTCTCTGAGGTACATCACTACCTGTCCTGGGCTCTCTTGTTTATTCTCAGGTAATGCAGAATCGTGTTTCTTTTCTTGCTTTTATGTACTTCCATGGGTTTCCTTGAACTACCGACAAACCATTGACAATCTGGCTAAGATCCTGGTAAGGAATCTAAATACTAGATTTGCATCATGGGTTTCCTTCCTTCAGTGCTGCCCGACATTTGGGATCCCAGTATGCCCCGAGCAGCATGCCCTCAGCTTCCCACCAGAGCAGAACCTTATCTACTGACGTACGGTCCTGTCCTCTGGTACAGTACTGTATTTTGTTCTCAGGGCTGGGACTACGGCGATGCTTTGTAATGTGCTGATTTGCAATTCCCTGACATATGCTAGTTACAGTGATACATTCGTTTTCGGGAAAACAGCCCTCCTAATATACATGGGAGATAACACACCAGATGACTGTTATGAGAGAGATCTGAGGCATCTTATTTAACTTAATATCAAACCAAATGGAGAAACTTTGCAGCAATGACTGCCAGATTATTCTCTGAGGACCAAAGCCTGGCTATTTGGCTGCCAATAAAACTACATATTTTTGCATTTACTAATGGGGGAGATGTGAACTCTCCATGGTGAGTAATACAGATAGCTGCAGCTCCAGTTCCTCTTCATTCATCACTACACTGCTTTCCCCAAGCAAAGGTCAGTGGATGTATTTGGTGTGCTTGCTTCCGTTGCAGGTTTTACGTTCATGAATCACCAGAGGGTCTATGATTGCATCCTGGCAGTGTGGACAGAGAGAGTTGCTGCTTCAGGAGCCTGTATGCCTGCTCTTGTTGGAGGACAGACCGAGGTGGTGGCTTAGTGTAAGGGCAGGGTTAGGATGGGGAAAGTTTACTCTTAGCCTGTGGCTCACCTTACCTTAGGCATGTTCTTTCACATGGCAAGGGAAAAGGTCTATGATCAGGGCTTCATCCTGAGATTTACGACAGCCAGCCACTGTCAGGAGAGAACCGATGTCTTTTAAGTCTGCCGGTGACTGTCTTGAAGTAGGTCAGTAGGTCATGCCCCGATATCTTTAGTTTCTTTTGAAGGATAGCACTTGTAATCCAGGTGTTGATATGTCTTTTAAACCGCAGGTAGAATAACATGTTCTGCATTTGTGTAAACCAGGAATTTCAGATGCAGAACAGTTGATTGTAATGACCGATCTTTGTATGCTTTCCTTCAGGGTTCAGTTACGTTAAGTTTGTTTTAATGAATATGGTATTGAACTTTTCACAGTAGGGTTTAGTGAACAGATTGGAAATTTTGAAAAAGAGATTAGAACTGGGTGAATAATTCATAAAGAGTAATTTATTTTATGAATGTCTCCTTTTTCTATTTGTGAATTGCCTGGGAATAAGGCATGACTTGCTTGAATTTAGTTGTTAATTAAAATTATGCATCAAATAATTTCTGTCAGCAATCCTTACTTTATAGCTCATTCACAAGCAATTTGTTGTGAGCAGTCAAAGTTCAGAAGCTCAGCTGTTGCACTGGACACAGAAATTCCAGGATTTATTTTTCCATTTTGTGATTAGATGATCAGAACTTGTTGATTTTTGATTTGTTGAAAGAATTGACTAAGATTCCAGAGTGTTCTGATTCATGAGCATACAAGAATATTGCAGTATTTGCCAGGGTTTCCTGTACCGGCCAGCTCTTCTGTCATTAGAGGGCAGATGAAGCAATTTCATTAGCAAATATAAACTTTCAAATTTCTTCCTGTCTTCTACCTACCCTGAAACTTAACTTCTGATTTTCATAGTAGCCAATATACAAAGGCTGTCTCCATCATGACAATGTTACCAGACTCTAGTGCTGAGTTCTTTCAGGCCTCAGTTTGCAGAGTGAGTGAATGAAGAGGAACTTTGATGTTTTTACTGTTTCTCTATTCCTAATAATGGGTCAGAACAAGTCCATGTCAGGCCCAGAGGTTATAAAAATTTGTGTAAATAGAATGCTGGTTTGTGGGTTGTTTGGTGTTTTTTGTGGTGTTTTTGTTTTTGTTTTTGTTTTTTTTAACCAATGTTGACTCAATCTCACAGTAGCAAGAATAGGTTACCTCCAAACATCTTTTCCGTAATCTTCACAGAACTCGTCAGCTAATGAGAACCATGTATCTTTGCACTTGTTCAAAACTGGAAGCTAATGTAATACTTCCAAGCACACTGGTCTGTAGAAATTGCTCCAATCTTTCTTTTGCCCATTATAATGGGCTTTATTAAAGCGCCCGATTGCAATATACAAAATTAAAGGCATTAGACATATATACTGCCGCTTATTTGACAAGGTGCTGCATATTGCCTACGCCAGGTTTGCTGGCTGTAATCACTCTGGCTGCACGCTCTTTATTACACTGTGCTGAGGTTGGGGACTCCTGCAAGCTGGGAGGCGATGCTGACCTTATAAAACACTCTGTTTTGTTGCCTCTCTTTCTAGTCTGTCTCAGTGATCAGGTTGTCATTATGAATGCAATTTAAAATCCCGTAAGAACTTCAAGAAATGTGTGTAACTTACCCCAGCTATATTTTATGTTGTTGGGTGAGCACTGAAAGTGCAACTTCAGGAAAGCACAGGCTGGCAGCCCACGCTCCCGGACTCAGTTGCTCCCCTGCCAGGTAGACACTTCTTGAAATAGCATTGCCCGCAGGGATCGTTTGTCGCATTTGAATTGATAACTGGCAAGCTGTTGTAACCTGTGTTGCTTTTTCATTATTTCTTGCGTGGTTATGCCCTCAGCCTGACATGTGCCTCCCATATGGAGTCAGCCTCCAGGGCTCTGTGGCCTGGACCGTGCGTATTACGGTTGGACTCGATGGTCTTAAATGTCTTTTCCAACCTAAATGATTGGATGATTCTATGATTCTATATGCAAGCTTCAGCAGGCAGGAGGCAGCTGCAGTGTCCTGAGCTGCGTAGCAGCGCGTAGCTGAGCAGTGCCATCTCTGCCACGTGCAGCTGGGTAACTAGACTTGAACGAGGCAAGCTCAAGTTCTCCAGCTGCTGTGTATTGGCAGATCGTAATTCTTTCTGATTACCTGATGTTTACCACACTCCTGGTACGCAGGGTGGTAGTTTGATCATAAGCAATTTGTGGGTTGTATATTTATGCGACGCGTAACTCTTTACTCCTGAGCTACTTCAGCAAAAATAAATGATAATACTGCATGTTCAATATTTATTCTTCTTTTTCCACTGCAACAGAGTCAGAGCAATATAATAGGATCTATTTAGCATTTGCTCATTTGCTTTGCAGTATTCTTCCTGCTTTTTCTCTGTTTATGTAGGTGTCTGGTATTGCTCTTAACTGTAGATCGCAATATGTAGGTTTTCGGAGTAAACATATACTCAAATCTGTACAGAAGATTCTTTGTTAATAATAGATGAGATGAACATAACCTGTTTTGATTTGACATTATAGATCCTTAAATGGGGTGTGTAGGGGAGGCATACTGTGCTGTCTGAAATGCACAAAAAGACAAAAATACGAATATCTGTATATTTTTTTTCGGTTCAAAGTTCCTTACGCTTGGGTCAAAGGAAAGAGGAAGAAGAAATTCCAATAAACCTGTGTGTATTACTAATGAGCATTAGCTCACTCTAGAAGACCTAGATCTTGTCTATATTGCTCAACTAAAAACACACAAAACAGATCAGTGGAGAACAAATGGAAATAATTCAGCCAATTAACTCACTCATCTTCTTCTGTACAGCAGTCGAATGAGATTGGACACGTGTAGGTGTGTACTGCATGAAAGAATGTGCTTTTTTAAGCACGGTGTCCAAGGTCTTTGTTACAGCCATGTGTCTGGATATCAAGAAGGCTGGCTACCTGGACAGGCTGGAGAGTTGGGCAGAGAGAAACCTAATGAAGTTCAACAAGGGCAAGTGTAAGGTACTGCACTTGAGGAGGAATAACCCCATGCACCAGTACAGGTTAGGGGTTGACCTGCTGGAAGGCAGCTCTGTGGAAAGGGACCTGGGAGTCCTGGTGGACAACAGGATGACCATGAGCCAGCAATGTGCCCTTGTGGCCAAGAAGGCCAATGGCATCCTGGGGTGCACCAAGAGGAGTGTGGCAAGCAGGTTGAGGGAGGTTATCCTCCCCTTCTACTCTGCCCTGGTGAGGCCACATCTGAAGTACTGTGTCCAGTTCTGGGCTCCCCAGTTCAAGGAGGATAGGGAACTGCTGGAGACGGTCCAGCAGAGGGCTACAAAGATGATTAGGGGGCTGGAACATCTTTCTTATGAGGAAAGGCTGAGGGACTTGGGTCTTTTTAGTCTGGAGAAGAGAAGACTGAGGGAGGATCTCATCAATGCTTACAAATACTTAAAGGGAGGGTGCAGGGAGGATGGCACCTGTCTTTTTTCAGTGGTGGCCAGCGACAGGACAAGAGGTAATGGGCACAAACTTGAACATAGGAAGTTCCATCTTAAACATGAGGAGGAACTTCTTTCCTTTGAGGGTGGCAGAGCACTGGAAGAGGCTGCCCAGAGAGGTGGTGGAGTCTCCGACTCTGGAGACATTCCAAACCCACCTGGACACCATCCTGTGCAACCTGCTCTAGGTGACCCTGCTGTGGCAGGGGGGTTGGACTAGATGATCTGCAGAGGTCCCTTCCAACCCCTGTGATTCTGTGATTCTATTCTGGTTTAGGCATTTCCAGCAAGAATTAAGAGTGTGGTTAATCCCTTCCTTGCTAAGAAGTGTTGCAGGCTTAGCATGACTAGTGAGTGAGAGAGGAGTTACTGGAGGAAAAGGTGGCAGATGGGGGAGTCTCTTTCTAGGCTTCTCTATCCACGTGTTTTCCGTATGAATCAAATGCTTTTAAAAAACATTGTAGTCATGTTAGATAGTGTGATCACACGGTCTGTGCTGATCTGTATATGTATTTGTATTGCAGATTTGGTCTGTGGTACTGATACTCTAATTCAATGATTATTTTGTTTTTTTCCCATTAGAATTCACAGGGGCCTCCTAATATCAGGCCTTGGCTGTCGTTTTAGAAATACATGCACATGCCAGGTATCTGGCTCTTCTTTGCATGCGTGCAAAGGAAGAGGAAAGATTATGTCCAGGTTTGAAAAGCAAGTTTACTTACTTTTTTATGAATACAAATAGTTAATTATATTTCAGCTCTTTTTTAGTGAGGTGTAGTTAAGAGCCCCTGCATGTTAATTTTGGCCCTCTATAAAATTTGTACAAGTACTGAACAGAAACAGACAAATGCCCAAGTTTACCTTGGCAAAGTGCAAAAAGGAATTTGAAAGTAAATGGATCTTTTGGCAATTTTTCCCCTACGAATCACTTGTAAAAATCGGGAAACCCTCTGTTTGCACACATCTCTCGCTTGTGCTGCAGAGTCCCATGCAAATCTCAGAGAAGAACAGAGTCCTGAAGACCAATTGCTGCTACCTGCATTTTGTAGTTCTTCAGGTTTTGCATTTATAGCCCCATGACTGTTCAGGCACTGAGAGCTCTGGCCATAGCAAGTGACTTTGCTTTCTGAAAGGAAACATTAACAGAATTTTTAAGGTGTGATTTAGTTTCCCCCATGAGACAGAAGCAATAAAAAAGGATGGTGCAGAAACTAAAGAAATGTTTGTTTTTTAATTGATTCCTTTCCAAGGAAGTTAAAAAGGAAGGAAATTTGAATAGCTGCTGAAAGGAGAGTTCTGTTATCTACTTCTGTAACCCTTATTTTCCAAGGTTTGGCCACTATTTATACATTTCTCTGCTGAGCTGTATTTTTGGCACCAAAATACTGGTTGTGGTTTGCATAATCATGTGATTCACTTCAGTAGCTGCCTGCAAGAAAGCTGAAGTTATTCTTATTTTAAAAATGCAATTAATTTTAAAGCATTATGCTAATTTTTAAAAATCTCTGCAAGATGTGGAAAAAAGCAAAATTTTGTTCACCCTTGAGAGATACATAAAGGGACTTGGCAAGAGTCAAATAATAATAATAAAAAAAAGCAGTTTTCAACTCCTGCAAGACTGAACTAAAATGATTTTTTATTTTCTTCCAATAAACTATAAAAATTCAGCAGACACTCTGTAAGAAAACCCTTAAAAAAAAAAAATGATAGAAAAATGTTGACCTTTGCTACTCTGCTCTCTTTTCTTCCTCCTCTTTGCCCAAGGTAGGAATTAGCTACCAGAGGTTGTTTCTGTCAGAGCTGTGGTTAAGCGTCATTACCTGTAGTGACCAGTTTTACAAATAGAACACGCTTGTGAATGTGGAAGTTAGTGAGTGGGTGAACAAATCGGTTCATGCTAATATCTTTTGGTTCGCATGAACATACTGATACGTTTATAACCAAGGGTGCATTAGTACATTTAAAATTTTGTCTGTATTAATGTTGGTTGATAAAGTGAAGACATCCCAAACGTAGTACGTCGAGGATCACAAGCCCAATGTAAAACCAGGAGGAATCTGAGCTCTGGGAGCACACAGGTGTTTTAATAATCCCTCTCTTCACGTGCTATGTTTTTTCCCAAAGCAAGACCTCGGGGCTAATTAACCTTCCTTATATTTCCTCTCTTCCTCCTCTGCGATTATCCCCATGAGTTGAAAAATGACATCTCCTTCTCCTGGTAATTTACAGTATTTCTAAATGGGTGTTAGCTGAAAGGGAAACCAAAAATGGGTGTCTGAAAATTCTTTAATGAATCAAAGTGGGCTGAGGTACTTCCCTTTGGTCTCCCTGAAATGGGCTGGTGATTTTGTGGAGAAGGAGGAAAGGCTGATAGCCCAGAGTAAGAGGAAGGTGAGCATCACATCTGAGGGCTAGGATTGCCGTTTAATTTTAAGCCTTTTTAGGAGGACCAAATGGGTGACTTGAAATGTTCTCATAGCCCAGACCTCTTTCAAACACACAATCTGGCTGCTGATGTGATCAGTTGGAGATAAGAACTCATCATCATCTTCTGTCTCATAAGGCGCTTTTGGCCCAGATTTCTTCTGGGCACCTAACTGAGACCCGGAGATACTACTGTGGGCCCTGTATGTTTGTGCTTCATGGGCACATGAGAGACCACTTGAAGAGTGAGTGGAGTCCTCTATATAGTATAGGCATGATGTGGATTTTCAAAGAGACTGATTGTTTCATCCGTCACCAGTCAGAACTTTCAGGGATGACTTGCTGCCTGTGTCTGCCACCACAGAAGAGCACTTGGCAGGCGAGGGGTTAATTCTCACTGCTCTGTACTCCCTGCAAGAAGCTGAGTCTGATCACAGTCTGCTGTCATGAGAGTAAGTGGCCTCTGGCTTTCCAAGACGGAACAGGTTCCTTCCACATACTGTAATTCTGACTGATGGAAGGCTGCTTAAGAGGTTGAAATATGGCTAAAAATGACAGTGCTTGTCCTCAGACTCTTCTGGGAGAGTCAGTGTATCTTGTTCTTTTGTGCTTTTCATTCTCCCTACCTCCCTTTATGCTTTAATGCTTTCCCAAGGTTTGTTACTCCTCTACACCTGGGGGGAAGGTGACCGTTTGCATTTGGTTCTTGTGCTGCTGACTGGGAGATGCTGTGTCTGCACCCACCCATGCCGGTTCAGCTCTGGGAGATTTGGGGAGCGCCCTGTCCTGCCCCGCTACTGGCTGATGGCCACTGCATCGCTGTCCTTGGCCACCTAGCTTGCAGAGGCAGACTTCTCCACCAAGCGCAGATGCGAGGGGAGAAGAACAAAGCGATCACATTTGTCCGTTTACTAAAGCAAATCGAAGTGTTGTGCCATCTGTTCTGCAACTACATGAAACCCAGTGAGCTCTTAGGAAAAGGCAGAAAATATGTTCGGAATCTGGGGAAAAGATGGATGTGAAAATAAGATGCTGAGAATTGGTAGGAGCCTGGATAACACCAGAAGAGACCAAAAATAACAAAACAAAAACTTGAAGTGGAAAATACAAGAAAGAAAACTGCCATAAAATGGGGTGAAATCCAATACTCATTAAATTTTTCTCCTGTATCTTCCCCACTGCCTTTCATGCGTGTGTTCATTTTTTCACATTGATTCTACTCAAGAGAGCAGATCCAAGTTGGTATTTAATAGTTCAGAAATGCTGTGATACAGCAGGAGCCCGCGAGGCTGCACCCTGCCATGCTGGTGAGGGGGTCTGGTCCCTCCTTCCTGATGAGAAACGCCGAGTGGCTTGGGGTGACGCTGGCTACCCCAGCCGAGCATCGGGCCTCCTCCGGCTGCTGCCAAAAGGCACAGCTGTGATCCAAAGCACAGCTGTGTGTCATTTTTCAAAAGCCAGGAAGGAGAATTGCAGACTGTGTGAAAAATGATAAAATCTGGAAAACTTTTTAAAACAACCTTTATAGCTTTGTGAAATTCCCGCTTCCCCAGAGTTCAAATGAATCCCATGAAAGTCTAATTGCGTTAAGCTCCTCGTTGCACTGCAGTGACCAACCGGGGCTGGTGGCTGTGTTGGCGATGAGCAGCTGGAAGAGAGGGTTGGTCGTTGACCGACTCTTTGCAGCAGAGTAGCAAAGGGACGGAGCATGTAATGATGTATCCCTTTAGGCTCCTGCTTTGTAAACTGAGAACCGCCGTATGGTCGGAAGTGACTCGTGTGCTGAGAGCCGCTCGGAGTGTGAGGTTTTGCTGGTAGGAGAGGAAAGGGTATCTTGCGGTTCATACTCTGGACTTGGCCTTCAGGACATCTGGTTTCCGGTCTCTGCCACAGAGTTCCTGCGTGTCCTTGGGCAAGTCATCCAGTTTTCCTGCATCCCATTTCCCCAGTGAGGGATGGGGGGTTGCTTTGCTCTGGCACTGTGCTGTGAGGCTCCGTAGGGTTGGCAGTTACCATAGAGATGAGGTACCTAAATAGAATTTGAAACCTGTTGAAGGAGAGCTATGAAACCTGACGGTGTTACCAAAAGAACAGCTCGGCTTTGCCTGTGTTGCGTGGGGCAGCTACAACAGGTTGTAAAACTGTCACAGTAGGTGTAAGTACTGTGAAACCAGGGTCAGCTGGAACATAGACTTGTAAAAACAAAAAGCTACCAGTACAAAATCAACCCGTAAATGTGAAATAATATCACTGGTTAAACAAATAAACTAAAAGAGATTTTTCTCTTTAGGATCCTCTGGGCATTTTCGTTTGATAAAGTCTTATGGGCTGGCAGGAGTCCAAGACCAAGAAGTCCAGACCTGCTTCTGTTCTTTCTGGGGAACCCTGGAGCTTCTGAGGCTCCTCACTGTTTGTATTAAAGGTCTTTAATTTGCTATAAGATGTCAGCTGGATAATGAAAACCGTGGAGTTACTCTGTGATTTGTTTTAGGCAGAGGGAGGCAGGGGAAATCATGTTTTAGTTTAATTGATACTCTCTTACTCTTTATTGTGAAATGGAGAGATGACTTTCAGGTATTCATTATTGCACCATTAATTGTTTTCCTCTGTCTTTCTCATTCATATTAAAACAAATATTTGATGTCTTCAGTCTCCCTGCTGAAATGAGAGTGGTTTTGAGGTCCTGGCCATTCCCATTCAACTTCTTTGGAAACGTTTCAGTTTGGTTGTATTTGCAAGCATCCTGAATCCAGTGTTTTCAATGCAGCTATGCCACTGACTTGTGTAACAGTATAATAATGCCATCTGTCTTGTCTTTTTTTATCCCATATTTAAACATCCTTTTTTTTTTTTTTTTGTGTGTATGTGTGCTGGTTGACTTTGACTGCAGAGTGAGAGGAAATCTTCATTGAACTTGTTGCAGTAGTTACCCATCCCTCACCTGAGTTGGAAGTAGCTAATTTAGGACTTTTTAAGGTGTGTAGGTTGGTTAAATGCTCCTTTCAAAGCATTTTAGTTTTTTGTCAGTGTTAGCTTCCACTGGACAGTTTCCAGTGTGTTCATTCCCTGGTCTTCCTCAATTGTGTCTCTTGGGCTCCTGATAGCGCTATCTCGAACCTAAATTGTGCAGTTAGCAGCAAATTTAAAGTGGAAAAGTGAGGATTTTGTTGATCGCCTTTGCAATTTTTCAGAAATATTGGAAGTTCATCATGAAGCTCAGTGGCTCACTGGTTGTATGGCCATGTCTTACTGCCCATGTGTTCATCTGTCTTGTCTGAGGTGCACATGAGTTGATTGGAACCTCTGTTTTCTGGGTGAGGGATGCTTCACTGCCAGGCCCTAGGTGTCCCCATGTCACCCATGGGTATCGTCATCAGCATTCTGGATGCCCTCAAGAAACACAGAGCAGCTGTTTTGGCCTGTAATGGATATTTGTTCCTTCTCTAGGCAGGATTTAGTGCGATGATTGCAGAAACTGAATTTGGTTTGGGTGGTGGAGCTAATATAGATTATCTGATAATTTCTTTGGAAAATTAATATTTTTTTGCATTTATAAGGGGAGATAAGTGGCTTTCTTAGTATAATATTTCCTCTGATCCAGATTCCTGGCTTGTAGTTCTTGTAACTATATTTGGACAATTGGCTTTGAGAAGTTTGTAAGCATTGTTGTTGGCTCAAGAGCTACAAATATTTTTTTCTCTCTGCCTAGTAGTCTAAATTAATAATGTCTGTTTAATTCTAAAGCAATCTCATGAGATTTACAGCCAATGTTAAATGAGAAAGCCACATCGTTTTATAGAAGACATGTAAAGTATGGAAACTGCCTCTTGAAGAACTTCCTTAATATCTTTTGTGGTAGTAGGATTGTCCAAATAAACACATGCCACTTGTAAACTTACCAGAATGTGTGGTGTCCCTAACCCAGCTCTACTGGTGTGAATATACTAGCCCACTGACATATGGTATGTAATTTGATTTCTAGTAGTTCTGAAAGATTTACAGGCTGATTTATGCTTCTTTCTTTGCTTTTTTTTTTTTTCCACACACTCTTATTTTCAGGGAGTGCATCCTTTATAGGCTCCATTTGACTCAGTGTATGTTGTGTCCAGAGAGCTTCATTTCTATTTTTTTGAGAAAACAGGCACTTTGCTTTTAACTTTTGCCTAGGAGTATAGGTGCTTTTTTATTTTCCAAATTACAATGTAATTAACAGTCTACTTAAACAGTTGCTAATTTTTCGTATTTCAACAGTTATTATCTAGCTGTGGTAGCATCTTTTAGAGTTTTGTGTGTGCATGTGAGTATTTTAAGTTCTTTTGTGCTGCTTGGAGTTTGGTGAAAAGTTTATGGTAACTGGAGCCATAGTCTGAGGAACAGGCAGAGGGAACATTCGTGTTCTTCAGTTCAGGCAATATTAAATTGTTTTATAAGTAGCTGCAGCCTTGGAGGGAGTGGAGGAGAAAAATATCAGGAAAAGCATAAACAGCAAATGATTTAAAAAAATGGAGGTGATTAAGATGAGGGAAAGACAAAATCGTATGAGCCATGCTGTGTTGGACCAGATGTCCATGTAAGTCCTTATCTTGTCTTTAAAACTGGCCAGTGGCGAGTGATTGTCTTTGGTGTTGTAGCTTTAGTAGTCTTCTGTTTTCTCAGTAGACACTTCCTATGGTAAGGCATTCTGAAACTGAAATGCGTCCTCTATGAAGGCATACCCCCATTGTCTGTCAGGCTTATTAGTCTTTGTACCCATGTTCTCTTTAGGAGCTCTCCTTAGAACCTGGCTTTGCATTTTCATTTGCACTCAGTACTCTGGTTCTGAAGCAGGTTTGAGCAAACCATGATGCAGGCAGTAGGTAGGCTGTTTCATTTCTTGATTTTGTCAGGATGAAGTCCCGTAACCTCTTTATTGTAGATTTTATTCTATAACCTCCTCTTCTGATTTTTCAGTTTGAGGCAGATCCTTCAGTTCAACCTTAGATGGCGAGAGCTCCTACGCAGGGGCTTCCTCCAGATTCTCTGAGGTGAGCATGTTTTGAAGAACCTCATTTAATTTTGCTGTTAGGATACTGTCTCTGAGTGCTTCTTTACACCTGGGTAGCCTGTTTGCCTTACAGATACCCTGATGAGTATTCAGCTCCTGATGTGCTTCAGAAAGGTTTTATGATTAGTTTGTATGCTTTTTGCAAGTTTTTCCTCAGACTCTCTTTCGGCTTGCCTTGTTGAGACTTTACCTTTAATCTGACAGCTTATGACCGTTCCAATTTTCCTAATTTGGGGTCTGGGTTCGGTTTTGGTTGTGTTTGGTGTTGTTGGGGATTTTTTTGTTTGTTTTTTTTTTTGTTTGGGTGTTTTTTTCTTTCTCCTTAAAGGATGCCTGTATGCCTCCAATAACCCTCCCTTGCCTTGCCATTTAGCAATGCTCACTTTCATTTGCTCTTTCTGAACTTGTTTGGTGGATGGTATACACTTAACTCTGGGCCTTCAATACAGTGTCTTTAAATAGTTCAATACTACCTGCAATGAGGTGCTCTTTTAGGTGCCTATTTAATTCTTCTTTAACAAGTTTCTTTATTCTTATGTAGTCATCCTTTCTGGAAGCGAACACTGCAGCAGAAATATTACAGGTTTTGTTACTCTTGCCAGGACATCAAACACAAGCATGATGTGGTCAGTGCTACTGAGTATTCTTCAATGGCAGCAGTCCAGCTGCACTGCTCACGCAGTTGAGGACCGCATCCTCTTTGCAGGGTTTGGTCTCAAGAGCTTCATGAAGCAATCATTAATGATACCTGAAAATCCATCCTCAGCACCACCAGATGATATTTGCCCAGTCTCCACAGGGATTGTAGACATCTCCCATTAATATGTGCTTCCTACCCTTGTAGCGCTTCTGCTCTCCCTCAGTGTATCTCAGTTGCTGTTGTCTTCCTGGTCAAGCAGTTGATGTATTGCCCTATACTATTCTTTTCCTATACACACCTAGAAATTTAATCTAGAGGGATTCTGGATTCTTCTTTGACATGGTTAAATGGTTAGCCTGAGTTAATTCTAGGCTGTCTTCTCCATTGGCAGGCTGGTGTTCCTGTCTGCTTTCTATCCTGCTGTTAGTGTCCCCAGACTGTCTTCTCTTCACTGAGTATCTGATATGCTCTTATCAGTACACATCAAGCTTGCCCTTCTGTACCCTCCTCTCCTTTTATTTAAAGTACTCTTTCCAGTACACAATACAGTGATCATGTGGGAGAAGCTGATCTCTGCTGTACAGACTTTATCCATTCCAGAGTTTTTCCCAATGTCTGGTGAATCTGAACTCTTGTTTCCATACCCACTGAATCCACAGCTCATTTCCTCAGCCACGCACTGTCTCTCTGTCTTGTCCTTTCATCAGACTGGGAACATTAAAACAATGCCATGATGGAACTCCTGGTTTCAACTTGCAACTTGACATCCAGAACCTCTGTCCACATGCCTACAATGACCATAAGCACCAACTCCTCCCCAGTGCTTCTTAAGAGGCCCTCTAGACATGCTGTGAGATCCAGCACATTTGCTCTAGTGGTCAGATTGCCATATGGATGTGGATACATTGCCCTTAAGAAACAGTATTCATTTATGAGAGTGCACTTTATTTCACTTGCAGCAGTGAGGAGGTTGCTTCAGGTGTGTCTGGATGGTCTGTCTGGCTTCTGTTTTTTTGGCTGGCCTGTGACGTTAGGGATGGAGAGCCTCCAGCTTCTTTCCAGCTACAGCCAAGCTCCAGCTGCCCTGAAACTCCCCTTTGCCTCGCTGGCTCGGTCAGGACAAAACAGAGCCTTGGGGCAGGCTGGGCTCCCTGCGCTCAAGCAAGGGGCTGGCAGAAGAGACCCAGCTCATGTTTGATTTTGCTTTTCCAAGGACATAGATCACCAGCTCCTGCCGAGTTCCCTGGGCCTGATCTGGGCTCAGCTGATGTTCTTTATTTCTTCTTCTGCAGAAGTCTGCTAAAATGTATTTGTTATTGTGCAATGTCTAAACCTTGTTCCTGGAACTGTAGGTACTAGTGTGACGTAAAAAATAAGGGAATGTTAATTTAAAGATTTTTAAGGACAAGCTTTTGAGGGTTTTTTTTTGTTTTGTTTTGTTTTTTAAGCTGCATAAGGCTGCTTATAACATTTCAGGCTAAAATTTCTATCAGAGTTTCTTCTTTTGTTTGTTTCCTGGTATGTCCAAGCTGTTCTCATCAGCAATTCTTATTCTCTCTATGCTTTCAAATCTTGGAGAGTTATCATATGCCTCCCTTCCTCTTTGTCATATAGACAAATAGTGCACATTAATTCTTTGATTTAATCCTTCTTAATAAGCCTATTCCTCCAGGGATTAATTATTTTAGTTTCTGTACTGAATCTTGCACTTTGTTGACATCTTGTACTGGGAACCTACAACTGAGCGCAGTATAAAATTGAGAGCTCATCTCTCATTAGTTTTTCATGCTCTCATTTGGATAACCCCTTTCCCGGTTCATTCCTCCAACACAGGGTAAGAGAAGGAAGGTTAAAATAAGCCTGTCTATAGGGTGTGGAAAGGAAAACAAGCCCCGGCTGTAGCAAACTTTTGGTGCATTTGTTTCCCCTTGCCCTTATGGGCATTCAGTTTAAGTAAAACTTGCATTTAGCAGAGAAGGACCTTGTCTGATTTGCAAGCCCTGAGTAACTGCATTGGTCACCCCTGGATCTGTGGCCAGATTTGGGGTTTAAGCTGTTGCGTGGAACAGTGCGAAGTGGGTGTGAGATGCTCTCTCCCAGGTGGGATCTTGCTTTCACTGGAGTAGCTAACATCAGGAGCTGCGGACCAGGGAGTCCTGGTTCTACCAAAGTGCACGTCTTTCTAGGGTGGTGATTTTGGTGTCAGCTTCCTGAACCTGCTCACTCTGTGGTTGCGTGGGCACTGGGGCTGCTGTGCGAGAAGGGATGGTAGAGCACAGTAGAGGAGGAGGAGATGGGAATGTCCCAGTCCAGAGCTGGCTCCTGCTGCCCTGCAGCTTGCACTCTGCAGCTCACGCACTCCTTTGGAATATGAAATGTTGCTGCAGTGACATCTTCTAAAGGGAAGATTCAGGATTTCTATAATGTAATTTTAAATTACTTTAAATGCTGTTTCACCTCAGATGAATTTAATATCTTAAACTTTTTTTAATATAGTAAACCTTCTTCTCCAGTTTGTGGTCTAGATCCTTTTATCTTATTTACTGTAACAAAGACCTAGACTCTGTTTCCTACCCGTTAATGGATCTGATCCAGCCCTGCTGAAATCAGGTTAAAGACTTTTTTTGGGAGGCTGCAGCGATGCTTGGGTTTAAGTCTTTGGCCTGTCTTATACAGAAGGTCAGACTAAACTGCTTTAATATTTATGAATCCATTTATGAATCCTGGCCTTGAGATTTATGAATGTGACACCCATTGACTTCAGTGGGTGGTGATTTGTGCCTTAAGCAAATATATTTTTGAAAAGAAACTTTTGTAGCAACTGTCTCATTTTGTGAGAGTTTGAGCTGAAGAGCTTTCCAGTCGAACTGGTTTTGTTTTCTTGCAGAATGTCAGTTCATTCTTATTGCTGAGGGTAGGACTCAACTATGCATTTTGTCAAAGTGACCTCAGAAATGCTTCATTTCAAATGGTTCCTTGTGTTAAAATTGGGAAAGTTAATCCTTTTGGATCTTGCTCTTAGCAAATTCATGGGCTTGATATTCATGCTTTTCCTCCCTGAAAGATTAAATTGAGAAACTCTGTTGCAGGGAACTGCAATTACTATTCCCTACTTGCAACAACAGCAAAGTTTACAATCCCCTGAGTCTGCAAGATCTGCCGCATTTATCATTTTCATTCTTAACAGCTATTTAATAATTCACCTCTTTCCCACTTGGAATTACACATACCTGTGGACATCAAGCCTAGAGACTTTCCAAAATGTTCTTGCTTAAGCATTATTTTAGCTAAAAGAACTGCTTGTCTCTGTTTAGAAAGCTGCGGAGTTGTAACAGCTCTCGCAGCTGAGCTTTTTGGAAATGAGGTTCCTGCTGTTGGGGGTGGAGGCATCCGAAAGGTGGAAGCCAACCTGGCAAAGGTGCGATGCTGTGTCCCTGTATAGCAGCTGCAGGGAAGTCTGCTCTGAATTTGCCTGCTCTGAAGTCTCTGTTATACTTTTGCAGGCTGTACTCTGTATTTGCTGCGGATACTCATTTTGCAGAAAGCCACGCTTTTTACCTAAACCTTTTGAAAATGAGATTTGCCTCCTGTGATTTACCAGGATTTGGAGGTGAGCGGCTGCTAGGATGGGGCATGTTGTGGGGGGACAGAGGCAGGAGATTTACTGAAGGGAAGTGGTGCTCAGGGTCATGGTCCTGGTCTCCTGCACCGCTGCTGGACCTAGGCAGGCACTGAGTGACAGAGCTGAGAATCTGGTAATTTTCTTGCAAAGGCAGAGAAGTTGGAAGCAATTTTTTTAGCATTGTTCACTGGTAAAAACCAGGCACTGTGGCCAGGACGCTTGCCTTGAAATCTGCTGGCATCGCTTTGTGGAATCACTTTAATTGTGTCTGTTTTCTTGATGGCTCAGTGAGGATGAGACACAGTCTATCTCACTATTGTGTTTCTTAAAAACCACAGAAAACCCTTTGGGTTTCTAAAATGAGTTATATCAGTACCATACAAATGCAAGATTTGGGTCCAGATTCTTATCTGCTATACACTAATGCAGTTGTCCTAACTTCAGGTTATATTGGCTGCAGGTTTGTCCCACTGCTATTATTAATCACACCTGCAATTGTGTAGTGACTAACCTGGGCTCCAGGGACAAAACTTTATTTTTGGTAGCAGTGGAAGCATATAGGTGCATAAATGGGTGGATGCCCATCCTCCCTTGAGCTACAAGGACTGCACGAAAGCAGCCCATCCTGAAAGCACTCTTAGTACGAATAGTTCCTGTATGGTACTTCTCATTAGTTGATCTCAAAGTGCATTAAAATGTAACCTCATCACCATTCTGCAGAGGATAAATAGGGGCCCTAAGTAACATGCAGCTTTCATAGGGTTACCCAGCAGGCTCTGCCTCTCTGTCAGTCTGACCATGTAATTCCTATGTATATACATAATTATTTCCCCCCTGAATTTTCTGAGGATATGTGAAAATAAAGCAACTTAATTGCAAACTGACTTGAAAAAAAGCTGAACAGTACTCCTTTAGACTAACAGCAATAAAAATATATATGCTCAGTTAAAAACTTTCCTTTTCTCCCCTTCCCTGTCCAGCCTGCAACTGAATAAATCAGTGTAGCTTTAGGGCAGCAGCAGCACACAGCACAGTAAGTGGCAACATATTCCAAATGTTTGCTACAATTCCTTCAGTACCTCCATTCACTGTAAAAAAAGAGGAATTTGCAGGACTGCACAATTCGTCCTCTGCAATGCTTCAGTACTTTGAGGCATGTTCTCAAAGAATCAAATGCAAGTATGACATAAGAAGCTTTTTTTTTTTTTTATTGTTATCTATATGAATGAAGCTAAATGGAAATAAACCACCAAGTGTGTCTGTTCCTGTATCAATGTACTGTAGGATTGGGAATGAATACATTGCAGAACTGAATATGTTGAGAGATCCCATGTGGGCAGGGGTGACTTTGGAAGGTCTGTGTTACGTCCTTACTTCTGCCGCAGGCTTCCTGGGTGATCTCGCTCCAGTCATCGGAGCTCCTGGTGCATCAGGTCCATTCTAATGTAATTGAACTAATAATATTTCCGTATTTGACTTCAGTGTTGGGAGGACACATCTGTGGCTGTTTGGAAAAAGTGTGTTCCTGTGGTTCTAAGACCTAGAGAAGGATCATAAATAAAAATAACTATTGGAATTTGCTTTCAAATTCACTGCTGGAAGTGCTATACTAGTGCTAGTTTTGGTCAAATGTATAGCAGTCATGTATTTAGAGTACAGGCACATCGTTATAAAAATAGAATAGGACCTTGTCCAATATGCTGTCCTACAAATACAAATATTTTTCTCTTTCAAGTCATCTACAGAGTATTTTTTGGCAATGATTCAGTGAAATGTAAATCTCCTCTCTGTTTCTCTGCAACTTGATTGTTGGGAGGATCCCGTATTGCAAATTCCACTCTGGAGGCTTCATTGACGTCGCAGGGAATGCAGGCACTGGGGTTAAATACCAGATAGTTTGAACCTCCCTTTGGTCTCAAGAAAATCACCTGAAATTCAGAACTGTATTTAGGATTTGTTCATGCACAGATACGTTGTGTGACTGGTTACCTTTTTCAGAATCAAACACTCAAAAAAATAGAGCACTCTCTATTTACAGAAATACTGTTTCTAAGAGTTTCTGAAACACTCTGGTTTTGTAGTTTACTGATTTAATTAACTAAGCAGACACTTAGATTTATTTATTTATTTATTTTAATATTAATTTCAGGTTTGTTCACATTTAATTTTAGCTTCCTATCTGTATCATGTGCTTGGAGATTGGGAAGTAAATCTGCCTTTATATGGCAATGAGAAACTTTGTAAAGCTGTACTAATGAGGAAGAAAATGAACATTAATTAAACTTGCGGTTACAGGATGGGCTGAGGCTCTGGACTCCTGAAGCAGAAGCTAGATGGGTTACTTCATTACAGCCTAGAACAGGGGGCTGTGATGGGAATGGGAATGAGGAGACAATTAAGTCGCTCACCAAGTGCAGAACCAGCGAGACATTTAATTATCCACAGGAGCTGACGCTCTAAAACCTGGAGTTTTCTGTAGATCTAAATATGTCAGGCAGTTTTTCTGTCAAATTAGACTTTTAAAGAATGCCTTTAGAAATGCAAGAGGAGTTGGGGATGTTGAGGAGACTGGGGAAGAGACCTGCTTTTCAACTGCACTCTGTGGTGTGGTGGCAAACTGTTGGCAGGTCTCCTGGGCTAGAGAGGAGATCTCCATCATGGGATGGGACTAGAGTAATTACCTTGGGCAGAAATCCCCAAGTGGAGATGGGGCCACTGCCGTTGCCAGTATTTGTAGATCCTGTGGTCCTTGAAAGCATTGGAAGCAGGTCTTCAGGAATGTGCAGGAGCCCTGTTCCCCTAAAAGAGATTGGTGGAGCTCTAAACCCCAGCCCGATGTATTGCAATGGACTCATTTGTGGCTTATCGATGTAATTCTTGTCTTAATTAGACAGGACAGTCACTCTCTGCCGCCTTTGTGAATTTTCTCCTGTGTGGCTTTCACTTCTAAATAACCGCCTGGCTAACCTTAGAAGTGGTTTTGATTCTCTGAACTGGAGTTTCCTTTTAAGTGTCTTCTGCTCTAGTCTTTAATGCATATTAATGAGTGCTAAGCAATGCTTGACTTGAGTAATTTGCAGCTGGGATCTAAAAACCCTTGGAAGGAAGGCCTGGGGATGTCCTGCATTGGGAAATAGTGGGATATTATAGGCTCTTTGCTACAGTGTGGTGCATTCCAAAGGCAACACTTTTTCAATTAATTTATATTTTTATTAGTCACAGGACACAGTCGCTGCTGCCATCGTTATTTAGCAATATTCCCGTATTCAATTCAGTTTCAAGTTAAAAGTCCCAGAAGAGAAGGGAGAGAGGTAACATTTAGCTCAGCATCTTTTGCAGAATTGGAAGTCCTTTCCACAGCAGATGCTCAGTCCCACACCTAGTTCTGAATTACACAGTACGTGTGTGAGCGCAGGATGGTACTGCTACTCTCTAACTCCTGGACATACAGCAGTCCCAGGATGGGCAATAAGCAGTGTAGGATAGAAAAACCACTGTTGTGAGCCATTACTTTTAAGCTTTCGTCTCCTGAAAGCGACTACTGTTCCTCTGTTCAGAACTTGGAGAAACTGATAATTGAAAGGCTTAATTCTGCTTTTATATCCCCTGGAGTAAATATCCAGAGGATGGCCCAAGAATTTTCTGAAGTCCTAGTCTAAGTTGTGTTCAAGGGAAGGCACAGATTTGCTGAAACAATACAGTATTTCTGTTCTAGTCATCCAGAGGCATTCTCCAGGAAATTGCAGCAACTTAATGCTCTCTGTTGTCATCATAAACTTGGTGGTTGTCTGACAGTTGTCTTGGCATGCCAAGCTCACACAAGGCTGATGGCATCCATGGATAAGAACAGGACTGATGGGTGAAGGGCATGGGCAAACCCATGCTGCTGGAGCGGTGCCTTGATGTTGCTCGGTTGGCTGTGCGCAACACTCTTGTTCAGTTGATGACTAAAAGCAATCTCACTTTCATGGTGGCTTTTTGAGGGTGTATCAGAAAAAATGCATTAGGCAATTCATCTTGGGCTTTTCATGTTCAAAGCACTTGGCAAAAAAATAACAAATCAGCCCTTATAATTATCCTGCAAGACTGTTGTTATGCTGGTTCAGAGGTGGAGAAATGGAAGTAAAGAGGTTAAATGTCTTGCTCAAAGCGGCAAGGAAATGTGTGGTGGAGACATTCAGGAGCCCCACGTATTTCTTAATGAATCATTTATAAGTGTGGGTATATTATTAGGCAGATGGCTTGAACTGTGGATTGCTGTAGAACTCTGGTTTGCAGTCTAAATGAATTTTCTTCTTGGAGTCTTGAACAGCCATATTTTTTTATTTTATTTCATGAGAATATGTTGGCTAATTCAAAAACTGTGTAGGATATACAATATATAAAAATCTAAAATTCTTTTACTATTCAAACACACACCAATTCTTTCCTAATACTTCTGACCAAAAATAATTGATGTGTTTCTCAGGACTAAAGAAAAAGAGAAATTCCAGCATAAGAGACAAAGCTTTTTTTAGTCCAAGATTAAAATGAAAAAAAGAAATGTTCAGCCATGTTTGAAGGTTAAATTCCTTCCTTTCTACACCCCAACAGGATTAGGAAGGATACTGCCATGGGGATGTACAGAGTGGTGTCGTGTCTATCTGAGAAGCAGAGTATGAAATAAGAGCACCTAATGGATGGCCTGCTATTTGGCAGTATTCAGTGCCACATGAATCCCCCTGCATGCAAAAGGGCCAGCACCAGGCACAAGGATCTGCAGGAAACGTTAGTGTTTGACCACTGGTTTTATGTCTTGGGAACCAACATTCAAATACTGCTTTGGTTTAGTTTTACAGTCTGTCCCAGGGTGTCGCCTTCATCTTCTCAGGGGGCAGTCTTCACTCTGAACAGATGTTTTCTTTTCTAAAAGGCCACCGTGCCCTGGAAGCTAAAGTTCACCTCTAAAAGTTGTTCTGCTGTCTAATCAGTTCAACTACTGATTGGAGAAGTTGCCTACCTGTTAATTTTCTTAGAAGATCGAAATTCCTCCAAACTCCCATCAGTAACCCCTGCTGTGTACAGTGTGCAACAGCATTTCCCCCGGGATCCTCAACTACGGTCTGCATTTTAAACTAAGATCTGGCATTAGCTGCTTAGTTAACAGCAGGTTTAATAAATCTAGAAATACATATAAACATGTGTGTCACCATATAGCTTACTTGCAAAAAGCAAAACCACATTTTTTTCACATCAGTCAAGCTGTCTGTGTATTTCTCCAGGGTGTATGTATGGCGTGTGCATCGTATTCTGTGCAGTTGAGCATGCAAATGCTTTTTCCTTCTTCGTCTTTAGTTGCGCATTTCTCATAAAAAGACTTTAAAATTTCTGGATATAATATTTAAAATCCAGAAGAAGTGTGTGTATATACAATTGAAATATACATTAAACAGAGAATAACATCAATTCTGAATTTTTAATGTATTCCTTCTTACAGTAAAAGATCAGTTGCTGTCTCTCTGGGTTCAGCACTTATTTTCCTGGTTGTCTTAGCTTCCTTGAGCTGCTGAGCCTGTCTCACCTTTTTTGTGTCTGATGTAGAATCTAAATTAGATAAGAAGAAACAGGACAGGATTTCAAATTCAGTTTCCTCTATACAAGCAGGATGGCATCAGTTTAAATTGCTTCGATATAATTTTGCTGCTTTAATCCTTTTCCTTCAATCTGTTTTTGTATACATTATATATATGAAATCTGGGACTGGAAATCTTGCCTAATGTAAGTTAAGACATGACAAATGAACCTGACATTTTTCCAAGGAGGGAACCAAAGAACATACTGTATTTATAGCAGTAGGAATATAGTTTGCTGCTTGTAGAAGAAAAATGTGCATTGTGTGAGAACTTCAGTGCTAGGATATGAAGAGGGTGTTTAGGTGATACTTGTTTCAAGTGAGGATACTGGGTTCAAAGGTGCCAAACTGGTTCTCCTGGAAACTTGAGGTAGAGCTTCACCCAGCAGAGGATTTAGGCTCCCAGAAGCTCAGATAGCAAGATGAAGTGTGTCAGTGTTGAGATGTTCCCCCGTGCCCAGTCTGAAAGTCCAGTGACTCTGGGGTCATCAGTGGGCAGAGTGGGAAAGAGCGTGATGAAGGAGCTTCTGAAGATTAGATCTAGGGCTTCTCTCAATAATAATCTAAACAATTTCTTTCACATTAATAGTCAGACTTTCTGTTTACAAGCTAAGAATTCATTAGTTTAAGTTCTCAAACACAGATGTGCAAACATATGCAGAAAAATTGATTCAAGCCAACTGTCTCTGTGAGCCAGCTACTGGCTGCTGTGACCTTCTGCAGTAGGGCAGGAGGAGACAAATGCAGGCAATCCAGGTGCCCAAGTTGTTTCACCTGCATGAAGATGATGAAAAGACATTTTCTTTTACAGTTTTCAATCTTTATGAGGGTTTCCTCTGAACACAGTGAGAATCACTTGGGCGATGTTCCTTTGAGGTGCTCTGTAGAAGTGCAAGTTTCTCTTTTTTTCATACCAAGGTATCTGGTCCAGGCTGAATAAGTTTTTCTCTCTTAGCAATGCACTACTGACACCTTTTTAAAACTAGCTGGGGTTAATTCTTGAAAGAGTATTTTGTCAGTGGAACCCTTTGTGTCACGGGCAAAATAATAATGAACCTTCATTGCTTGCATGTAAGACGTAGTACTTTTCCATCTTGCTTCTGAACAGAAAGGATGACTCTACATTTTTTGACTGTTGGACCACACATCAGGACCAGCTTACTGTGCTGAACTGATCCTTTATTTAGCAGAGATAGTAAACACTGGAGTGGTCTGGGGCTGACAGATAGCTAAGGTCATAGTAACTTTCACTGTAGCTGGTTTCTAGTGGAGAGTGTATTTCCTAGACAGATTCTTAGACCTGTACTCTGCTCATGTGGTTCGAGGAGAAGCCCTTTTGGTTCAGGGTTCTACCTTTTGTCCTTTCTTGTCAAGCTGGGGAATTGATGCTTCGTTTTGCTCTAATAAAGAATTCACCTGGTTTCCTCTCTGCATCCTAATTGCTCTCTAGAGAGCACTAAAGTGTGCTTAAGCATATTGTAACTGTTTACTCACAACGTCTGCTGTATGTGCAGTAACGCAAAATGTTCGATCTCTGCCCTGTCGCTGCAGGCTGGCATGATTCGCACAGACAAGGACGAGTTCTTCATCGAACCTCTGGAGAAGGGGGCCCAGGAGGAGGAGGAGGGAGGAGGCAGAACGCACGTGGTCTATCGCAGAGCAGCTGCCAAGAAGCAGCTTCCTATTGAGAATGTGGATAGCCTATATAAAGGTAAGGCAGAGATGGTAATGTCAGCTGATGTATAAAGTGTAGCTGAAGGCATGTAGCCAACGTGATCTGCTATCTCCAGCTTTTTTATCCTTGAAAATGGAAATGTGTTCTTCTCCCTCTGTGGATGAAAAGGTAGGGAAGGAGTTGAAGACTTTACCTGGGGTAAGCAAGCATTGCAGCAGCCAAAACCATCTCCAGGATGGTGGAACTGTGTAGGCTTTAAAGAGTTTCTTTGGCTCTGGAGATAGCCGGCATAAAGTCATGTGTCCCCGGGTCAGAGCAGGGGATGGTGGATGGAGCAGCCATGCAGAGGTGCCTGTGTGTGCTGGGGACAGGTAACAGTGCTGGCATTGCAAAGGCCATGTTGGAAGGCTGCAACAAGGACAACAAGGCTGACACGGTACACAGGCTTCTCATTGACACTGTCTTCACTGGGCTAGATGTAATTCCAACAGGGAAATAATGATATCTTCAGATATGAACACAAACTTTATTTATTTATTTATGTGTTCCGAGTACAGAATTTAACATACTAAGTATGCGTGAGACAGTGATGGAATAACAGGAGCTAAACATGAACACCCGTTCTATGTAGCATTTTCTCTTTCTCTGGTAACTGCTTGGATGTTGCACCTTTTTTGCTGCATAAATAAGGGATGCAGATCTGGTAAGTGGATGTTTTGACAGCTGATGTTAACACTGAGATTAACTGGGTCGTTTGAGTGGAAACAACAAAATAGCTACATTTTTGTTCCAAATGTGTGTACCAAACTTCAGATTTATTTGCAGTGCATACCCTAGTATTATCTTATTGCAGTAAAATACGTTTTTAAATACAAGACAATACGTTAGATTGTCCTTTGTAGAAATCTTCCCGAAGATTTCTATGCTCTACTATGCTACCTTAGTAATTTTCGAAAGACAAAGAATATGGTACCTGTTGTAAAAACTGTACCTTCACTTCTGCGTATAATAATGCCCAGAAACCACTTGGAGGAACAGATAGTCAACGAGATGGGTCACTGAAATTAGGACCAAGTGAATAATATAAATTTCTCAATGTTCAAGTTGGAATGGGGAAAAAAAAGGAAGCAAGCAATGGTATTCAACTAATTTCTTTTTCCATGTTGGCCATCAAAATGACCCATGAATTTTGTGCCTGATGGCAGCGCTCTTCTGGTTGCCCTTGTACTTGTTCTGGAGCAGAGCTGGGGGACGCAGGAGTCTGAGTGCCACAATCCCAGCATCATAGGATGGAAGTTGCTCTGTTAGTCGATGTTTATAAAATTATTGCAGTGTTGGAAAATATCAGCCACTCACTGTGTTTCTTCTTAAACAAAAGAGACTTGATTTTATTCACACCTTATGGCAGTATTTTTGTTTTTGGATGGTAAATATTCCTCAGGAGTAGGAGTCTGGTACACAGAAAAGCATAAATTGTAGATCGGCTCCAGTTATTGGCATGCGGTACCTGCTAGAGGAAGGCTCTGACAGCAGTATCTGAAACCACCGCTCTGAAATGCAGCGCCATGCTGCGTGGCTTCTCGTGGAGCTGACGGCGGGGCTGCTCGTGGGCTGCCCCGCCGTGACCAACAGCAAAGCTACGTGTGGTGTGGGATGCCACCAGACGTCTGCATCTGTGCCACTTCACCTGTGCTGTCCGCTCACGTAAGGACTGAAGTTTGTAGGCTCTGGTACAAAGGCACAAAGTAATAATAGCCATCAGCCAGCACTGTGGGATTAAAAAGCAAAAGCGCGGCTGAACTCATGCAGGCCAGGCTGAGACGTAGCACTGACTGTGTCTGGAACAGCAGGTGTTGGTGATAGGTTGGAATAGTTGTGATTTTTCATATTTCAAATTTTAAAATAAGGAAAAAATGCTAAGGGTAGTAATCTTCCCTTCTATCCACCATCTTCTGATTTGTAAAGATTAGTTTTTATTTTGGAAAGAAATCCTAATATACTATACAGGGTTTTTTTCCATTAAATTCTCTTAGCCTTTAACAACGGCCACTACAAAACTGGTCTGTTCTCATCTACTTTTTATTAAACCTGGCTTCCCACTTTTGATTTGCTCTAGGCAACAGGCATGGAAAGGACATGCTTTCAAAAATTGTAACTTTATTTTCCGGTTTGTCTTTTTCCAGAATGCATCTAGTTTTGGTTAACAAACGTCAAAATATTTAGTGACTGGGTGTTGATAAGCACTGTGCTGCATGTTTCCGTAGTGCTCTAAATTAATCAATGGGCTTATTTAGGAAATACTTAGTAGGGCACTTTCAGCATGCTGTATTTATTTTAAAAAAAAAAAAAAGGTTAACCAAGAGCACTCCCCCTCTTCCACTGACCCTGGAGACAACTGCATTTTTGCCAAGTCCCATAAATTTACATGTGGTGAATTGTAACACTTGGACTATTTTTAAAGGTCCAGCCTCCAGGTATCTTATGAATATGTGAGGACATTTTTTTTTCCCCCTACATGAGCTTCTGACTCTTTTAACTGTTGATAAAAACTTTGTAGTTTCCCACTGTGTAAATATCTTAAAGTAATGAGTAACACAAAGTATATAGTATTCCATTATTTTTAAGACAGCATTTTTCAAAAGCCCATTATATGTTAATTTAATCCCATGATTTGGGAGGGGATTGTGAGTCATGATTTTTGAATGTTTGGGTTTGGATAGATAGATACAAATTCCTTATAAATATTCCTATTTTTAGCACTCCTTGCACAAGAAGTAGGACAAGCTGTTCTCTCCCCAGTGAAATCGGAGGTGAAGGAATTGAGATCTCCAAGAACTTGGAGTTGGGCGAGTCAGTCATCGTTTCAAGGACTTAGGCCTTGTGCTGGGCAGTGGTTGCAACGGACTTCGCATGGTGCAAGAACTCTGGGATTTACTTCACAGCTGGCGGGTCCGTTAGGGTGCTGCTGTTAGGGAAATCTCTCCAGGCTCTCACTTGCAGAAGCAGGGCTGGGTCTGTGGAGCAGAAGGTCCCAAATGGGCGCAGGGGACCTCCTGTGGTGCAGGGCACAGGGCTGTGCAGTGCTAGGGGGGGCTCTTCACGCCTCCTGTCTCCATGTGGAAGTGAAGAGCTCTTCATGCCCAATGTGCTGCTTGAGTGGGTGGTCTTGTTTAGTCATTTATTTGAGACTTTGGGGGAAAACTTGCTCTAACTTTAGTTATTCTGGTAATGAATCTATATGGGGACATAGTCTTCTAAATGCAGTTATTCTGGTTGGTGGTTTGTTGGAGATCTCAGTACCCAGAGTCAACGTGCATGTCCCTATGGCTGCACAGACAGAGAGCTATAACACGGAGCTGCAGGACAGCAGGAGAGAGGTCCCTGAAGCTGATGGGCAGCTGATCTTCCCCAAAAGACAGCTAGGACTAATGAAAGATCCATCAACTCATTGTGAGGGTGGATTCATGCATAAGGGAGAGGAAAAAAAAAGTATTTTTCCAGCCATGGAAGTAAATTCTAGATTGTGCTAACAGGTACGGTGAGGTGGACCTGACAGCAGGGTTTTTCTAGCATTTTCCATATGCTATTATCTATCTTTTATATTAGAGTAAGGGAAATTGAGATTTTATTCCATCTGTTTAAAAAATATGAACAAACAAAACCCCACAATCTCCTAAGCCCTGGAGAGATCAAGGTATGCATCTTCTTTTATGAAGGGTCTGCTGACGTGCTGGGTTTTAAGAAGTGGAATGTGCTGGGAGAGAACGGGTGTGAAATGAGTGGCAGAGCTGTAGTCAGATTTCAGATCGTACCAGGTTTGCTTTTGCGTTTACATAAAACGCTATCAGAGTATGGGGAAAAGTAAATACTTGCTTTGGCAGCCTGAATCATTGTGTTTTGACTGATGTAGGACTATGTGGTGTTTGCAAGAATCATGGCGTAAAGGGTATTTCTACCTGTTTTTCCCCTCTCAAACAATACTATTTGTTAATGTACTGGAAAAATGTAAGCATCATATTTTGGGCAAGTAATAATCTGCAGCAGAACGAAAGTCTGTGTGAGCTCACTACAAATTGGGCTGATTGTTTTGGAGAGAGGAATATTTTCATGTAGTGGTTGATGTATTGCAGGTATGGTGGGAATAAACCCTATTTTTTCTGGCAACTGCTTTTACTACTTGCATGCATATAATAATTTATCTTCCTCTAGATAAAAATAAGCAGCATGTTGAAAATATTTTAATATTTCCAGTTGAATTCCTTCTTAAACAGATGAGAAATATTGCTTGACAGCAGTAAAACTTCCTACATGATAGAACTGGAATTAAATAGGCAAGCTAGAGGAGGTTGTTTTTTTCCTTGAAACTGATGGATTTTTGCTTAAATGTTCTTTAGATTTTAAGTGAAGAGATGGTAGGTATTTAATTAATGGTTATGGTGAGGTCTGGAAAACCAGCTTGATTTTTGTCTCTAAAGACAATCTGATTATCGGGCTTGTAAGCTTTATATCACATTTCCCCAGCTAAATTACTCTGACTGCTATGTTGATCAACTGAGAGGAAACGATTATACTAAAACTTCCTTAAGGTGTGCCTTCTCTCTCAAAATCATTGTCTAAATACGCTGCTCGGAGTTTTATTGTATTGCTTGACTGATGAGAAACAGAAACTCAACTTCAGTTGACGGTTTTATGTACTGTGCGGATGAAAGATGACCTTAGCCAAAACCAGTTTATTACTGAGGAAGACAGCAAAGTAACTCTCCAAATGTGCTTAAACTGGGCAGATTGTTGTTTTTTTAACTGCTAATTAAATCCCTTGAAATGGCCAAACCCAATCTGACACAAGTCTCTTCATGAATATACTCTGGCCTGAGGGGATGGACAGACTCACAGCCTCGGCTGGAGACTTGTGACCTCTTCCCACGGCAATACTTGGGTTTGCTTGTGGTCAGGCCTTCAGCTTGGCGCTGAAAGATGTGATCATTTTGCGTGACCCTGTGATGTACTTTTTGGGGCAAAAAATGTCCTTTATGGTTTTTCAATGTCTACTGCTGTTTCCTTTTTTTTTTTTTTTTATGTCGAGAGTGGCTAACATCCCCCACCCATAAACACATACCAGCCAGGTAAAAGGGCTGAAATAAGTTGCTGCTTCTACTCATTAGCGGTAACCAGCTCCTTTCTGACAGATACCCAAAGCTCGTCAGAGCAGAGCTGCTCCTCCATCCTCTTACTGGCATCTCCTGCCCCTCCATGACACAGAAGGACAAAAGCCTTTCCTCCTCCTCACACTGATGGGACATCTGGGAGTCCTGAGGGGTTGGGGGCCAATTCAGCAGAAGAGAACTCCATGTTGATTTAAGCTGAAATAACCAAACACTAGAAGTTGTTGGAAAAGACAAAAAAGTTAAAAACAATGATAAAGTTGTAACAACTCAGTTGCCAGAGCTTTGCAGGTTTTAAAGATGGTATTTCAGAGGAAGACTCCTCCATCATAGCCCATCAAACTGTCGATGCCATTGATTTACTAATGTATTTAAATTACTTTTTAGAAACCAACGTGCATCTGGTGTATATTTTTCTGGATTGCCTGAAACGACGCTCAGATTGGCTGCAGGCTGGCTGGTTGCCATTCTAATTTACAGAAACTTTGCTGGTTACCTTTGCAGGGGAACAGTTCCTTCAGGAAACTGAAGTTTCTCCAAATTCAATCAATATTTCCCCTCAGCCTGTACTCCTACTGATTAATTACTGTTCCCTTATTTTGCAGTCAGTAAGGCACTGATGACAATATTTTTTGTCTCCTTCCTACATCATCTGCGCATGATAAATACATCTGTCTTTCTCCTGTCTTGGGTTTTTCTCTGACTTTCACATCACAGATTCATTGGGCTTTGCTGGAAAGAGAAAGATTGAGAATTTAGTTGCGATTCAACTTTTGAATAAGAAGCAAGGTTTTGCACTCCAGAAGAAGCAAGTCTCCAGAGAGTGGTCATTGGATGTCACCGTTCCCCACCATAGGCGCAGCTGGTGAAGCAGTTCTTTTGCTAGCACAGGCAAATAAGACTCTTGCAGCAATTTTAATATGAAGCTTCAGGATAAATCTAAAGGCTTCTGCTTTTATAACAGTGCAATAAATCATCTGGGATGATTAGGTGAATGCTAATGAACAATGCTCTTACATCTGCTTGGCGTGAAATACAAGGAATAGCCTCATTTTTCCAGAGTTGATGGAATTTTCTACCATAGACCTCCCCCGCAGGTGCCCTTAGCTGGGCCACAGAATGGTCTTGGGTAAAAAGTCAACCTGTCCCGTGCTTCTGGGATAGTCAGTTTTCTTTATAATGAAGATAATAGAACTTTTTTTTTTTTTTTTTTTTGAATACTAGTCATTTTGCTGTGTTTTTTCGGGAGATGCGGGGAAGGGAAGTGCTTTTGTAACTAAAGATGGGTGGTGATGCGCGTGCCTACCGGGACCACAGCAAAGCTGTGTGGGCTACTTTTACAGTGGGCTTTTTTGAATTTTTGAGTGCTTTGGAAAGTATATTGCAGCTTCAAAGGATTTTTGCTTCTAATTAAACATCTCCTTTTCCCAGATGCTAAAAACTGCTTTCAGAATGGTTGAACGTGCATTAAATACTTTCTCATTATTATTTCTTCATGACATCAACGCTGTAGTCGCTGCAGCACCGTTTGGTTTCTCCAATAACAGAAATCCTCTTGTAGACAGGTAAAATTGGTGGGGCAGGAGGGAGCGATGCAGAGTGCTGTGCTGCACAGCAGAGCCAGGAGTGGCTGGAGCGGAGAGCTGGTGCATGGGCCGGCTCCGCAGCGGATTCCTGGCACTGAGCTGTCATCTCCCTCTCCCATACACTCCGCAAAACTGCAGTCCTTCAATTAATAAAATCTCGCTGAACGTGGAATACAGAAACACAATAATATTATGCTAAGAAATGAAATTTCTGTATTTTTCCCCGCCTTTCTCAGTAGGTAATTTGAGATCCACGGAGACTTCGAGGAAACACTTAAGTGCATGCTTAACTTTAAGCAGGTACTTAAGTCAAATTGATTTCAGTGGGATTCAGATATGTACCTTAGGCTAAATGTTTTTTTTCTTTTGAATGGAGGTAGGTTCTGGTTTTGGTTACGAGGCAAGTTACCGGAACAAGTTCCTTCCATTCAGATATGCATGAATTAAAGGTGAACAACTTGATTATTTGTGCTTATTTAAATATCACCGATTTGCTTGTCTCATTAGCTAAGGTAAAAATAAAATTAATTTAATTCTGAACTGATTAGTTCATTTTAGCCTCTCTACTAAATTCAAACGCTATGATAAGGCTTTCCTAAGTGATTGTTGTGGACAGCTTACAGCTGGAGTTGAATATTACCAAATGTTGCTAAATATAACAAAATGATAATAAAGCTGATATTGGTCTGTAAAACAACAGTTTCCAGTTCTCATACAAATACTCCTGCAAAATTTTTGTGAGAAGCGCTGATGAAAGCATGGGGAAGGTGCTCATTTTATTTTTCACATTTTTCTGTCAATTAATTCCGCACTAGGGGTATGTGAAACTAAGCTTGATTAATCACTTGTTTGTTTATGTTTACATTTAGTCAACACTTGTTTGTTTATAGACATGTTTATAGAGACAAAACATTTTACAACAGATTTCATTAAGGTTCATTTTTATTCTTCCTTATAATGCCCATTGATCTCACAATCCTTAATGAATTTAGCCTCTCAGTCTCCTGGGAGGAAAGAGAGCACAAAATATTTGCCTTTTGGACAAGAGTAACATAAACCTTGCTGTTACTGAAAGCTGATCCTGTTTCTTGCTGGTAATAGCCCAGTGGAAGAGCAGAGTTCATCGGAGCAGCAGTTCGTAAGTCAGCCCTTGCCTTCGGAGCCCATGCGAGCGTTTGCATGTGTGAGCGTGTGCAGCCGCCCACAGGCGTGTGAGGAGTTTTTGCTTCTGAAAATGTATGTGCACACCCACACGGTTTCTGCAATTTCACATTTACTGGTGAGTTTTTCCGCGAAGTGTCATCCTATTGGGGTTTTGTTTACTTACAAGCTGTGTTCGTGTTGTCCAACCTGCTGAGAAGGACAGAGGATGGCAATGATCCAGCGGGTTCTGATGTCTCTGCCAGGCACAAAGGGGGAGAAACTTGTTCACAGAAAGACCTTAATATTCTGTCCTGACAAACTGAAAGTGTTCTGCAACCCGTATCTCCATTTAGGAAATGGATTCTGGAACTGAAAATTCAAAAATATGGGTAGCGTGTAGTGTTTGCTGTTTTGTACCATGGGATTCAAACTCTGTGTTTAATAACAATACGCAAAATAGCATCTGGTATGCGTCACTAAAATAAGCTCTAGTAGAAAATGCCGATAAACATCTTCTGTTTAAAATGTTTTCTGACTAAAAGCGGCATAAATTTTGTCTGCTGTCCATGATAATGATGATAAAGTGGGTTGATCAGGCTAAAAGCTCCAGGCATCATCAAATGAAAGCAATGGGCAAGCCCAGAGTTGCAAGGGAGATGGATATCCTTCAAACATCTACATTTCTGTCATTTCTTGCAACAGAAGAGCCACATGTGAGACCTTGTGAAGTGGTCCAAGGATGAAAAATGTATTCCAGCTGGTTCTGACTGTTCTCAGCTGTGTGAAATCTGCTCCTCGGTGGCCGGCCACCAAAGCAATGCTGTGTGCTGCTGGTATCTCGGTGCTCGCAGAAGAGGCATGGGAAGGGTCACTGCCTTTATAGCAGTGCGAGACCCAGCTGAAGAATGGGACACAAATTGCTTGGTCTTTCTCTGCACTAATTTAATTCATGGTGGCTGCTGTAGACCAAGCGCGTCCCTACAAGCAAATGCCGTGTTGCTCATGAGCTCGACAGCAGTTAAAGGGAGAGTATTTCAGTGCTTCAGAGCTGGTGCTGCGAAACAGTCGTCGGGCATGTTCGTAGTGAAAGCCTGAGCTAAAGGGCTGGTTTCTTTAGCTGTCCGTGTATATGGTAGGTTATATACAGTATAATGCATTTCATCACTGCATTATGCACCACTCCCTTTAATGGCTGTTCTTCCTGCTGCCCTAAACCCATCTCCCAGTATAGCCACGACTGCTTGTCCTGCTCCCTTCCCCGTTGCAATCACAGTCCCACGCAGCTCAGTGAGACGCAGCAGTGCTGGGGACGTGCAGCAGTGCGGGCAACTACTGCTCACCACTACTACCTGCTGGGTGAACTGGCCAGATGGAGAGGATACAGAACATTTCGCCTGCCTTTTGTGGATAGGGTGAGGGGGGGGCATGCGGCTCTTTGGGCCCGATTTTTCCCCTGGTGTGTGCGGGTGCAGTGATGAGCGGGGAAGCACGTGCTGCTTTGATGCTTGGGCTTTAGGAAAGCATGTGTTACGCTCGGTGGGAGGCTGGGGAGTACACCTGTAGTAACCCGGTGGTTGGTATGAATTAGGTCCCTGGTCTACAGAGCCTTGGTTTATAGCTAGAGCCTGTGTTGGGTAATAACTTTCTGTAGCTGTTTTGTAACTCTTCCTTATTTATTTGTGTTCTCTGTGTTTTGAATTCCATAAGCAATGCTTGGGGCTGCCTGCACTTTTTAGGTAAAAATGACTTTCACTTGAAAAGTAAGCAACAGCAGCGCTAGCTTTCATTTCAGCTAGTGCAAGTCTCCTTTCCCCTGTGCTTTCCTGAAATCATAAGAGGTAAGAGGATCTCAGCCCAGAAAAAAGCCAGTAAAATTTCTGATTTCAATTGCTTTGAATCTGCACTTTGGCACAGTAGTAAATTCATTTCTTCTTGAAAATTTGTGCTTTTCTATAAAGCAGAAACACTGTTTTGAAGCAGTGGGATAAGTTTAAGGCAGTAGCAGAAACTATGTTACTGCAAAGTGTGAGCTAAACTCTGATTTTTCTAGATGATCATGTTACAATGATTGATTTATTTTTCAGAATATTTTGTCCCAAACTGTGTGTGGCACAATGTCTCACACATGTATTTGCTAGTAATAGTTTGAATTTAATAGTCTTTGCTCTTTGAATATAAACCTCAGGAGCTGCGTTACCTAATATTTGCAAATTAGATTTAAAATATTCTGTCTGCAGGGCTGAGTTGGACCACTTGGATCTACTCTTAAGCCAAACAATGATTATTTTATTAATACATAGGTGCTTTCTTGGATTTGAACCGCTTCTGTTAAAGGCCCACAGGTGAGCAGGAACCACTACCTGCTTCAGTGACTTGCCGTCACCTCCCAGACGTGGCGTGATGCTCTTGCCTAGTTCGAACCTGCAACGCTGCCTGCACAGACCTGCATCCTGATACTTTATTGCTGAAACTCTGCTATCATACTAAGAACAAGGGAATGGTTTGGTAACTAGTTTAAACCAGTCTAGCTCTGTGCTAATGACAGACTAGTCCTTCTTTCTCTCGCTGGCCACACAGTCCCTCTGCCGGCTGTTGCTATCTGAGCTGCCACCAGCTGGAGGCTATTGCGTGGTCAAACAATGCCAAGGCAGTTACTGAATCATTGCATTGCTTTCTTCAATGCCCGTGGAGACCCTGTCCTCTTCTGGCTGCGTGTCTTGCAAGAGACCCTCACAGACACTGGCATCTGGTTCCCTTGTCCACTCATCCCATTCCCATGCAAAGGGTGAAGTCTCTTGCAGACCGAGAGGTTCCTCTTTTACTATGTGACGTTGCAGGGCTCTTGGAACTGCAGTGCTTGTTAATGGGTTAAACACCGTGTGCTTTATTTTTCAGCAGGTTCTTTGATTAAAAGCCTAGTATGCATCTTTGCTCTTCCTTTTATCTGTGAGTTTTTGTGCAGTCACTTACTTGTTCCAGCTCTCTGTGTGTGCTCGGACCATCTGGCATGGCTCGCCTGCCCGGCAATGTGTAGTGTTTTCAAGGGGAAAAATTATTAATCACAATCTGGATGGCAAGGGGGTTAGAGATTGGTTTTATTTCAACTCCAGAGCTGACAGTTCCACAGGTAGGTAGTTCTTCAGCGAAGGTTTCTCAGCAGCCCTTTGCAATATTGCCTGATGGATGTGTGAGAAAAGGCGGCCAGAAATCCCGAAGGACCAAACATCGGGGAGGAGTTTGGAGCAGCAGTCCTCAGTGGCTCAGCCTCCGCAGTGCCTTGCTGCTGGCCTGCTCGGAGGCCATCATGCTGCAGGAGTCTTGCCGTGTTAAGGATCACTTTCTTTAGCACTGCTGGGCTTCAGACAGTTGTCCTTGGAACAAAATTCATTTCCCTGGGCTTTGCTCCATTTTACAGGGTTTGGCCACTACAGACTGTCAATTTTAAGACAGACATGGCTTTTGGGGGTTTTTGCCAGTAACTGTAATATTTTAACATTGCTTCAACAAGTGTAGCTTTTTAAAAATTGGGGTATTATTTACAGAACATTTTAGGAAGAACATTTCTTTCATCCAAGGAACGAGTTGCACGTGAGACGTGCTCAGTCCTGAAAGTAATCTGAAAAGCCTAATAGAGGTTTCTATGAACTGCCACCTGTGGGAATTTTTTAAACTTATAATCTTGTCAGGTATCTGTGCACTTTGTGACCGTGTCTTTTTGCCTGTCAAGGAAATCTTTTTTTCCTGCTGTACACTTGGAGACATATAACAGTTGTTGAAGGTGCTTGTTGACTGTGAATGAGGAGAAGCACTGAGAAATGTTTTATGCCTGAAGCAGCTGCCCCCAAAATGCCCATCCCTGCGCCTCCCGTCAAAAACCACCTCACACACTTAGCAGGGAAGTCAGCAGAGAAAAGTTTACCTTGGTGGTGCAGGGATTTTTTTTCAGCTTTTAAAGAAATATTGAACCATTGTTTTGTTTTCTTTGTCTGATCTCTTTTTTTTTTTTGGTGAAGTATCTTTCATTCTTCAGAATAAATTGGCGGTGTGGTTTAAAGTGATGTGGGGTTTTGAATAGGTCTTCAGATGTGGGAAGTGGTGACATTTTGGAAACGTCATTCTTCCACAGGTTAGCAAACCCAGGTCACTTCATAGGAAAGCATCTGGTATGACTAGTAGCAACGGTAACTAAATAGTGACATGAGAAATTGCCCTTGACTGACTATTAATATATATGAAATTAATGGGCACTGAGAATTGCATCTTGGGAGCTGTGTTTTGTGTTGCTGAGTGGGCAGCAATCCCTTTTGTCTAATTGAGCTTCACTATATCATAGTGTTCAGAGTTCATTTGTCCTACTGGGTTTCTGTCTTTCTAGGGTTTTCCTATTTTAGAGAGGCACTGTTTTTTATAGCAATGAACATATCACAGTCATTCATATCTTTCTCCCTGTGGAGTAGGGCAGAGGTTTGGTTCCCATTTTACAGAGATCTCGGCGTCTCAGTGCTCTCGTACCCATTTGTTCATCTTGAAGTTGGGTATGCCAAACCCTAGATATTTGGGGCTTGAATATATTTGTTCAGTGGCTTTTAAAGAAGATTTTTTTTTCAATACATCAAAAAATGGATTTCATGGGGACTGGGGAATCAGTTCTTTCAGGGATCTGAGCTTAAAATGATGTATTGTCTAAAGCCATAGATTAAATCTGGGATTGAATCCTTGTTCACAGGCTCGCTGGCCTTTCTTCCAGCCAGTTCAAATTTGCCTTTTCCCAGTCCCTGTTAAGAAAGTGCTGACTAAAGAGCAGGCTGAAAATCATACATTTTAACTTTACATTCCACTTGTAAGCTGAAGTATTTTTTTACTTTTTTTTTTTAAGCAGAGTCTCTGGAGACTTGTTAAACTATGAAATGGTTGGAAAAAGGCAGCCCAAAGGCTCTAGCTAGGGGTATTAAATGTCCTAGGCTACCCTAAAACGCTACTCATTCTCCAGTGTAAGATATAACAAAGCGGGAAAATCTGATTTTGAGTCAATGTAAGATGACCTGAACATAATTTCTAAATTTCCAGGTATTTTTCTTGGATATCCCAATTACATGTGTGCAGAGAAATGGATGGTATTGACATTTCCATGGCAACCCGTTGTAGCATTTCAGATATTGACCTGCAGGTCATAAATTACTGAAGCAGAATATTTTTTGAACACTGGTAAAATCTATCAGTCTGCTGCAAGATGTACAGACAACAGCATAGCAACAAAATGCAGATGAGAAAACACAGGCTTCAGAATAAGGTCTGGGCTGAAAGTTAAGTGGAAGTTTTGTGTAAGACTCCATTGACAGTGAGTAGCATCAAGTAACAGCCCCGAGGGGTTAGTTTCTGGCATTTTTTGGCCATGGATCTGCTTTGTATTTGTAGCTGGATGTGTGATAGAAGTAGAAAGATTGTGAAAATGTTGTAGCAACTCCTATTATGCTTTTATTACAGGTGCTAACAGACTTAAGAGCCTCACCTGGCTGCCTTCATGCTACTGTTACAATGGCTGTTGGCAATGGTGGTAAGATGGGGGTGGAAAGGGTGCACAGCCTGAATTAGTTAAGCCTTAGATCTGTGTGGAGGTGTTTACTGGTCCGTAATAACTGATAGCCTGCTGTTCCATTTGGGACCCTCTTATCAGACGTCCTGAAGAGAATTAAATGGTCTTCTATGCTGTTGAAACCCTGCTGGAAAGCACAGGCAAAGGGCAGAGCATTCCTTGCAAGAAAACTGGTACGTCTAAGCTCTGAAGATTTGCAGCAGATAAGATTGATTGCACTAGTAGGATTTACAGTCCTTATGGGTCTCAGGTCAGACAACTGGAAAGCCTGATTGTCTCTGAAGTGATGGCGGGGGTATTTCCAAGAATCTCTGGGAGAAAGAATCCCTTAGCTAAAAGGCTGCATTTCTTCCTTCAGGTTATTTCTTTTCAATTTTTTGAAGTTTTTAAAGGAGAGCTCAGAGTGTTTGCAATGTGAGATAGAACGGTGCTCCCACCAAATAAATTACAGTGTCTCTTTCAAAATCCCCGTAGGCAATGCATGTTATGCGATAGCTAATTCTCACAGACCTTATATGAATGCATTTTCTGAGAACTGCCTTTGTAATAATAAATTACTGGTTGGCAAGTGGATAGGGTTCAGGCAAGCCATGCACTTGATCCCGTTCACACTGATTTTAATGGAAAAGTTCCCAGTGAGTTTAGTGGGGATAGACCCAGTGCAAGGCTGTGGGAAACTGTGTGGCTGAATTTGCCTGGTTTGCAAAGTGCTCTGTTTTGCTTAATTTTGTACCTTCTGGGTTTCATGATTTACTTTGAGATTCATTTGACCACAATGAAACTAATTTGTAACTTGCAGTTATACCAAGAATTGAGAATATGACCTGTGTATTCTTAATGATGGAGTGTATCTATGGACGTGATGGAATGGACCTTTGTGTTCCTAATGAAACCACACATGTGGTTCCTCACTCCCTGACACCTCTTTTATATCTGTTGAGAGACAGCAACATCTTTTATTGTTCTCGAAAAATTATCAGAGCCCCTTGGAAAATACGCTTATTTTTCTTAGTGTTTGGCCACTGTCTTCCATGCATAGATTGTACGCTTTTATGTGCTATTTTACAGACATTACAGTTGTAACAGATGTGCTTTCATCGCTTAGCACAGAGGCTTGTGACAATGTCATACACATTCACATAATTTGCTCAGCATTCAAACAGAGTCTTTTTCTGCCTTTGGCAGCTGGGCCACCATGAGATGATTCCCCCCCCGCCCCCTTATGCTTTGTCAATACCCTTCCTCAGCTCAAGAAACACATCATTAGTTTCAGCCAGTTCAACCAATTTGTCATTAATGAATCTGATGAGAAGCTTCCACATCATAAGCGACCAAGTTACATGTCTTGGGCTTTCAGAGCAAGCTGCTCCTTTTTCTTTTTAATGAGCGCAGTCTTTCATCCTATCACCTGGTCAGGTACGCCTTCCTCCAGTGTTTGTTACAGATGCATTCGGAGCTGGGATGTAATTTTGTTAAGCTCTGTCAGTAATAATCGCACCTCCATTCCTTCTGGTGCTGATTAAATAATTTTCTGAATTTTCTTTGTACAGCCCTCTTTTGGGATGTGCACTTCACTGTGCTTAATCTCATTATTCCATTCATACTTAGTTTTTAATCCAATTTGTAGGACATACATAGTGCCTTACTTTCCCATAGTACTTTCCAAAAATCACTGCTTCATATTCATGTAGCAGTACCTTCCTCTCATCCCTCTGCTCCAATTTTCTGAAAAATGCTCAATGGATTTCAACAATTGATCGAATTAGCATTGGACTGTTTTTCTGTATGTTTCTTCAATTCACCAAAGCTATTTCAACTTCTACAGTGTAACTGTAAGAAGTCGAAAATTTTTACTTCTCAGCTCTGTTGTTACTAGTTTGTTCTTCCAGTTCCTCTCTTTGCCTCATCCAGCTGAGCCACTTCCAGCCAATTATCCAAGACTAATTTAGGTCTCCAGGTGATGTCTTGGTGATTTCCATCTTTCCCAGATATCCTAGTATCTTTTAGGCTTCTCATCCACATTTTTTTAAGGAACCAGTCATAATCCCTCAATATTTTGACCACTGTATACCAAGATGTGATGTGGCATGAGGCCTTTGCTACTCTCGTTTTCTTCCCATTTATAGTTAAAATTGTTGGAATAATTTGATATCATTGCCTTAACAGTTAGGAGAATTTTTCACCCATGGACAAATTTGCCTCAAAACACAAAACCAAAAGACAATCCTTGCTCCCCAAACCTTAAAATGACCATTAAATCCAAGGAAAGCACCTTTCAGTTCTGTTAGAGCTGGAAAGGATAGAAACACACTTCCCTGTGCACTAACACCAAAAGTGTCTTGCAGGATCAATCTCTCCCCATTCTTCCAGAAGTCATTGTCAGGTGCAAATACCTTTCTCACTTGCTTTATAATAAATGTAAATAGCTCAAGTTTCTCAAAACAAATTTCAAGTTCTTTAGATACCTAGGAGAAATTACTATCTTCAGCCTCTATAGAAAGGATCTCAAGAAGGGAATTTTGTTGGTTTCAGGATCTGAAGGGAGAATCAATAAGGCACCTACACACTTTGAAGCTTCTGCTCTGACCTCTGTACACCCGTTAGCCGTTTTAATCTTGTTTCTCCCCCTCAAAATCACCTTAATGACAAAGTCAGGGTAAGCCCTTGGACTTCATTTCATTTCACTTTTTGTTCTTAAAAACCACAAAGTGATTAACAGGATGTTTCAGAAATGCTGCCAAGAGCTCAGGGTGAATTTTCTTCCCTTGGAAGTGCCGAGCTTGGGCTGGAAGAGGGGGCTGCTGTGCAAATCCAGGCTGGGATCTGCTCTCCCCTTACAGAGGGGTCTAAAGACACACACCAATGCTGCAGGTGCTTTCACTGCTCGGTGCTCTGGCCCTTTGCCAGGAGAAAACTTTCCTGCTTGGAGTATAGGGACATCGTGCCCTGTCCCTGCTGAGGGGCTCCGTTGGCTCCTGGGCGGACTGGCTGGGGACAACAGCACGGCTCACCTTATTCCTGGGGAAGAGCAGCTCTGGTGCACGCTCAGTGCACGATGGTTCCCTGCCAGGATGGTTGGTAGGCAAGGTGGAACGGCACGTAGCAGAGTGAGGAAGCGGAGAAGGAGTGCCATTTAGTGTCTGGTTGTAGAGAGAACTGTATGCTTGCAATATGTTTTGCCTTCTGCTGGCAGTCCTGGTGCGAAAAGCAGCATAGCTTAATTAAGCAGTGTCAAAAAACTCGATTCTTCCAATCTGCCTTTCAATCTGAAGTGTTGTTCTTTGCTGATTTAGCTGTATCTTGCAAGAAGTATATATCCTTATGGCTAAATGATCAAGTTTCATAAAGAATTTCAGTGTCACCTGATTTTTGACGCATTTTAATAGGACTTGGGCAAATCTGTTAGACCCTGTTGTCACCATTCTGTCCAGGATTTTCCAAACAAGGGTCTGTGTGTGCTTTGACCAGAGTGAATCTGCAGTGTCCAAGTTGTGTGGGACCTCATATGCAAGGTGTGTGGGACTCGGTGCACATGTCCTGCACCACTAGTCTACCTACATGCTGTAAACCCAGTACATACCAGTTGCGTGCTGCTCCCTGCTTGCGCTTGGGACATTTCAGAGTATGCTCTGCACATGTGAGACAGCACTGAAGGATGTCTCAAATTTACTGGGTACGTGTATGGCTCACATGTTCCAGTACATTGCAGCTGCGCTAGGTTTATTGCACTGATGGAGTTGGTTACTTCATGACCAGTCCTCTTCCATGAAGGAGTGGTCCAAAACACCAGTAACTTGGTCAGACATCTGGACATCTAGAAATGTGAGACAAACAGCCAGTGTTCTCTAATTCCACCTGGGCAAAATTTCTGGGAAGATAAAGAGCAGAAATAGGAGGAAACCTGGATGAACAAACTACTGTCAAAACCTTAGTCTCAAGGATGTACTGTTCTCAAGAGCTTTGTTAGGGTTACGTTTGATAAGAATCAAATTTCAGTGGTTTTTGGATTGTGTTACTGAACAAGATGAAGCTTTCTTTGCTAAACTAAAAATAAAGAATACAAAAGGAACTTGTTATTGGGTAAAGAATTTTATCTTACTAGAACCATCTTCCCCTGAAGTATGAAAGATCCTTTCCAAATGCAAAAGCTATGAAAACATGCCTGAATATAGAAGTGAAACTGGAAAGCAGTGGGTTTCTTTTGCCAGTTTTGCAGGAAGCCACCCACAAAGGTATATCTTCTTTTTTTTTTGTTGTTTCTGTTCTGTTTTTTTTTTCCTCCACTCTAGAAAAATACAATAAATTATGGCCAAAATCAGAGCCTGTTTTGATTTTATAACCATTCTTATCAAAGCAGGAGTGAAAAGTAGTTTGAATTTTCCAAGTAATGCATAATGAGCTGAAGGAAAAAAAATTAAAAATTAATTTGAAAATTTTGGGCAAATGATTTATCATGAGGCCGCTGAGTTGTTGATTGAACAGACTCATACATACCAGCCTTTCTCTACGTGAGCATGGAGAAGCATTCAGTCAGACCATTGGCTGAAGGCATTTTCCTTGCTGTTAGTTGGTTTTGGCTGTATTTTTCTCCCAGCTCTGAGTGTTTGATAATGGTTTGCTGAATTAAAATGAAAGTCCTGTTTTGACTTGATATTTCCAATCTGTTTCTTGACTGTTGGTGTTCTTGAATTTTACTCATCTTGAGAGGCCATTACTTTCCATTCTGCATATTCACTCCCTTTGACCAAATGGGCAGGAAATGTACTGAATAATTTCTGTGTAACTCTGAGAAACGCAGGATTCCCCATGGAGGGATGCTTTCTGATGGTTACAAACGATCCCTCTCTCTTCGCATCTGTCTCTCTGCCCCGCGCTGCTCCACGTACCATCTGATGTATGATTTTTTAGCGTAAGCAAAACCTTAGAAATGTGGTTAGAATGTGAGATGTTTGTCATCCTTTGTGATTCAGAAGCCAAATGATCTTTGAGGTCACTTGTATAGCAGTATCAGTATCCTCTGTCTACTATGGAAATAATCTTCAGTGCACCCCGAGCCTTCAGTGCACCCCGAGCCCTGTACCACCACTCCCTCCTATGCATTGTTCAGACTTATTTAAAAGAATTCCAAAGAAAGAAATTCAACAATTTGCACTTGGAACCTACATTGTAGTCTAAATGATCTCACTGCTTAAAAATGTTTTCTTGGGTCTAGGTTTAATAATTTTTCACAATCTATCCTTTGTAGCTAACCCTCCTCCATTTCCTTCTTAAAAAAAAATAATTCCTTCCCTTCCATGTGCCAGTGTTTTCTAGACACATAAGCTGTTATCAGGTTGTCTCAGCCATCTATCAATCAAGATGTACTTTTTAGTTCCTGTAGATGATTATTTTTTTTCTTCGTCTTCATCTTTATGTAAATACAAAAATTGTACTAATGTAACCTCATGTAGTTAAAATGATGCAACCCCGCTTGTGTCGTTGTGTAACTTAGTTCTGTGGGAAGACAAATTCTGCTTGGGATAAGGCACCTTTATGCCAGCACCCACACTGTTGCTTGTACTGATAATCATCACCCAGAAAGTAAGTGATCTAGGACAATAAACCAGAAGGATGCCTTTAAGTGAACAAAGATTTCCACACCCTTCAAAAAGAAAAATAAAGCAAATGGGTAGGCAGCTTGGCAACATAGTCATCAGCTGAGTAAATGTGTGTCCTTGAGCAGAGTTCATGTTCTGCTGTGGTTTGATGGTGTTTGGAAGGAGGAATGACTCTTATTCATAGGTTTGTATTCCTGAATAAATCTTAGTGATCAAAACAGCCTGACTGAGCAGGGCTGTTTTTTATAGATTCGGAATTGGGACAAAGTAATATTCAAATGTGGAGGATGCTGTTAATCTCGCAGCGCTGTCCTGACATTGGGTGGAGTTATTTTCTTTAAGGGATACTTTTCTAGAAGTGCTGTGGCTGTGTGGTGTTGGAATGGCATCACATCCTGACTTTGAACTAAAAGAGGTTTTAGAATTAATCAAATATAATCACAAACAAAACCCTTAATAACGCAGGTGTTGAATTCCTAGGTCTGTCTCATACAAAGGCTTTTTAAGAGTTACTGAGTTAGTAGCTTTTCTCAACTATACTGGTGATGGTGCAAAACTCTCCAAAACCATTGACTTCATTGAGACTACACTAAGTATCTACCAGCACAACTGGGAGTTGACTCTAGTCCCACCTCTTTATTTTCCATGTGCTACATTGTCTCCAAAAATGGGGCGAATGTTGTTCCCTGCAAAGAGTAAAATAGATCATTGAATGTCTGTGCTGGGGTATATACTAACCAAAACATAGGAACTGGTGCCAGAAAATTCCTAGCTAATATATCCAGCCTATTTCTTTAAATGGATTGCTCAGCAGTTCACTGCAGTCCTTGCCAGTTAAATCATGAATGTCAGCAGGAGCTGGTGGGAATTTAACGTTATAAAAATGGAGCTCTACCATTCAAGGTAATGAAAAATCCAGAAGCGAGTGGCACTTGCTAACATCCACACACGTTCTCTCATCCAGCACTGCCCTATTGCAGTAGTTTGGCAATGGGGATAAGTCTGAATCTATGTGAAGTTCAAAGCATTAATGTTATTCACCCAGATGCTTTGGAAATAACTTTTTTGCTTAATAAAGTAATTGGAAAGTCAAAAATTGACGATCAGAAATGCTGCAGTGCCAAATGCGGGCTTCTACCCAACAGATAGTAGTGGATTTGGGACAATCAAACCTGAGTGAAGCTGTGGCTCCTCTGAGAGTACTGAGAACTTTCCCAGGGCCCCCCATTTGCTCAAGTGTTATGGTATGCTTCTGGCACATAGAATTGCATCTCATGAGTTTTGCTAAGCTATACCCTCATTTGCTGCTTTTTGTTGGTACTGAAGAGACACTGGGTCGCAACAAGAGGCAGGACTTCTCAAGGACCAGTGAATGGGCCAACAAAATTGTGAAGCAAATAGGAGGCAGGCAGGGAGGCGATGTTTCACTGTGCATCTCCAGAGGTTTGTGAGGGCTAAGGGAGCAGGGGCAAAGGGTAACCAAGGAGATGAAGTTGCTCACTACCTCATGGTACCAAAATTTCTCAATATTTTTTGTTTCTGTCTCCTATTACTCTTTTCCATGGCTCATCTTTAGCAACACCAGAAGTGTTCTTGAGGTTGGCATGGAATAACCATGCCCAAGAGATCAAGGTCAGCAACTCAGCAATAGTTCTGCTGTCGTCGGCCATTCCCAGAACATGGATTAGATTGGTGGGGCCTCCACAGAGAGAGGAAATAGCAGTAGGCTTTTGAGGACAGGGAATATCTAAAAAATGGTCCAAAATAACAAATCCTTTATTGTTTCTAGAAGTGGCCCAGTAAGAATCTGTTCAATACTATTTATGTATTAAGTTTTATATGTTTCAATGTAAATACCCTCTGGTTATCTCTGAGCACCCCATAAGTGGCCCTATTGTACTGACATTGAGAACCAGCAGTCTGTTCGTGTAGCATCTACAGCCTCAATTCAATTGATGTGAGGGTACTTTACAGTATCAATATTTATTATTATTATCACAAACTAAACAGAATGTGCAATAATGCTGTTGGTGCTACACCTGCATTTTCTCCTCATTAAACATTCGCACCAAGAAGAGTTTGCCGGAAGGCAAGGCAGCTTGGGCAGGGCTGGCTTGGTGGCACTGACTTGGACAGCTGCCATCCATGTAATCCTGGAGAAATCTACCTAAATCCCCCAAATCAGAATTTCATGCTCCCTGCTTGCAGCTGGGTGTGAAATTTTAATTTGCACTCATCAGTCTGAAGTAAAGGGGAAAAGCGAAAGAAAAAAAAAAAAAAGGCATATGATAAATTTCACGCTTTCCCCTGAACAAAGCAATGTGGTACTTTCCTCCGGGCGCCTCAATGAATCTCTATGTGGGCAGTTTGAAGCTGGGGGTTTATCTTGAGAGATGGCAGAGCTGTAAGCAGAGTGTGTACTATCAGCTATCACTGAGTTTACATGATGCTTCCTATTGTTGACCTCTGATTTAATTTTGCTAAAAATTTGTCAAACTTTACTGGTTTGGGCTGAAGTTTTTTGTGTCAGGTGTCTGTCAGGGCCAAGCTACACTGGAGACTTCAGCCAGACTGGCTTTTGGCAATGCTGTTCAGGTCCTCCTTGATGAATGGAGTAAACAAGGCTCTCCAGGGGAGCGTCTGCTCAGGATCTTGTTTACTTTTTGCTGTCCAGGGTGTCCCTTCGTGCCTTTGTTCCTGATCCCTTTTCAGACCATGCTCTGACGACTGAATTTCCTCCAGGGTTTTTCCCTGATGCTAATCACTGCTCTGCCTGAACGTTTCACAGCCACTAATGCATCTGTTTTCATAGCCCTCCGCGGGAAGAGAGTGTTTTTTCCACGTCTTACAGAGGAGGGAACTGAGTAACCAGTGGTTAGAGCTTAAGCTTCCCTGGCATTCTGGCTAACCCATTTGAGGTACCTTTTTTAAAGTGATTTAAACATTCAAAACACACTGAGCAACTCTAATGCCCAGTTGCAGATAGAAATGCTTGAGGCTTTTGAAAATCATGGAATCATAGATTCGTTTAGGTTGGAAAAGACCTTTAAGATCATCTAGTCCAACCATTGACCCTACTCTACCAGGTCTGCCACTAAACCATGTCTCTAAGTACCACATCTACATGACTTTTAAACACATCTAGGGATGGTGACTCAACCACCTCCCTGGGCAGCCCGTTCCAATGTTTGAACTCTTTCAGTGAAAAATTTTTTCCTAATGTCCAGCCTAAACCTCCCCTGGCGCAACTTGAACCCGTTTCCTCTTATCCTATTGCTAGTTACTTGGGAGAAGAGATCAGCTCCCATCTCATTACAACCTCCAGGCTGATGTTTCAAGCCAGATGGCTACTAAATGAAGAGCGCACACTTAGTGGTACCTGCAAAGAAAAACCTTTGTGGTGCATGCGACAGAGCGGAGTTCAGTTCTCCAGTGCATCACTTTGTATTCATTCACGAGACACTTTTCAACACACTTCTCATCTTTTGCAACATGTGATAAAAGATATTCCACAGAAGATTATTTGCTACTCTCTTCTGATTCGTGTCTACACATGCTTATAGTTTGTGTGGTCAGGGGTTCAGTGGAAAAAAAATCGTACATGAGCATCTCGTAAAAATCTGTATTGTAATACATAAGTGCTGGAAACCAGGGCTAAGGTTGCACAAGCATTAATTAAGGCATTTCCAGTAAGCAACCTCAGTAGCTGAGACAGCTTTTGATACTGCTCCTTTAGAAATGCTATTTAAACGTGGGATTTTTATTTTTCTGTATTAGAGAGTTAAAGGACAATCTGTATCTATTGCTGTTTCCTGCTGGACTTGATGTGATCTGAGGTGTTTTCTGGTGGACACTTGGGCGGTGATTGATTCCTGAAATACTTCCAGTGGCAGTTAATCCAAAGCTCAGTGAAATAATTGGTATTCTCTTGCACCAGACTGCTGGAGAAGGCCTAAATAATCATGATCTATGCTACGGATAAGTGGTATTTAATAAATGCCGGTCTAGGCTTCTTTGACTGATTTTCCTTATTTCAAGAAATGTTGTTCTTTAAAAAGCAATATCAAGAGACTATGCAGCAAAACATTTAGTCATTGAGGTTTTTCTTTGCCCTGATAAGTTTCTAGAAATTTTGATGACAGTCGCTGTCCTAGGGTGGGTCAGATATCTGCCTTCTGAGGTTTGAATTATACCAATTTACATGAAATTTTCATGATTTTAACAGAGACTAGAATTTACCATAAGACAGAACTTGGTCTCCACAGCCTGCATTTTGAGTGGTGTGGTGAAAATGTACTGAAAAACTAAATCATATCTGCTGTGCTGGGCAGAGTGAGGCACGTTAGCATGCAGTTGTTAGCTAAATGGCACATTGCTAACTAACCAGTGGTTTAGTCCATTGGGTTATGCAGCGGCGGTTGTAAAAATTTGCCGGACTTGAGATTATGGAAACATCACTGAGCAGAAACACAGATACTGGTTGAAAAGAAGTGATAATTGAATCTTTCTGAATATTCTGTTTTTTGAATATATACTTAAATGGCGCAGCTTGTTGAAAAGGGCAAATTTTGCTTTCATAATGTAACACGCTACAACCAAACACACCAGTTAAGGTCCCCAGTCACACCTGTGATTGAAAACAATTGCAAAGTACTAACATCTCTCTGGTGAAAGCAAATGTGGGCTGGATAGAGATCCTCTGTTCAGCTTTATTTCCTTCTACCTCCTGTTACGTTGCTTGTAAAAACTGGGCAACAGTTAGGCTGTCTAGTGCCTACGCGGAAATGGGCTTAGCTGTTCATCGAGAAAATAATGCCATTAAGTGAACCTTTGGGGGTAGGAGAGGGCCTGGGAAGAACTTCTCTTGTGTGTGGGAAGCTGTTGAGGCTGTCGGAGCGGATGGTGGGAGTCTGTTTTGCCCAAAGTAGTGCACAGTGTGAGGCTCCAGCACAGCCCAAGCTGCTGGAGGAGCCGGGGAGCGGGGGGCAGCGTCGGCCAGTGGCGTGGATCCTGGAAGAAGTGCAAACCTGTGAGCAGAGTTATTACATACGGACTCTTCGAGTTTTGTTTTACAGGAAAATAGTCCATCTGTGCCTACTCTCAAGAGTTTACAACGGAGGTTAATATCGGGTTTTGCTTTCACTATAATACTAAGGCACCCCGCATAGCACCCAGCTCTGACACACAGCCGCCCACCCCCTGTCCCTTGGCTTCCATCTTACGCAGTCAGCAGACACAGCGAAATTCCTCTGGAAAAGGCCTCGGAGCATCTAGGTTGGTGTCTTTTTCTGAATCACCGCCCGGAGATGCCTTTTTTTCCTTTGCTGACTATTTATAGGGTCTAAGGTGAGTAGATTCCTAAACAGCTAGCGGCGTCGGATGCTAAAGTTAGGCAGGATGACTCACTGCATGGATAGTGACCTAGTCTGAGTCATCTGCAGGGGAAGGTGTGCGAGAGATGTAGGGAATGTTGTAAGGATAACAACAGCCGTGGAGCTGGGCGCGTCAGGGAAATTCTACTATAATCTGCATAGTGTTTTTTGTATGACAGGTTCCAGGATGGAAAGGTGCTTAGGAAAGCTAAGGTCTTGTAAATTGTACACGAATGACGTGACCTTCCTACTGGAAGTCCTGGGCAGATGGTCCTTAAGGATGCATTGTGCAACAAATATACAAACAGGAAGATATATAAAGGGTTTCTCACTGGGGTGGGTGCGTGAAGTTTGTGCAGGATTTGAACCCAAAGGCCAGTTTCCTGGAAATACTGAGCAAAGGTCATTTATGGAGTATTGCTGAAAAGTCAGAGACGTCAAACAGAAATCACTAGTGTCCAGAAAGGAATAAAGGCAAACCACCCCATCTCATTTTCCGAGTTAAAAACCTGCAGCTTCTCTTTCTTATTCCATACAGCTAATACTGCTAAATTATGAAGGCTTAAATAGCCAAGAGGGTAGCTTTCTAAATGTTTGTCATATTTAAATGTTTGTCATATTTACCTGTAAAGAGCTATTAAAAATGCTAACGGGTGAGTATCGCTTGTGTATCTAGTTAAGCAGCGTGCAGCCGCTAGTTGAAGGTCAAATGAGGAGGGTCCTTAGCCTAGCACGAGGTTGCTTTTAAAGACCCCCACAAAACATAGCTCACTTGCAATGCCACCCAGTTAATGTACAGATCTGTTCTCTTGTGTGTGTCCCGCTGAAACAACCAGTCAATGAGTGACAGCAGTCAGCTAAGCCCTTACCTTCTGTTTCATTTTGCCAGAAATTCAATTCATTTGCTTTATTTTTCTCTCTCCTTAACCTCTCTTTAGGGAGGTGCGGTGGATTTCTGCCTGAGGCCATCAGGCCAGTAGTTTGGAAAATGGTTTGCAAGTTGTTAGATCACCAGAATCCTTCCCTGTGTGCACGAACTCACTGAGACAATAACCTAGGTCCATTCAGGCCTCCAAATAAGTAGTAGTATTCTGCTTACTTGTTTTGCCATGAATTTCAGTGAAGTATTTTGACTTACATGATGCAAATGGCAGGAGGATGTTTGGCAAGTATGGGAGGGCAGTACAGCTGTGTTTCCTGTGGATATGTGAAGATAAAATTTAATATTAAACATTTTTTCAGTTTGTTGCTAGAAATGCCATTTTTAATAAAGATCTTGTCTGTATTCCATCCCATAAATTTGCCAACCTGCTTTCATGGCCATTTTCCTAAAGTTAATCTAGTTTTTGCAGATAAAAAAATATTTTCTTCAAGTAAAGCAACATGCGTCTAAGAAATGCAAAGACAGTTAAAATGCCTCTGTTTTCTGTAGTTTAATTAGTGAAAATAGTGTATGTTGCATGGAGAGAAAAGTGGTATGTTGGGTTTTGTGAATATCGGTATGCTGCAAGATTTGACAGCTTGAATGTAGGTTACAGAGATTCAGTTCGTTAGTGATACCAAGAAAGCAATTACAATTTCTGGGAGAGAGGTTAAGTCTCCAGTGGCAGTTTTTTAGGTTTTTGGCATTTGTTGCTCTGGATGGGTGTTTCCTGGACAAACACACTCATATATATATTAAAAATATACATATATTTTTATATATAATTTTTATATATATAAATTTATGTATATATATAAAATAATAAGAGCCTCTTCAGAGAGAGGTAGATGCACAACTTTACTACCAGGAGAAGAGATAAATGACTGCTTTGGCTCCCTTTATTATGGCTACTTGTGACTGCTAACCTTTTAGTGTGATAGTTGCCATTCAGGGACTAAATCTGAATTCTTCTAATCTTTCCCCACCTTCCCCACTACAGAGTACAACAATGGAGATTTTTTTTTTTTTCCTGTGCTACATTAGGATCACTTTGAAATATGTTTGATGGGAATGAAAACTTTCTTATGCCTCAACAGTAAAAGAGGTTCCCTAGTTGATCTTTCAGGCACTGATGAGCTGCAGGACATTTTTGGCTGTGTACACCACTCTTCAGCTTGACATCCTACATCTCCTATACATAAAACACGTGCCAAACTGCAAACACAAACTTTCAGTAGGATAATCATAGAATTGTAGAATCATTTAGGTTGGAAAAGACCTTTAAGATCATGGAGTCCAACTAGTGTTCCCCCTGTGCTGCTCTGGGACAGCCCCAGAGTAGGGGGCTCCTGAAGTCTTTCTCAGACTGCAAACACTGGGGTAGACAACCACAATTTTGGATTACATGGGCAGGATTTCAGTACAGTATCTCAAAGCTTTATCGGTGCATACACTGATCCTGTGTTTTCTAGTTCATCTGCTGCCACAAAATGCCAAGCCGCGTCACTTAACAAACTTCTTTCCCCCCTCTTTCTCGCTTCAACCCTTGAAATAATGCTGAATGCCTCTTCAAATCTGAATTCAGGCAAAGCAACGTAGCAGCATGTCTTTCTCTCTCACAAAGGACTGTGTCCTGGGATGTACTTGCGGTTGAGTCCCCTTAAGCTGTTCTTAGCTCATAGTGTTTCCTCACAGGAGCAACTTCAAAACTGAGCATCTTTTACACCAGACAGTCGATTTTGGCAATCTGTGCAAGGGAACTCATATTTCGTAGCCACTTTGGCTTGCTTGAAGGTTTGAGAACAAGCATCCTGATTATTTTTCCACTGAATGCAACAGGTGGCCTACATTTTTGAAGGTAGCTGCTAAATTACAATTTGTAATGTTTTTGCAAAGGCCTCATTTTCAAAAACTGCTGAGCCATGCTGGCTCGAGAACTCAGGCTTGTGGAAGACATTTCAGTCACCAAAAAGCACTTGTTGCCCAAGAAGATCCTAGCTACTGAGGTTGTGTTTGGATTTTGATAGAAAAAACTATTTCGCCAGACACGGCGTAAGACACCAGCAAGGCTATAAATATAATTGGTTTAAGATGAAATTATAATGATGAATCTGTTCTGTATCACAAGAAAATGAATTTTCATTTCTGTTACTAATCACACTTAAATCCATCTTGGGTCACTGGAAGGTCATTAGGTTTTCCATTTAGATGTTTCCTAAATGAGTTTTAAAGTACTGTAACTTTATGCTATTCTTAACTCTCTGAATTAAAAGGAGGCATAAATCAAGCCTGAATGGGCCCTAAATATGCACTAAAAATAGTCTGGGATGTGTCTGACCTTTTCACAGTGGATGGAAGTCTGCCTGGTGCCAACTATTTATTTATACCAGCGATACTGGTTTTCTAGCAAATGAGACCGGAGTGGTGGTAGGGAGGGCTGGCAGGATTTCAGCCGTAAGCGTAATAAACAATATAAATGCCGACACCTTTCAATGATGAAATTTCTGATACCTGAAGAAAACTATAAGATTTTCACTTGCTTTCAGTTCAGGTGCACGTACCAAATCTGGGCTGTGTTACAAAAGCATTTGAGCACTTCTCCTTGCACTGGAGTTGGGTGATCCTGAACCAGACAGGAGAGAGCTCCTGTCCTACCCCATCCCGCCACCCAGTATTTGCAGGAGATGGCACCTGACAGCTTTAGGCCTTTCAGTGATATTCCTATTCTACGTTTGTAGGAAACCTTACTTTTTTGGCCTGTATTTGAACGGCTGACCTATTTCCCAGTGGAATCAATGAAATTTTCTGCTGGCTTGAGTAGGAACCAGATTGATTTGTAAAACTTGATAAATAAATATACTGTTTTATTAACTGAGTGTTCCAATTTAAAAATAGGAGTGAAATTTTTTTCCCTGTATAACAAACAATAACATTAAATTATGTTGATGAAATGATGAGAAAAACTTATGTGAAAATGAGTTTAACTGCATTTGACATTTTCCATAGTGCCATGCAGTTCTGAAATTTTATTTGCTCATGAATAATGACATCTGAGCCTCTGACCATATAAACCTTTAAATATAAAAGCATCATAGCAAGCTCTCTGGAGCTCCATATGTGCCTACAGATAAGGATGTCAGTGAGCCCTATGTAGTTTTAGACCATAATAGGGCAAGAAATCCACTATAGGATTAACTTTTTCCTGTGGAGCAAGTTCTGTGCTCCACAGAGCCTCATTTTAGCCTTTTTGAGGTCTTTGATAGAGCTCGGTGTAGGTAGTTCCTCTCAAAACTATATATTGCTTATATTGTATATTGTATTGGATATTGTATATTGCATCTGTATGCATCAGAGAAAACATCGTGCAGGTACACTGGATGTCAGCCCTATTATAACCAGCAGAATACCGTACCGAATCTTGGGGGAAAATTTTGCAACTTGAAAAAATGTGCTCATTTAATGGAATGGGCATTATTATAATATCTTTTATCACTGTTCAGATTTATATGAGCAAACTGAAATTGCTGAAGTGAAGAAGCAAGAGTAAAGCTGAATTCAGTTTGCTGGAAATGTGCCTGATCAGTGTCTGTGTGTGCTGCATTTGGGTAAATGCTTTGTGTCTTAGAATTGACTTCAGAGTAAACAATGTGTTTGTTCCTTCTGGAAAACTTTGTTGGCCTAAGGTATGGTTCACCTTATTTCAACTCAAGCTCAAAATAATCTTGCAGGCCTGTTGTTCTTGGAAACTAATAGGGAAGAACATATGCTAAGCATTGGTAATGTCAGTTAAGCCCTTAATTAGTGATGAATGAACCTCAGTTTTTCTCTGTGGTTCAGTTCGGATACTGCTCAAAAGCTCAGTGCTTCTCCAGGTTTTAGCCAAGTTTTTTGAAGCATCTCAAGTTTTGCAAAACTGGGTTTGTTACTCTAGTAAAGTTAAGATTTTTCTGGGATTTCTAGATTGGGGCCAAGCTGTAAAATCCTTGGCCTTTCCCTGGCAGTGATTTGGCACTTTGGGATGGGGATGAGGAAGGTAGAAACAGGCATTTCAAAGACAGAAACATGTTTGGATCAGAGATTATATTCTGTGTCAGCTCTATACAGTCTTCTGAATTCAGGAAAAATCTTAGCTCAAGTTTAGAGAAGATCAGCGTTTGCCTGTGCTCCAGCAAGCTGCATTCCTCCTCTTTGAAGACAAGTAGGTAAGGGTTTGGCTGAGCTTGTGTGCACTCCAAGAAGGGATGTTGGGCTGTAGGACCTGTACTGGTGGAGCACCTGGCCAGGTTTGTACCTGTAGCTCTGTAGCAAAGCAATAATGGCCAGATTTCAAATGGAAAGACAATCTACTTGTTGCTTGTCTTCTTAGAAAGCAAATAGTGGTCAGCTAGGGCTGTGTACAGCTTCTCAGTAACAGTGGGTAGCCGATGTGTGACAACTAAATGCTTTCTGAATGTCTTCAGGGGTGGAACAGGGTGCTGGGAGGAAAGGCAGAATTTGGTCATTTGTCTCTCTGCGGTGTCACCTAATTAAACATGGTGCCATAAATAGCACTCCTTATGGGCAGTGGAACAGGCTTGCCTCCATATCTGGAAGAGGAGTGAAAACGCATCTTTGCAGAGCTGGGATGTCTGAAGAGTTAGAAAACTGCAATTAAAGCCCGGGTTTACTAAAAAAAAAAACCCCAAAGTATTTCAGCTTTGTTTCAGAGCTTTTCTGTGCTATGTTTTCAGTGGAGTGCTTTTTAAAGTAGGACAAAAGCCTTAGGTTTGGACTGAGCCGGGGAGAGCTCCCAGCGCATGACTAGGCCCCTTTCCATGTTACCTTGGCTGGCCTTTGCTGCAACGGTTTTTTCACGTCCTCTTATAGGCGCAGAATTAAAGGTTATTTCCATTCCTGCTTCTTATCGCTTTGATCTTTTGCCAGCTCTTAACATCTCCAGCAGATTTGCTCTGGATCTGTTACTCCCATACCTACCCTCTGCCTGCGACATTCTCTGACATTTCGATTTCTGCACCACCCCTTAATTTCTTCCTCTCCCCATTTATTCTTAAAGATTTTTTTTATTATTTATATTTTCCGCCTCACTGGCACAGCTATATGAAATTATTGATGTTTGCATACAATTGTTCCCAAATTCATGAATCTCACCCCATGAATTCCAAAGCCGTCAGACTGCTCAGAATATTTTTGCATTTTCTGGCTGCTTAGCCAAAAAAAAAAAAAAAAAATTAAAAAAAATCACTGTTTAATTCCATCTGCAATACATCTTCCAGGTGGCTTTCCTCTGTGGTTTAATTGTTTATTAGCTTCGGGATCTTTTCTGAAATTAGAGAGAGTCAAACCAAGGACTAGCAAAGATTAAGGCTCAGTAATGATAGTATGGCTTCTTTCTGTTGTTATCTGGGGGGAAAAAACCCAACAACAAAAAAAGGATGTGTTTCAGGGGGAAGAGGAGGAAGAACAAGCAAAGGAATGAATGAAAGGGAGAAATTAAAAAGAAAAAAAGACAAAAGAGGAAAAAGGAAAAGCTTCTCTGTATTTTTTGAGTTACTGCATGTCTGTTTCTCTGCTAAATCTATTTTTCATGGATTAAACAAAAGAATGGAGTGTGTCTGAACCTGTTGTAGCATAAAACTATTGTCTAACGGTCTAAAGCCATGACCAGGAGGTAGATGTCCCACACTATTCATTATCCTGCTGTTTCATCCTGCGTGTTCTCAGGCCAGTCGTTAATGGCATTTATCACTCTTCTTCCACTGCATAATATTCCTCACAGTGAGCTCGGTCTGATAAATCATGTTTGAAGAAGACAGCACCCAAAGTGATACAATTTACAGCTTTTACCCTCTGGTGTACAAAATACAACACAACTTTGTATCCAAGTCTCTGAAGGAGGTCTGTGAAGCCAGTGGAATGAGAAATTAGTAAAAGGAGTTTTATATTCTTTTCCATGGGGAAAAACAGACACTAAACTTTTGATGATGTTGAGTTTTCTTATGCTGCTTTCAGAGTATACCTGAAATGAATAACAGCTGGAAGATCTGCAGTTATTAAAGGTGGCAAATAGCTAGTGGGCATCCTCAGAGAACATGCAGTGGTGGAGATGGGGAAGTTGTGGTGGCACTGGGCTGGGACATCTGCTCCCCATTCGGCCACCTGCCTTCCCAGGGCTGCATTTTCTCTCTCTGTACCATGGTGTAACGATATAAGGTTTTTTGGTAAGTACTTTGAGATCTGTAGATTAAAAACTTGGCTGCTGCTTCTGCTTTCGCTGCTGCAGATGTACTTGTTAAATCCACCTGGAAGCTCAGGCAGAACGTTACTGAGTCCTTAAAAAAAACCCACCCCAACATGGTACGGTTTACAGAGAGCATCTCTGCTGCAGGGTGGGACGGGCTGTCGCCTGCCCTCAGGGCAGCGCCCCAGGTGCGCAGAGCTCATCTGTGTGGCGGTGTTTGGGGACTCCTCCTCGCTGAGACTTGTCTCTCACCCGGCATGACGACATGGCAGGGACGGCTGAGCTGCAGCTCGGTTGATTTAGGAGTGAGATTTAAGACTCGCTGTCTAGACGTTCTCTGCGGTGGATTTTCAGCTTCAGACTTAACGTGTTCCCTTTTTCCAAAGTCATTCAAATCGACTGACCTTCGGGGCCTGTTGGAAACAACAAAAAAAAGTAATCTATCATTTCTAGAAGTTGTAGTGATATTTCTTTCGTGTATTTGTAATAAATGGCTTTAGCCTTCTCTTGTGTCTTGTTTATTCCTTATCTTAATTCAGTCTCACCGAATCACAGGATCACCGGGGTTGGAAGGGACCTCTGGAGATCATCTAGTCCAACCCCCCTGCCACAGCAGGGTCACCTAGAGTTATACTATCTCCTACTGTAAAGTCACTGTTAAAGATCTTGTTGAATATTAGGATGAATATAAAAATATGTTGCTTTCAGAGTGCTCTTTCTAACTAGGATGTGAGCATTCAGGTCTTAGAAGAATTTATCCCCTGCTTCTGTAGCAAAATAGAGAAAAGTCTATGAGTGCCGAGGTTCGGATTCAGGTATCTGGCTTGGGAAATGGTGCACACCAAGATTTGCTGTTGGTCTTTGGGTAAATGCAAGCTTTGTTGAAATGGTCATTAAGTGGAGACTGAGGTCTTCCACGGCTCTGCTTGCTGACGAGTCGGTCTAGCTGCCTGGTTTTGGCAGAACGAACCTGTGGCTTTATGAAACATGTTTTAATGGAAATGTCTCATAGCAGAGATTAACAAACTTTCACGCAGACAGTTTTGCTTTATGGCGATGGCTGTGTGTATGCCTCTCCCAGGGCTCGTTACCCTCTGTGCAGAATACAGTCTCTGTTACTGCACTTAACTGTAGGCCATTCCTACGCTAAACAAAACAAAATGCTTATGCTGTTACTGAGCCAACTTTCAGTTAATATATGGGGTTAGGATAGCACAGGATATATTCCTGGTTTTAAATAGTGTCTCATTAGCCACTCAGACAGCATCTTTTTGCATTTCAGGTTGGGTAAGTTTAACCTTGGTTCTCCCTAGCACCAATTTAACTGACTTCAGTTACTCCCAACTCTGGTAGAAAAGAATCAGAGTAGTTTTTGATTGGTAATAATGTATTGTCAAAAATGACTATGTATATTGAAATTACAATTGGGAGTAATCTAAAATGATAATATATTTTAGGGGTGATGCAATTATCCCTAAATTAGGAGTAACAAAAATGAGGTGTAGCTGATAATAAGGTTAAACGCAAAGAAATCCAAGCAAGTGAAGACGCAGAAATGTAAAGGAAGCATAAAACATGTATTTTCCCCTGGAACAGTACTTGGAAAAGACAGCAGAGATTTCCGTTGAGAGCTGCTACCTGTCCTTTCCTTGGAACTGCTGCTCCGATTCCCACCGTAAGCAATGTGAGGGGGACGGTTCTGCAAAGCAAGCCTGGCGTCCTGCTGGGCATCCACTGTCTGGGTATCCAGAGGTGGCCTGTTATGCAGAGGGCTCTGTCCTGGACAGTGGCAAAGTGTTGGGCTAGTGACAGAATATAATTTGTGGCACCTGATGACCTGTCCTGTGCAGCCGTAGAGGAACACAGCCTTTCCTAAGGATGTGGGTTTGTCTTGGAATTACCTGCAGCAGCAGCAGCAGCAGCAGCAGCAGCAGCAGCGATGATATCCACAGCACTGCTTGTCGGTCTGTATCAAACTGGTGTATAAAGGAGGTCAGTGTGATTAGAAGTATTTGCTTTAGTTCTTCTATGAGAAAACTTTTGTCTATGAAGAATAACAGAGGAAAATGTCCCTTCGTATTCGTTAAACAAAATAATAAAAAGTGGCATAAGATGTGAGTTCCGCGTAACTGGAAAGGCTGAGGAGAACAGCTCAATTGTTCAGTCAGAAAGAACAAATATGCGGTGTGGTACGCGGTGCCAATGTCTTGGAGGGCAAATTTTTTGATTAACTTAAAATTGTAAGTTAAAAAATAGATTTGCTTCTCCGTTCTCAGGGCAGGATGCTATTCTTGGGGATAAGTTCTGTAACTTTGGGCATGACATACTGTATCCTTCCTATGAAGATGGCTTGAGCTTCGCTCCGAGTTCCAGACTTGGCTCAGCCTAACCTATGGAATGGCAGCGGTGACTTCTGAAACGTTCCCCAGACTGTGCAGGTATGCACTGAACACACATCGCAAACCCCAAAACCATTAATTCATTCACCCTTTGCCAAGACTGGGAAGGTTTGTTTCCATTTCCTTGTGCTGGGAATAAAGCATCCATATTGCCTGGGTTTCAGAATTTTGCTGAAAATTCCTTTTAACGGTTAAAGAAGAGAGAACCTTCACTTGTTTAATTTACTGACTTGCATTCCAGGATTCTGAATGTTCCTCCAGCTTTCAGCGATTAAATAGCAGTGCTGGTGTCTGGACAGACCCAAGGGGCCCAGCTGTGCTTTTATGGGCACAAAGTTCTCTCCTACAATGTGCTCTGATAAATAGCCATTGTGTTGCTTGCTCTTGTCCCATTACCAGGAGTTCCACAAGAGCATCACTCTGCGGTGAGCTGGAATCAAGCTTTGAAATAATCTGCTGAGAGAGATTTGAAATGGTATTTAAAAAATAGTGGGACATTGATTGTAAGCTCTCCACTTCTCCCTAGCAAGTTAGAAGCAAAGATTGTGGTTGGAGTTTTGAGCTGAGTTGTCTTTTGAATTTGAGACCAATAAAATAGCATGTCCGTTGGCCTAATGATATCACCAAGTGTACTAACAAAACACTATTCTGGTGGTCTTGGAAAGCAAAAATACAGGATAAATGCCTCACAGTCCTCTCCGCGACAGGATTATCTCTGGCATAGATAATGTCTGCTTAGTAATGCTTATGTTCTTAGTTTCATTTTGGTTATTTTGCAAAGATTAGGATGAAACTGTGGCTCTCCAAGTTAGTGGGAAAATCTCTTATTAGTGTCAGGAGTTGAAAGCGTTTTTGTAAATTTTGGAGCAGAGCTTTTGTTTAAGGACTAGCACTGAACTGGGCACAAGACAGGACCTTGACAAGAGGAAGGAAGAGAAATATGAAATGCCTTATGGGAACCGGAAAGGCTGAGCAACCCATGAACATCTCTGTGATGTTGTCCTTATATACTTTTCTACTCCATAAAATGTATTTAAAATAAGACAGCAGGTACATAATCGGCTGTTGCATCTTTCTTTTTCTCTCTTGTGCAATTTTATCCTGCATGTCAAGCATTTCTCCAGAATCTTAGTCTGTTTGATGTTCAGGATACTCGATAACGACTTACATCTCTACATGAGGAATACTCAGCTGTGTCTGCCTGCAAACAATTGGGTTATCTCTTTATTAGCTAGTAAAATAAAAGGATGAGTAACAGAATTGTGGATATTTTCCACTGACGCTTAGTTTTGGTGTGACTGCAGCTCCCACTGTATGATATTTGAAATGAATTTGGTGTGTTTTTCTGTCTCTCTTGCTCTGCTGAGCACATACCCAATTCTCAGAACTATTGACAAGGTTACTTCAATTCACCCACATATTTGGGTTAGTTTTTCACTAGTCTCCATGGTAAATAACAGAACAGAAGCCGAATGGAAGCTGGAAGAATGATTCAAGAACATCTGCGTGCTTACACACGTTATTTGAAAATCTCTTCTGTCTAGGTATCAAAAATCTGTGACAGCTGTGAAGGTCCTACAATTCCTTCAGTGCAACTAAAAGATTAAAAACCCAAAAGGGCTGGAATTGTATTTAGAGCAATCACATCCAAGAGAATTTCTGAAGGCAGCTGCTGTGGAAAAAATTTAAATGCTTTTTATGATATCTTATGGAACAGGACTAGAAAGAAGTTAGGCTAGGACTTTAAGAATTTAAATCTCTCTCTCGCTTTCTGTGGGTTGTCATCCCAATGCCTGCCTGTCCCTGGAAAGATACTGCGATGCTGTGGGAAGAGGAGCCAGCGGGGTAGAGGAGGGCTGAAATCCACTCTGGTGTATGGAAGTCACCATGGGATATTGCAATCACCCAGCCAGTTTGGAGGCTTTCATCTCTGTCCCGAAGACTCAGAAATACCATGGAGAACAGCTGCTGAACTGGGTGCTTGTTACCAAAGGGACAGGTCTCCTCTCATCCGACTCACGTGGCGGTTTGGTGCATAGAGGGATGCACAAAGCATTGTTCGCTCTATGCCACGTTACTGTGGCAGACCCTCAGGTGCATTGCTGGCTGGTTTTAGGAGGTGTCAGGTCCAACGGACACCAGCTTACTAGAGTTGATCACCTGAATTACACCTTGTGCAGTTTCTGTTCCTTGTTTCTAGCGTGGAAACCAGGTAAGAAAAACATTTATTGAATGTGACTGCTTCACTGTGTCGCTGCATCTTACCCATTTGGAATAGACTGCGTGTAAATATGCCACAGATAAAAATATACAATAAAACCTGCATGATTTATGTGGGTTTTTTCTTGATATGGGTAATAAACTCACTGGAAAATGTGGTTTAAATTACCCGTAATAATCTATTAATGCAGAGAGCAGGATGAGAAAGGTAACTCTCAAGCCTGTCTGAAGGCTTGTTGGGGCAGTGGGGCTCCTGGGGTGTGCAGGGAGGGTACTCCGTGTCCTGCTTAATTTATTGCTGCCCTAAAGCTGGGCGAGGGCAAGGCTGGGGACACATCCACAGGTGCCGTGGGAGGTCTGGGAAGGCTGGTTTCTCTCTTTTGTGTGCCTCGTGTTGCTCTCTCAAAGCAGAAGGCTCCTCTGACCCATGCTTGGCGGCCCAGAGGCTCTAGGTGTGATCATCTCCCGGCTGTTGGCAGCCTGTTCTTCTCAAAGGCCAGCTGATTAATGTGAAATTTGCTGTTATTTGATATACAGCATCTTCTAACAAAGTCCAAAGAAAGATGTGATGAAAGGTTTATATGTAAGTAATTATAATGCTGCAGTATTCAGTGCAGGCAGAAATTAATATACGAGGTGAAAATGTCAAAATAAAAGGTCAGGAAAGTGAATTACAAAGAAAGTTGAACGTTAGCTAAGAGGCAGTGTTTGTTGGCAGAAGCTCCCTCCAGTATAAAAAAGGTTAGGAAGGGGGCTTATAAAAACTGAATATTTCACACACAATTAAAATTCTGTATCGGTTATCTTGAACAGTCATGTTGCATAGTTAAACTAGGATAATTAATATAATGAAAAATTCATGTTTATAGCTTCTGGCTTTTGCCTGGGGATACTTCATAAGCCAAAAGTGACCCTTTCCCTCAGAGGTGATTCCAAGAGCTCGACACAACATAGGTGGGGCAAGGGAAATCTATTCAAAGAAAACAGAATTCTTAAAATAATAGCCACCAACTATAAACACAACCGAGAAATGTTTCATAATAATGTTCTTCATAATAAACCAAGCTATCCCTTTATGTAAGGAGGGCAGCCGTGCAGCATTAAATAATGATTTAGTAGGGCCGAGTGGTGGAATCACGGTTTCTATTTTAGCAATAAGCAATAATAATAAATTGTTTAGGAGGATGCTACAAAAAAAAGTGTTGGAGGAAATGCACAGTGATCGATTTTTCAGAATTAAACTGTACAGACATTGAATCAATGAGCTCTTTGTGCTTGAAGCTTCACTTACGCTGGCTGCTGAAATTGGAAATTTATGTTGTCAAAAAAATTGTAATAGCTATAAATTGCTACGCTGGTGTCTTTTAAAGCTAATCCACTTGCTTCCAGTATGAAACTGATTGTTTTCTCGTTTTCATAAGTTGCCTCATAGATTGAGTGAGTCGTTTGAATTGCTGGTTTTCCTTCCAGCAGAGATTTCCTGTTAAAGCTGTTGTCCTACTGTATGTAGATTTCAAGGATTATTTATTCATTTACTTAATGTGTTGTCCCAAATTACTTATGCAAAGTAATTCAATTTAATGGTGGAGTTATTGATCATTTTTGCTTTTGTAAATGTACTTTAAGAAGGCAGATTAAGAGAATCTTAACAAAATCTCAATTTAAGTACTAAAAGGACTTCTGTTTTGGCAAGTTTCTGCAGGAAGTGTGCTCTAGACCTTGCATAACCTGGCACGGATCGATGGCATCTGGTGATGCACTGACTTTTGGGGATGCTGCACTAGCAGAGTAACTGTGTGTGGTATTCTGCTTGGAAGACTGGAAGTGACTCTTTTCCTCAGGTGCACAGAAACCTCTTGCACATAGTATTCACTTTTGTCCATCATTATTGATAGCTGTACCCGAGTCTTCATTAATTTTTAACATAGATGCACTGTATGCAATGGAAGAAAATTAACATCTTCTAGCTAGACGATCTCAATGGGTCTTCTGGCTGCAGAAAGTCTGTATCCTGCCTGTGTAATGGAAGTGCTGCCCACAAACCATGGATGTCAATACCAAGCCTTGTCTGTGGTTTCACACCAGTTGCACGTACAAGGTCCAAATTCAAACTGGATGTACCCATGCGTTTACTGTGGTGTAATTCATTTATCTCACATAGAGTTTCCTGTTCTCTAAACCACTGTGAATGACTATAACTACCCTCTTATTAGATCCATTGCTTTATAAAATAGTATCCCCTGATTTTTTCATCTGTTTTAAGGAGGCAAAGTTTGTCCAGTTTGGCTCTCCAGCCATTTTTCCATGATTTGCCTCTTGTCTCCTTCCCCAACATCCTAACCCTCTGCTCCACATTGGTGTCCTCAGCCAACCGACCACCAGCAGCAGAAGTAACAGCAGGTAGTTTCTCGAATTATTAAAACATTACTTTTAATTAAAAGCATTTTTTTTCTCTTCAGCTACTCCTGTGTTACATGCATGGGATAGCATTGGTATGACCAGCTGGGTTTTTATTTGCCTAACATTCCCTGGGCTAAGTTGCAGTGGAGGAATTTTTTGATGGTGTGGTTCAGTTGTGGGTGTATTTCTCTTCTGAAAAATGACTTTGCAGAGATGACATTGTGGACTTCCATATGCATTGCTGTGGAAATGCTGCCAGATTTCATTGCGCTGTTAGAGCATTTCTTTGAGTGCTGAGCTATGTAAAGTCGAGCTTGGATCACAAAATCAAGTTGATTTCTCTCCTGCTCACTTATCAGCAACAACAGAGTCTTGTACTCAGAATTTAGTTAACAACCTTGTTGCATCAATCCAAATACAACCCGGATCATTTTACCGTACATATCTTGATCCTGGAGTGAAACAAAACCCCAGTGTTAATTATGAACAGAAATAGGTCAGCTGCAAAATACAGCTAGAAACAAAGGCATGACTTAAAATGTCTTTTTAAATCAGGTATGGGATAAGTGTAAATCCTAAATCTCCTTAAATTGTTTTTTGACAGGATTAATAAACCTGTGCCTTACATTACCTTGTTCACCTTCTTTGGCTGTTACATGCTCTGCGGCAGGCTGCTGGGGCCAAGGCTGCTGCTGCTATTGTGTTACAGCCCCACTCATGTCACCGTCAGCTGGAGGTTTGGAGGTTCGGTCTCTGTCCTTTGGCTGTTCCCAGTGTTACAAAATCACCATTTCCAGAGCAGTTCACCTCGAAGAGGAGGTGTTTCCTTCGAGTGCCGAGGCAGTCTGTGCTGAGCTCTGCCTGCCCCTCTGGGTGGAGCTGGGTGCAGGTGGTGGCTGCAGGATGGTCCTGCATCCCCTTCAGACTGGCAGTAGATCCAACATTGATTAAAGAGGAGGGGGCCAGTTTGGGAAGGGGAGTGGACTTATTGAGGGTTGTTTTTTTTTAAAGCTTTTTATGGACTCTGGAACATCTGAATCCAGAACTGCAATATAAAAAATTATCAAATTATAATGCCTTTGATATGAGTCTCTTAGTTATAAAAGCTGGAAATTATTCCATGTAAATGCCCCTATTATTTAAACCATAAGCCGAATCAATATTTCTGGCCCTTCTCTTTTAGCAACTTAGGTTATCCTTCTTATGGTAAGACCTGTTCCGAACGCATTTTCTTTGGATTTTACTCCATGTTCACCACCACGACGTTTGAAAATCTTTTACTTCAGTAGCTGTAGTGAAGTGCTCAGCACCTCAGGATCTCTGTTTGGGGAGAGGTACAGTGGCCGGTCTAATAACTGATTTCTAGTTACTTATTTTTTGTGTGCTATCTTTCTGCAGATACAGACCTATTCTTGTCTTTTTCATTTTGCTTATCATTATTGCTGTTTAATGATAGATGATCCAAGGGAATATACAAAATGAGGAACTCTTGGAAACCTCTCCTCAGGGTGTTGTGGAGAGTGTATATGGGAATGCACAGTTTAATTAAGACTACCTGGCAGACATTCAGGCAAGGGAGGTCATGCTTAAGTAATTTGCTGGAGTTGTTTGAGGATATAACTGCCACAAGAGATAAGGGAAAGTCAGTGGATGTGGTATGTTTAAATTTTGAAGGAGGTTTCTGCATCCAGAATGAGTGTCCATGCTGTGGCCTGGCAGGAGAAGCACAGGGCAGCGGAAGGGAGGGCACCGCACGTAGGACCAGGTCCATTGGGAAGCACCATAGGAACAGCAATGATCCTGATAATCTTATGCGCTGAGTCCCACCTGTATTACTGTGTGCGCTGGGGAAGGTGCTCTCTTGGAAGTAATGTGTCATGAAGTGGGACAGCTGAGGAAGTGGAGAGCATCCATGAACATTAGTGGGAGAAGAAGGCACCAGTGGAAGCCACAATCGAGGCAGCCTGGAGACAAGGGTACCCACTAACAATGGCACATTGCCTGCTCCCTTTCTGGTGTCTGCTGCGTGCCCCATGTGAGAAGCTGGGTGTTTCTGTCTCATCCTGGTGTCCAGGGGCTGGTCCTGCTCGGTGGCTGCCAGAGCATCCTGGGGAAGAGACCCGGGCAATCCCACCCTGCCTGGGATGTACACAGGAGGCCAGGGAGGAATGGAGCCCTTCCTAAGCCTCTGCCTGCAGCTGGGTGGGGAAGGAAGGATATGTGATGTAGAGTGGGAATACTGTGGCTGGAAATGCTGGCTTGTCTCTATGCTGTGCATGGGTGGTATGCTCTGACCTGCTGTCTATAGGTGGCTGTGCAGGAACACGCCAGAGTTCCCATGCTGAGGGGTCACGGTCACTCCCGATCAGAGCCAGGGTGATTAACTCACGTGTGTGTAATGCAGCCAGCCAAGAAAATCCCCCCTCCCTTGCAAAACAATGAAGCAAACAGACAGTGTAGACACACTGCGGTATATATAAACTTTTTATCCAGGTGTTTGTGCTACATAGAGATGGAGTAGGTTTAATCACACATAGCAGGGAATTGTATAAGAACTATGCAGCAGGGATTAACCTTGATTTAATGGGAACAGTTTTTTTTTATTGCTTTTAAACAAATTGACAGGTTAGCGCTGGCTCCTTAGACATGGCAGCGCTCATGCTAAGTCTGAATGACAGAAGATTTGAGTGGTTTCAGCATTAAAACATCCAGAGAGGCTTTTCACAGCCCTGGACCCAGCTGACATGAGGCTAAGAAGCCCCCGACTTCCCAGATCTCAGAAGGGCTGCGAAGTTAAGCACAGTGTTCCTCAGCTTTGAGTTTAAACTTTTAAATCCCAGTGTGCCAGGCAGACAGAGTGGGCCTCTTCTGAAGCTGAGTTACATTTAGCAGATGGTTTTATTAGATGAGACTTTTCTCAGCCATGTCAGGTATGAAAGGCTGAGTATAAATCATGTGTTTAAAAACTGCATAGAACTGCTGTCTGTAAAACAATGTGTTGCTCTGAAATTGGCAATTAGAGCTCCTGTTCATTTTGTTGTGGAAGAAAGACATGTGCTCTGACAGTTTATCTTTTTTTTTTTTTTTTAAATTCAGATTAGGAAATAGAAAATCCCGGTCGTTTCTCACATTTCTAATTGACATTCTAAAGAGGCACATTCAGTGCAGAGATGTGCATGAGCTACTGAGTTTTATTGGGTTTTAGTTATGGCTAATAAAACCCATTTTCTGCACAGTTATTTAATTTGCATCTGTAATTGCTGCAGTTGTACATAAATTAGACATGCAATCGGAAGCCTAATTCAGCTTGTCTGCTCCTTATGCTACATCCATAATTACAGAGCCGTGCTAACTTCATGTTAGGAGGCAGAGATTTACAGAAGTTTGTGGAAGCAGTTGGCTCCGGGGAAAAAAAAAAAAAGGCTTGTTGCTATCAGCTGCTTACGTGATGGTTATACCTAAAGCCCAGCCTGGACTGGAAGCACCTCATGATAAGATGGTGCCAGCACTGAGCAGGGGACACTCCCTGCCCTGCAGAATTTACAGTCTAAACAGGTCTGGCACGAGTTTTAGCAGCAGCCACACGTCATGGCGCAGAGCAGCAGCAGGGCAGACCCCAGGGCGCGGGTGGGCTGGCTGCAGCCCTGCATTAGCTGCCCTGGGACAAGCTCAGTCCCTGTCTGGCTCTTCCCAACCTCTTTCCCTTTCCTCGCAGGGTGCCAAGGGGAAGAGCTGGGACACGGAGGATGCTGCCTGGGATCTTGTACTCCTGTATTACAGAATTATAGAATCATCTAGGTTGGAAGGGACCTTTAAGATCATGGAGTCCAACCATCAACCTAACACTGCCAAAACCACCACTAAACCGTGTCCCTCAGCACAACGTCTGCCCGTCTGTTAAATACCTCCAGGGATGGCGACTCCACTATTTCCCTGGGCAGCCTGTTTGAGTGTTTGATAACCTTTTTGCTGAAGAAATTTTTCCTAATACCCAATCTAAACTCCCCCTGGCACAACTTGAGGCCGTTTCCTCTTGTCCTATCACTTGTTACTTGGGAGAAGAGACCAATCCCCCCACCTTGCTACAACCTCCTTTCAGGTAGTTGTGGCTTTCAGTATTGGCTCCCTGCTTTCCCAGGGAGCAGTAAATATGGGAAAACTCTGTAAACTGTGAGTAGGTATTACTGTACATGCACGTTATTCCAAGATAACCTGTGTCAGGAAGGCAGGGGTAGGAAGAAAGCTATGCTGGTGCCAGCCCAGCTGTAATAATCCTGCATACGGGAAATGGCTCCGTTTGGCCCTGTCAGCCTGATCCTTGCCACTATGCTTGTCTGTTGTCTGTGTCTCTCTCCTCAGCATTTTGCATCGGTCTTCCAAGACGTTTGTGTCACCGCCACCTGTGATCCCACCCCTTCGCAGAGGTGCTCCTGCTGTGCTCACCACTGTCGGGAGCAGCAGTGAGGCTTCAGCTGGTGGCAGAACCAGTGGTCCTGGGCACGCACTTCAGGGGCAGAGGTTTCATGATGCTCTTTCCTTTACAATTACCTGCCAATCCACCGGCTGCTTAGATTTCCTAGAGGAAATTTTCATCCCTAGAAGATGTTCAGTCGGCTCTACCCTGCGTTGCCCAGAGCCTGTGAAGGACAAGCTGCTGTGCAGGAAAGCGTGAAACCACCGGTGGTCAGCAGCCCCTGCGCTAGGAGATGGGCACTGCTTCTTTGTCACTTGGTTCTTTCTCTCTATTTGGTCCTCTGTTTCTCCCAAATATGTGTTTTCAGACCTCTACACTTTTGTGCCATCAGCACCTCTTTTTTGCCTCTTTTCTTGCAGTACTTCACTGGTGTTTCTATCAGTGGTCCAGCACTTGGCAGCACATCAAATCTCACTTCCCAAAGCTCTCCAGCTCCATCGTCATATTCTGCATGTATCTGCCCAACAGAGCAACTCTTCTCCCCAAGCCCAGACAACCCTTCTTCCCCCTCACACGTGTTTTGGCGTGAACCTTTTCCTTGCCCAGATGGTTATCTACAAAACCTATTGGGGTTTTGCCATCACTTGTCTTTGGGGAAGGGTGTTGCTTTTCTGGAGGTTATTCTGAGTCGCAAGAAGGTGGAAATGTGGCTCTGTTGAAGTTAAGCCGCTCGTACCAGTGGGGCAGGATGTTGCTCACAGGCCACTGGGCATGTTTTTGGCCTTGGTGAGACAGATAGCTGTAGGTAATGTCTAGATTGAGCTAGATCCAGGCCTGGAAGACTGGGAAACAAAGAGAGAGGAGCTGCATTTGCAGCTAGATGAGAAAGTACATTTTTTACCCTCTCTTTGCCTTGATTAATGGCAACAGAGGGTTTCTGCAGCAGGCATCAGTCTCCCTGGGTGAATTCAGGACATATCTGCAAGACCACATGCCGTACTCTATAGGATTTTTTTTTAATCTTTTCAGAAGGAAGTTCAATCGGTTGCCTTAGTTTCTCTGTTGTGAGACTTCAAATGGACCTGAAATTTGTGACGTTAAGAAATAATCCTGGCAGGTTAATGCTTCAGACATTTTGTTCTTTGCTGACTTTCCTCATACTTTAGGTGATCCAAATACTGATGTTCTCTTTTGTCTCCCAGGGCATTGCTTGGCTTTCCAGACGAGATTTTTAAACATAATTTTAGTGGAATTGTCTGAAAATATTTAGCCCCCCAAACAAAAACCCCAGTGGGGAGCCCACAGCTGGGGCTCGGTCAGAAGAGGTAGCTGAAACTCATGCGATGTGGAATGGTTGCTGCACTAATTTCATACCGCAGTTTGACACCCCTGCTTTGTGGTTTCACCTTTAAAAGGTTTTCCCCTTTGTTGGCTGCTTTGCTTCCCTTCTTTTCATACTGTGATTTTTTTTTTTCACTGCATGGGATATTTTTCCTGGGTTTTTTTCCCCCCACAGTGCAGCTGACTGCTCAGAATAAGTATTTCCCAATTTTTAGCAAGGCTGAGAAAAGTTGCTGAACACTTGGATAACAATCTCCCATTCAAATGGCCGTTAGGGTCAAGAAGTAGGTAATAGCTTAAAGCTAGACAGTCTCTGCAAAATCAAGCTCTGAGGCTGGAGGGCTGGGGATGTCCCTCGTATTGCCTGGTTGTGTCAAACTCCTACAGATGCCAAGCCTTTGGCAAGGCGCAGCCCTCCTTTCTCCCTGCCCTTCTGCTGTTCCTGTGAACTAACCCCTTTGATGCACTTTATACGTCAGAGAACTAAGGCATGGGTTAACTTTGCAGCATTTGCAACTTTACAAGCTAGAGCTGGCTTCTGTCTGAAGACGAACACCCGAGGTGCTTGCATGGTTGCACGTCCTCCTCTCCTCCTCTTTGCTGTAGCCTGAGATGGTTGGGCACTTCATATTGTGGAGTATATGTTCACTGAAATGAAACGTGAGTCCTTGCTCCATTATTTTATTTCTTTTTTTTTTTTACCCCTCAAAAAGCTTCAATTTGAAATTCATTTCAAAACAATCAAAACTTGGTTTTGGTGAATAAGTTATTCAGCACAATGTCAGAGTTGCCCAGCTGCACTGCGGTGTTTCAGACTAAGGCACCTTGGACTGAAACCAGAATGTAAGAAACCTTCCTGGATGCTTCAGAAATTTTGGAGAAGATTAGCCAGAAATAAATTGGAAAGAGTGAAAAAGTAATAAATTAAAATTCTCTGATCCTAAGAGAAGTATAGGAAAGGTCAAATGGAAAACTTTGCACTGAAGGCAGCTTGGAGCTCAGGTGAAGATAAACTGGAGAACCAGGCAATGAGAGCACCTAGATACCGTCAACCCTCTGCTTTCTTTTGAAGCTCAGTGGGACAGTAGCAGCTGTTGATGTCATTTTTGTAATAAAGTTGAAGCCAGTGAGAAAGTGATGGGTATTGATTAGGACCAGCTTCAATAAATACATGTCCTGCTCCCATACTGCAGAAGATCACGCAGAGTCCTGCAAGTCCAAAATAATTGTTTGGGACTTGTGGGGGCTTCCAGGGCACCAAAGCCAAGAGGAGTCTTTATTGACTTTGGTACTTTCATGGTTTTTTCTTATTCCATAATTCAGTAGAACTGTTGTTGGCCAAGTAAATACTGTTTCGTCTGACTTTGCAAAACATTAATTTTTAGCATTGATTTATGGTCTCACATCTGCGTGAACAGATACTATAGGTGGACTGAAGGAGACTGCATTTTTGGTACTGGTGCTGCTGAGGACACAGGTAGGAAGCTATACAATAATCTGTTGAAGAGACCCTGACACCCAAAGCGTGCCTTCTTCAGCGACCAAAAGATACTGCTTTTCCCTCCAGCCTTGCTTCCCCCATACTATAAGATGTCACTTTATTTCTTTGAAGTGAGTTCAGTTAATGTTTACCTTTGCTGTTTAGCTTTGTAGACTTCTCTTCTTTTGGGGATAATGGGAAAATATAAAGAAGTTCTCTGTTGACCAACTGGAGGAGCAATATTCCCTTGCTCGGCAAGAACTGATAGTCTGTTCTGACTTCAGATGAGGGGACCATGTTACTACTTCTGTTAGCACAGTATGCATTAATGATGAATATTTTCAGTGTTTGTATGATCAGTATTTTTATCTAAACATTTAGTTTTTTGGAAGGATAAAGAAGACGGATATACTCGTAGATAGCTTTCTACCTTTTGGTTCCTAAAATGAAACATAAACTATGGTGTTATAGGCAATGACTTGTGGAAGTTTTTTGTATTTGTTCCATCTCTTCCTATGGTCATTGTTTAACTGATCACAGGCTTTTTTAGAATCAGGTAAGCTAGGAGCAGCTTGGTTATCCAGTTCTTACCTAGGTAGAAACAGATGATAGACTTCAAATAATCCAAGTCCAACATTTGGATAAAACCCGTAACTCATTGCAGAAACTCAGATTTTGATTCACTCTGTTTTTACCAGTTTTAGACAGAATGTGTTAATTACTGGTAGCCTTTACTACTTAGGTCAGCAGTGCTCTCAGTTAACTTCTTGATTACTCTAGCAATTGCTTTGTAAGGCAATTTGAAAGGGTTTTTTTGGTGTTGGCTTTGACATTTCCCGTTTACTCTGAAAGAGTAACAGGTTAGAGGCTAAATGGTCTTTATACACTGTCCCAGTTCAGGAGGCAGAAGCTACTTGAAGCTTTGGAGCAACTGTCTGGTTTTACCCTTAACAGCTTCTACTGTTTCTCTAACAGCCATTGACTTGTCTAGCCTTCTCAGCATCAGTTTAGGTTAACACTATTTAAACAGAATTTAATTGAATTTTAAAAAATTGAATATCTCAATTTGCTATCGTTTCTGATTGTTTTCCAATATGCTTGACTCCTTTTAAAATAATTTCTGATAGAAATGTTAGCTAACACGTGAGTTGTCCACCAACCCTCCAACCACCATTATACCGTGTTAAAATACAGATTTCTTTAATTTTAGCAATTATTATGTGTGTGCACCTATATATATGTGTACCTGTATATACGCCTACATATATATATGTTAAAAGCTTCCCAGCCCTTCTTACTGGACATTGTGCATTCACTTTCCAAAGTCTGATTTCATTCTCTGTAGTAAGAGCAGCGTAGTCATTAATACTAAGGCAGTTTTGTAATACTCTGCAAAGTGAATACAAATGCAATTTCTGACCACTTTAAGCCTTATTTACACAGACAAAGATGATGCTGTCTTTAATTCAGGAGATAAATTCCTTGCTATATAATTCTTGAAAGGCTTTTATTTTGAGGTGTGGCAGGTCTGATCTGTCCCTATAGGAGAGTGCTCTATTGCCTGCCAAGGAGCGTTACATCCTACCAGCTACATCTCATTTAATAGACAAACAACCTCAGTTTGATTAGGCTGGAAGCCAATCTGAAGGACAAGTCAGACAGTACTGAGTACAGCTTGCTTATCAATAATCTGTGAATAACCTGACAAAAATACAGAGGTCCTGAAATGATGATCGTTCTTTTGGGGGAAGGGTATAGGTGGTGGAAAGAGGCCTGGCACTTGCAGTTGAGTTGGGTAAAATTTTTTTATTGGTGATAAAAGATACTGAATTTTCACTGAACTTCATGCAGATAAAGAAAGAAAAACCCTGAAAAGGTTGAAGGATTTAATGATAGTGGGTTTGAAACAAACCATGTCCCTTCTTTTCCTTGAAATGTCTTATATTTTTAAATGAGTCTTTGAATTGAGACTTGAAGTACTTGATTTCATGAGGAAAACATGATTTCAGATGAACTGAAATGATTTGTTTGTTTCTTCACTTTAAAAAATTTTCAGTATTCAAGTCCATTTGACCCAAAAGGCATTGAAAATATCTTGGACCTGCCAGAAGACTAAACAACTGCACGATGACCTGCCTCTAATCCCTTTAAATTCCACAGACATTAATGATAAATTTATCTTGAAAAAGAAACATTAAAGCCCTGCCTGTGTGCGCTGGGGAGATGGATTGCCCTGCAGACATAGGCTCTCATCCCTGCGCTCCCTGGAGCTCAGAGGCTGTTTGTAGGCTGTAGCTCTCAGGGCTGGGGAGCAGGAGGTGGGAGCAAGCCCTGGCTTCGCCTTCCTGGGGGTGGTGGGGAACTGCAGCATGAGGACCAACCACAATTTCTTTTCACTTTCCTCTTTTGCATTTGTGTTCCAACCTCTGCCTCTTTATTTGCTTTCTCCCCAGAGGGTTTTGGTATCTGTGCATCCATCCAGCTTCTTTCCTCCCTCCCTTCCTCTCCTCCTCTCTCCATCCCTGGTACATGTTCATGAGAAGTGCTGCATTTCGGAAGCATCTCTTCTCAGCCGTTGTTGTTGGGACTCCAGTTCCCACCCACACACCGCAATAGGAAGGGCAGCGTTTAGCTGTTTGCCTTTTGTAAGGCCTGACAGATTCATAGCTCTTGTACAAATGACAAAAGAAGCCTTTGCCCTTGATTTTAAAACGCCTTGGGAATAAACCTCGTGTGCTTTCACTGGAGCAGAGACTGGCTCTCTCTTTCAGGGTTTTTTTACTGTCATTTTGAAGTTTAAGAAATTGCTGCGTCCTCCAAGTTAGCTTTGTCTTTCTTAGAGTCTCTAATCAATTGCAGCTGGTTTTGTTACTGCAGAAAGTCCAAGAAGATTTAGCAATAAGGCTATTTTCAAAACATAGGTAAAATTATAAGTCCTTCTTGCTCTGATTCAAATCCTGCCAGTGTAAGTAGCCAAGGCATCCTGCATCGCATTGCCATTGCTCAGACTGCGCGGATGATGTTTTCTTCTTGTGAAACTCATATTAACCTTTTTTTTTTCTCACTGACTGCTGATTTCTGGCATAATATTCTGAGATGTATAGGAAGTTGATTGAACTTAAAGGTAGTTCAACTTGCATACACTTTTCACGTTAGAATTTGGAAAACTTTCTTCCTATGCTTTTCTTTACAAGGTCAAACGAGCAGGCCGTTTACTTTGTCTAATTAAAAGATCATTATGATTATATAGAAGAACAGGAGCTGTTTGCATTGTCATTTGTGTGATACATTATTTACACTGATGAGATTTATACTACGTTCGTTATACTTGACATTGAAAACATTTAATTGGATCATTCACAACTTTGTGAGATTTTATGCCTGACAAAAGAGCTCCCCTTTTAAAAGGATGGAATAATTCCACTTGGAAATGTTACCAAAAGGCAAGATTTGTTGTTCTGTAGTTATGACTAAAAAGCATTGGAAAGATGCATGTTTGCTTCAGCCATTATTTTTCAGTAGTATTTCCAATGATGTATGGTTATTGTATGTATTTCTTTGTCTTTTCTCCCTCCTCCCACCACCCCATCCCCCCCATCCTGGCTAGGAATTTGACTCTTGGTTTTGGGTTCTTTTTACCTGTGTGTTTTTTAATGTTTGTTTTTTAAACTGTAATGAAACTTAATTTCCCCTACTTGCAGAATAGTTGGCTTATGGAAAGACAATTGCTGTCCCCTGTAACCTGTTGTTATTCAGGTCCTGTACCACGGTTTGGCATTTCATTCTGTTAAAAATGCAAGTGGGATTGTTAGACATGTCACCTACAAAGCCAGGGGGTCAGCTAGGCAGCTTACTTAATGTGCTAATTTGCTGTAATTTAATCATGCTTGGAATATGGATTGGACGTTCAGGTATCTCAGTGGCAGACTTGGGCTCAAATAGCCCATAAACACTTTGTTAAAGCCTGGTCAGGGAAAGTAAGTTGTGGGTCAGATCCTGATCCTTTGCTCAAAGGGAAGCGAGAAGGCTCTGCGTTTGGGACTTCAGGTGGGATCTCTGGGGCTTGTAGAGCTTCGTGGAGCTGTGGCTCTGTGCCGAGCACCTGCGTGGAGATGTGGCTGAACTCTGCAGTTTAATTAATTATGCATTAGCTGCAAATGAGATTGAGAGCGTTGAGCTCCCTTTGTAGCTCTACTTGAGTCATGTAAAGCAGAGCCCGCTTTGCGTTGGGTGCACACGTGCACTTGAGGGCTTGCGAGGGACGGAGCCCTATTTCTGGGGCAGCTGGGGGCTCCCTAAATGGGTGGGATGTGGTAAATCAGGAAACATGTTTTGCAAGTCACAGGCTCTGCAGTACAGGCCAGTTTACAATGACTTGCCAAAGTATTTGCAAAATATTGCCAGCATAAGAAGGACATGGACCTGTTGGAGTGAGTCCAGAGGAGGCCATGAAGGGCTGGAGCACCTCTGCTATGAGGACAGGCTGAGAGAGTTGGGGTTTTTCAGCCTGGAGAAGAGAAGGCTCCAGGGAGACCTTACAGCCCCTTCCAGTACCTAAAGGGGCTACAGGAAAGGTGGAGAGGGACTCTTATCAGGGAGTGTAGCCATAGGATGAAGGTTTTAAACTGAAAGAGGAGATTTAGATTAGATATTAGGAAGAAATTCTTTACTCTGAGGGTGGTGAGGCACTGGAACAGGTTGGCCATGGAAGTTGTGGCTGCCCCATCCCTGGAGGTGTTCAAGGTTGGATGGGACTTTGAGCACCCTGGTCTGGTGGAAGGTGTCCTTGCTATGGCAGGGGGGTTGGAACTAGATGATCTTTAAGGTCCCTTCCAACCTAAACCATTCTATGATTCCATAAACGTTTGCCAGGTGCAGTCAATTAAGTCAGTGAAACTTAGAGCCTGGCCCATAAATTAATTTTATACAGAGTAGCTTTTTTTGCCCCTTTTTAGCTTACTTTTAAGCACTGAGTTAGAAACGTCTTGCTCACTCATTATTTGGTGCTAAATTGTGAAATCTGTGTTTGCACTCGTAAGGCTGATAGCTAAAAATTTTCCAAAGGATAAGTTTTGCTGTTGGAAAAACTTTATATTCAGTTCTCAAAGAGCTCAATTTCAACCAGGTCATATAGATTGGTTTGCCTGGCTGGTTTGCCATTCCTTTCCTTTCCCTTTTTTGACTATTATGTTGTAATATGAAAGTTCAAATTGTAACACAGTAAGTTTCACCATTTTGCAGAAAAAAAAATATTTTAGCCCAGGGTATTCTATTACCTTGCTCTCACTTAATCTTTTAACAGTGCAATTATCTCTCATCTATATGTTATTCATTGTGTGACTGTGGCCCTGATGAGATCAATTTAGTTTTCAACTTTTCTTTTTAGTATTGTAATACCTTTTCTCTTTGTTGTGACATGCCAGAAAATATCTCCTTGGCAACATGTAGCTGTGGTTATTCTTAGTGCCTCTCGTCTGGCTGTTTGCCACGGCGTCCACCTGGCCATTGTCACTGCGCTAATTGGTTTATCCTTCGGAAAAGACAATTTTTTTTTTTTCTTTTCAGTTTTGAAAGTTCTCCTCTATTTTGCCACTTTGGTAGGTTTCAGCTTCGTTATTCTTTATAACTCTGACTCAGGCAGGCACTTGAGCATGTCCTGAGATTTAAAGTCACTGTGCTATTGCATAGGTGACAAGAAAGAAAAGGAGCGGGGATTGTGCCTATGTGTTTGCAGGAATGTGCATTCATGATGCAAATACGGGACAATTCTCCTGCCCCGAGGAGTTTACAAGAATTTGTCCTGGTTTGAGGTAAAACAGAATCCATTTTCTATTACTTTGCAGCTAAGCCTCTTCTAACTAACTGAACTCTCTGAAACTTTCTGAAATTATCAGCATATTGTGCAGAAACTGCTCTCAGAGTGGTAAGACCTGATTAGTTGTAATTTATGCCAGGGAATGGGATGCAGAGAGGCTCTTGCTTATACTTCTTGCTATAACAATCAAGGCCAGCCAACTTTGTTATTTGCTCTGTTGGAGGGTCAGAAGTGGAAAAGCGTAGAGGGGTCACCCCTGCGGGGAGGAGCGGACAGGACAGGTGACCCAAAACTGACCAACAGGGTATTCCATCCCATCTGCATCATGCTCAGTATAAAGCTGAGGGATCAAAGGGTCAGGGCTCTTTCTTCAACGGCCAGTGTCCGAGAAGGACTTTGTCTGTTTGTCTGCCTTTGATCCCAATCTGTGCATTCCTGAATCCAGATCTGGAATCCAGTTCCTGTCCATCACGAAGTCCAGTCTGGGACTTTTCCAGTGCCTGCTGGTGACATGATCATCATCCTGGGAGCTCGATACTGATTTTGTATATGTTGTATATATTTAATTATTTCCTTTTTATTATTCTATTATTAATATTTCATTGAAGTAGTTTAGTTCTTTCTAAACTCATAAGTCTCTTTTTCTCTCTCCCTCCTGTCCTTAGAGAGAGAGGTAGGGGGAGCATCTGTCGGTCATCTCAGTGGCCAGTCTGACCCAAACCACAACAGAATTGCTCTGTAAAGGCCCAAATATACACTGTTTGAAATGCCGTTTAATACTTTGAACTCCTCCTGATTTCAAATACCACAACCAGATCATTCCAGCAGGAGTTCAGCTGTCAGATCTGCTGGCTGCCTTGCAGCTGGAGTTTGAGACCTATTTTTGAGAGCTCAGCCCAGCTTACCCCAACACCCGTGGCAAACTTCCCCCACACAGATGAAAGGTGGAGCAGGCTCTGTGTTAAAATGTGATTTAGCTGGAAATGGCATTACCGTAAATTAAGAAGCAGGGAGCTTCTAATGAGATCATATGGTTACCAAGGCATGCAGGCCAAAAATTTCCTTTTAAATTACTGCTTCTTTGTAGATAAGGGCAGGACGAGGATTCATAACCTCGGCGAGGATGCCTGGTGCATGCCTGGTCTTTAGATTACTAGTTTGGTCTTGCTGTTGGTTTATGTAAAAAAGTGGAAGAGGAAGAATTTGAACCCACACCCGAAGAGAGTTCTGCTGCAGTAATTGCTCTTGGTTAAGGATTTACCAAGTAGCAGCCGCTGTGGTAACCTGTGATTCAAGAAATCACACAAATCCTGTGAAAATTGAGTTCTAATTCAAAATTGTGTTGAGGCAATCTCCTCCTGGGGATGCTTTTTAAACAGGGCTGACTTTGTATCATGGACCCAGTGCACTGTGTGTGATTTGCTTCCCTTGTTTAGACCATTTTCAATTTACTTTCACCTCACAGGAGCTCTCTTCTATTTTAATTCACCTTGCTGGATTTACCCATTTTTTTTATGAATGATCTATAGCAGAAGGGTCCAAATGCAGACTGTAGTATGGGAAAGGGATTTATAAATTATGAAAGACCAGTGTAGCTGAGCAGGATGGTTAAGGGGGAGAAGAAAGACAAGTGGAGGACATTTGGAAAATAAACCAGAAAGCAATGAGGAAGGTGAGAAGGGCTGTAAAACCAGCAGAAAAAAGTTGGAAAAAAATTTAAAAAATCAGAGAAACTATTGATCAGCAAATGGACAAAACATATCACAATTGTGTGCAACTGGAATGAAAAACAAAAGCCCAAACTGGAGAACTTAAAAATGGGAGAAAAACTTGCCAGGGGATAAAGAGCAAGATTTGTTGACTGTTCATTGTTGCCTCCAACCTCCATGGGCTGGGCTTCAATTTGCCAGGGAAGACAAATGAAGATTTTGGTAGAATACATGAACAGGCTAATTGGGGGCTAATTGGGGAGTCAGCTGATCACAGAGGATAGACACGACAGAAGCCTACAGCATTCGAGTGGCAGGGAGCATTACAGAAAGATGACTTGTGATTTAAAGTGCGATTCCCAAAAGAGCAGTTCTCTGTCAAGCTGTCGAGGGCGTTTGGTAGTTTTCCAGAGGTGCAGATGTACTCGAGCAGTGGGAGGCTGAGAGCTAAAGCGAGTCCACCCTGCCTCCTTCTGCTTCCCCACCACACAGCCTGTTCCTCCTGCGTTTGCAGCACCAAGTGATGGATGGCCTCAGGCCTATGCTGGGATCGCGAGTCCCAGGCTCCCGGTGGCATTGCCACCAGCTGCATTGCAGCTGAGCAGGGGTGGGTGCCCCGTTCTCCTGCGCCGTCGCAGCCCTGCACACCCAGACACACTTGCCACCGCAATGGAACAGGCTCCAGCTGTGCTTCACTGGTGTTCGGTCTGAGGCACTGGGGTTAAAAAGAAATAAAAAACCCAACAAACAACAAAAAATGCTGGTGGCTTGCAGAAAGCCACATGAAGGAATTGGAAGGCGGGAGTCCCCTCAGGAACATGTCCCAGGAATGGAGATCAGCAGCAAAACACCTAGTCCGAAGTGCTCATCCTTGTGAGGCTGCAGAGAAGGTGCTCAGCAGTCGGCTCAGGTGTTCGTCTGCTCCTACCGTGACAGATGAAGTGTCTGCAAAAGCAAACAAGTTGCATTTGAAATGGTGACTGGCCGGTCTGAGTGCTGCACACTCATGTTTGAAAAGAAATTCCAGTGAGTTGCTGTGCTGACAAGCCACAGATGATGGCTGTGAACATGACACGCAGTTCAGTCTCCCCACTGCCTCTCCTGGTCCCTGCTCTGGGCTTACCAAAAAGTCCCCTTCCCCCCTACCAGAAAGAGGAGGTAAAAAATGAGAAACTGCTTTATTAGGACAATATCGCTGAGACTGGGGAACCCCAAAGCTGGCCCTATTAAAGTGCGGTAGCTTCATAAGGGACTCTTTAAGAACTGTAGGTGCAGCCGTATTTCCCTGAGCCTTTTTGAAAGGGGTCATGAAAAAACAAATCAAGATCACATGGCAGCAGCTATGCTTTTGGTGGATGTCCTAAAGGGAGTGACAGAAAACAAGGGGAGAGGCGGTTTTCATGGCAGGCAGCGTGTTCATGCTTCAGCAACTCACAGCATCTGTTTGAGCTTTGCCTGCCATGATGGGTAAGGCAGAATCAGGAGATGTCATGTAATTAGGTTTCTGTAAAGCACATGATATCAAAGATTAATGAGCAAGGCAAAAATTCCCAGAAAATAAGGTGTTGTCAGACATCCCAAACTGTCAATGAGGGAGAGTTCTTCTGAAGACCTGCAAAGACAAACCTGATGTTTGTGTCAATGTGAATTTTCCCTGTCCTAGAGATGAGGATTGGAGCCAGGCTGCACGGTGCTGCCATGGTGTTGGGTGTTCAGACCTCTAGTCCCAGTGGACATGGGAGCTCGGGCAGAGCCCAGATACAAGAATAAAAATACCACATTGAAAAATGGAACAGTTCAGGTGAAAGATTGGCATATCTCACATTGCTCAGGAGAAGGGAGCAGAGCAGAGGGATCTTATATGATGTATAATGCTGTAAGCAATTTGCACCTGCATGGTATAAAGACCTTTCCTCTTTCGGTTTTGATGTACTCTACGTATGTTAATGCATCATTGGGGCTGTCACAGCTGGGGACACTGTCTGGTTCTTGAGTCAGCAAATGACTAGGACTTTGCTGCCTGGGAGCGGTTAGGATCACTTGCCTGTGTTAACTGCAAGCAAAAATGGAGGACATCCAAAAAAACCCCCCAGGCTGCAGCATCAAGCAGGATTGTGCACGCACTTTTCCCTGGGCAGTTTTGCTGCCCAGCCCTCGGCTGCCTTTTGCATCCCCCAGCACCGCGGGGAAAGTCCGTGTCAGAGGCAGGAGCACAAGCCAGGCTGCCTGGCTCCTGATTTTATGCTTAAGCCAGAAACACAGATTTCCCTTCTATCGACAACTTGGGCACTTTTTATTCCTTCACTGGGAGACAGTCTGCAGTGTTAGGAGAAAATCACTGAAATATCAATGAAGTTTTAGCTGGCTTTAGAAAAAATAAGTTTTTTGCAGGTTTTTTGGGTGAACTGTTACAGTGCTGCTGTCCTTTTGATTTATTCTGGATGAGCAGCACAAGAGAAAAGTACAACCTTGTCTCTCAGTGGTTAATCTTCACAAATGTGAATTTTTCCTAGCGGGAGCAAGGAGGAGGTTTCAACACAGGCTATTGTTAGCCCCTGCAAATGCCAAGTGTCTGCTCTTGGGAGATGGAGAACAAAGTTGGCACCAGTAATTAGTGGCTGATGCACTGATTTGGCAAAAGTTGCTGAAAATGAACATCTGATGGAGAGGTCTTGGGATGATTTAGTAAAACACGGTGCAGTTTGAGGTGACTTCTGGGATGTTATTGTGCAAAGTGCAGGGGTGATCAGAAGGAAAGTAACGTGGAAAATGTGAAGGAGGAGTTTTGTGTCTCATTTAGTTCTTTGAGGTTTTGTCTTGAGCTTTTCTAGCATATTCTTAGCAGTACAATGATACAAGAAAGTTACTGATGTTAACTAAGGAAAGTTGAGATGCCAAAACATGACAAATTTCTCATTTATTATAGATGTCACTTTGTTTCACTTCCTCTGTGGTAAGATACAGGTATTAATTTGATTTGGATATAACTGTTACTAGGAGCAAATCCAACATGGATATAACACAGTGTGGGCCCCCAAATCCAACAAGTCATCACCCAAGAGACGGAGAGGCAGAGCAGCGCCGGAGGAGGAGTCCATGTGATGTGTGGTCAGGCCGTGTGTGGAGGCATCCCTGCCTGTCCCAGGAGAGCCGGGAAAGGACACTTGGTGGGAAGTTTGAATCAAAAAAATCTTGCAGCTACTGTTATAAGTGTTTTGAGCTGCGCTGCTGGTCTTGGGATGATTCCAGCACCAGCCGGAGCCAGCGCAGCTCGCTGTCTGCTGGGAAGCACATCGGGTCGGTGCCTCAGAGGTACCGGTGCCCACTGGGCACATTGTCTTGAGGGGGTGACACTCAAGGGGTGAAGGTAAATGTGAGTGTGGGGAATTTTTATGCTCCAAGCAAAATTTAAAGTAGTCGGTTGGCACCCACTGGCAGCGAGATGACTCCTAGGGAACCTCCTGATAACGTTTTTCAGGAGCTGGCAGGACTGTAAGGTCTATAGTGCGACAGTGATGAAGTGAGGAGCAAAGCAGGAGGACAGGCAGTTTTCACTGCAGGATGGTAAATGCGGGATGGTAGGATCACATTTTGCCTCTGGCTGATTTACTCGCAGCAGGAATAAAGATACCACACAAGGAGTTAGTTTGACTTTGACACACAAGGGAAAGAAATGAAAGCACAAAAGCTCTAGATACCTTGACAGCCGACCATCCACCAAAATAACAGCACCCCCAGCCAGCAGAGCTGCCCGTCTGCAGCTGCAGCGCAGGGCTCGGGCTTTCCCTGCCTGCCCAGCACCGCTGGTCTGCAACAGCAGGTCTGGTAGCTTTGGCCTTGCTGCTGATTACTGTAGTTTTTTATGAGCAGCAGAGAGAGGACATGACCTGCAGCCCCGGCCAGCCTAGTCTTACTTTTCTAGAGAGCTTTTAAGATTTATGTTCAAATTTTACAGTAACTGTGATTTGCCTTACGGATCATGAATGTATGGTTGACCCAGGATCCCACAGCGAATCTCCTGAGATCGCTGCGATAGCTAGCTAGCTTGCGCTAGCAAGGATTAACACTGAAGTTTTCCCGGTGGAGCAAACCATGAGGTAGGGCTGGAGCTGGCTGCTTGGCAGGAGCCCTGATAAAGAGCTGTCTCCATCGCTGCAAGGCCAGACTCTCCACAATAAACCCAGGAGTGACAGCTGGGCTCTGCGTGAAGAGTGAATTTTCATGCTGAATCATGGATTCTGACCAGACTAATTTTAAAAAATTGCGGCCCCAGGAGCAGAAGCTGATGGGAGCCTTGAGGCTGGCAATAAGAGCACGGTGGTTGTGCTTGTTAGCTGCATTAAATGCTGCCCTCCCAGGAGAAGGACGTTGTGGCTCCATGGGGATGTAGGACCGTGCAGGGCCTTCTGTCCATCTGCTCTGCCAGCACAGTGCGGTGGCCTGCAGCTGTGGGTCTCATGACAAGCATGTGCTTGGAGCTTGGTGGAGAAATAGTAAAAAGCTGCCCAGGCAAATGTGTCTTTCAGGGACTGTCCTTTGACTGAAGGTCTCTTCTAGGAGGCACAGAGACAAGCATCTCGCCAGCTTGGGCATTGCACACACAAGACACAGCCTGAAGCACGGGGCAGTAAGGAACATGGCGGTGGGGACCGGGGAGGCCAGGTCTGCGTCCCTCCTGGCAGCTGGGGGCTGTACAGGTCGGTACGTTGTTGTCACCTGTGGGGGGTTCTGCTCGGGCTGCACATTGCCCAGGACCTGCTGAAATGGCAGCCTGAGGCAGCGGTCTTAAGGCAAGAGCACAGATGTTCTTGTAATGAGCCCAGTGATCTGGTGACTCATTCATCCCTTCCCAAGCAGCCAGTTTTGATGTGAAAACTTCAATAAATGAAGATGGAGAATCCACTTCTGTAACATTTCCAAGAGTTGTTTCTTATTTCTGCTTTGAAGGTGATGCCTTTAGCTTCCTCCCTTTGCTTCCTATTATCTTTCTTTTAACTAAGCACTGGGAGCCTTTAATCAATCCACAGCGCTCTGGCCGCCTTTCTTCACCTGTATGAGCAAGGCTTTTCCTGACATTCTCTGAAATCAAGCGGTTCTCACTGGGGGTTCCAGGGCTCTTGTAATGCAAATGATAATAATGATACTAATGCTAATCATTGTTATTCTATAGGGTGAAATGTCAAGATTCCATATTTTCATGTTAATTTTTAGTACGTAGGTGCCACATTAACTGTCAGAGAACGTGCTTTTCATATCACACGGGCTATTAGAAATCATTAGTAATAAAGTTGGCTACTATTGTGCCTGATGGATTGCTCTTTGACATACAAGAATGCAAGGTGACATGACAAATTGGGAATGAAGGATGAAAAGCTGTTAAAAAAATTGTCAGTGTAGCTATAAATTAATTCATTTCATATCTCAAATGTGTTCCTTAGTTGTAATGGTAAAGAGGATCCATATCGCTACCGTTGAATTACATGTGTGTATCTGGGAAAGGAGCTAATGTGTTGAAGCGGGAGGGATTGGTTTGTTACTACCTGCCTGGATAGAAAAAGGCTATATCGGCAACTGCGCTTGCTTTGAAATAGGATTCTGTGGGCAGTAACATCAGATTTTGGAGTGTGATGTCTGTCTTGAATTGTGGTTCTGAAATGGAGGATATCCTTGGTAGCACAAGACCCCTGAACGGTGTATTTTGGTTACAAGTACTTTTAAGCAGCAAGTATTTTAATGCAAACTGCTCCATTCTTCTCATCAAGACATTGGTATGACTTGCTATTCTTTTGGCCTTGTATTTATTATGCAATATTACTTTGTAGAAAGTATTGCTTTTACTTTGCAAAGCGAAAATCTTTTGGGTCAGATTTCTCTCTCATTTAGGTCATTTTTAATTGATATTGAGTGAAACTAATGCTGTTATGTAACACACAACATAACAAATGCTGCTACTTCAAATTTATACCATCTTAGCTGAGACCTGAGCCTGAACCTCTCTTGGTTGATAATTCATTTGTCTGTTTGATTTCAGCGGCTAACCTCACTAATTTGGATAGTCTCGACAGCGCGTTGAGCTTTGTTGAAGACCGGGTGCATAGATCGAGGCAGCGCTATCGAAGGCATGCAACGGATGATGATTACAACATTGAAGTCCTTCTGGGAGTTGATGACTCTGTTGTTCAATTCCATGGGAAAGAACATGTTCAGAAGTACCTGCTGACCCTGATGAATATTGTGAGTACAAGCCTGCTAACTGCACTGTGGGAAGGCACTGGAAGGACAGTGAACGTAGGTTGGTTTAGCCATTTGAATAAGACATAACAGATTTTTCTCATGGCAGGAGATGAAATAATTCTAGGAGGAAAATCCAGGCCACTTTGAGAAAAGCCAAAAGGAGAGAAGGAAAAGAAGAAAAAGGGACCAAGGAAGAAGCTGACTGTGGGACTCTTAATATGTTCACACTCCTGCTTATGTGCTTTGCTGGATGGGGGCACAGGGTCAGGGGCTCAGGTTCTTGGAAGTCATTACGTTTTAGATGTATATTCCCTTAACCTCAGCTCCCTGCTGAAAACCATGATTTGGAGCACTGTCTTCAAATAAGGTTCTATTAGAAACTTTGATTGGCTTATACATTTTTAAAACTACTCAGTTAAATTCTTTGATTCTTCGACAACCACTTTAGGTCGCAGGCCACCTACCTACTCCTTGTTCACCCTTCAGTAAAATGTTATGCAGTATATCACTGAACTTTCTTAAATTGATTTAGTATTTACTCCATGACTGACATCTTTAGGTTTCCTTAGTTAAATATTTACTTTTCAGAACCATTGTCTGTGCAGCAGACTCTATAGTGTAGTAGTGATGAAAGGAGACACTAGAGAATATTATATTTGAATGAAACATTTTTTCTTTCTAAATATCAGCGCAGCAGACACAGCTTACTGACCGGGGGGTCAGTAAGCAAGGAATCTGTATTGTGGGAAGAGAATCAAGTTTTGAAAAATTATCTCTCTTCTAGATCAAAATCAAAATATGTTTTATTCTTCTGGCCAAAAAATGGAAGTGAGTGGAGCCCCCTTCGTAGACAACTTATTTGGGGAGGACTTTCTTCCTTCTCATTCTCATCTGGAACAGGAGTCTCTTCTCAATAAAACACATTTCTGTAAAAACTTTAGGTTCGGTGGATGTATGTTCTAAGTGAAGTATTGTTAAGTAAAAAATTGTAGGTCTGCTCTGTTTTTGACAAATAGAGTATGACTGCTGAAGTTTACAGTCACGTCAAGAGGATGAGTGTCTATAGCTGACTTCCTGGCATTACAAACCATAGAGGCAGATATATGGACAGAAATCCAGGCTATTAGGTACATTTGCCTGGGATGTATTTTTTCCAAGATACATTTTTTTTAATTATGAAGCTTGGTTTTTCTTTCTTTATTACATTCTTTTAACAATGTGTAGAATGTCACTGTTTTTCGCTTTAAATGAGAAGGGGAATACAATTTAAGAAAATCCCTGGTGTGATATAAATTCAGTTGCACTGACTTTTTATAACAGTATTGTAAATAGTTAAAAATCTGCACTAACATTAGAGTTATAGGATACTTAGCGTCTGCTCTGATGGCTGTAAATACATGCATTCTAACAGAAATGACATAGTGAATTTCATTTATTTGTGTGGTTTGTTTCCTTTGAGGCTTAAAACACAGTCTTCAGTGAAACAGATGGTTTTATACATCTCTAAATTAACAAGCCAAACAGGCCAAACCAGGAATGTGGCAAACAGGCTAAAATAGATTAAACAGGACTCTCTACTTATCATGTCACTTAAATCTATTTTTAAGAATTAAAGTATACAGTAATGGTAAAGAAGCCATAAATGTTCCAGCTCTGGAATATACTTTTTCCTAATTTTAGCAAACCATCCAGCACACAAATTGTAAGAAATAACAACTCTTAAGCCTGCTGTCTCTGCAAGTGCTTTAGAAAGTGCAGCCTGTGTAACTGTACCACAGGGCTGTAGCAGCTCTTGGCATAGGCAGTAGTTGTTCTGTTGGGAGATCTGAGGTGGAAACGTGTCTTTTGGGGACTGAGGATGTGTCCCTCGCCTTGTGTCCAAGATGTAAGGAGCTGTTTGAAATCCACGAGGCCTCTCGAGGAGGCTCTGGGTAGTCTTTTTTGCAGTCATCAGTGTTGTCCTGTTTTTTCCTCTTCAAAACTCGGCTGGTTGCTAGAGTATATTTTAGCAGAGGGATGGGTGCAGGTAACCAGCTCTGTTTCCAGCTGTCCAAGAGTTGCTCCAGTATAGAGGAGCAAGAGGGTTTGTTACTGCAGATACCAGGCAATGCTGGGGACCTGTATTGTGTTGAGGGACATCACAATGCAGAACTTCTCCTCGGCAGTGTAACTCCAGCTGGCAGCTCCTCCAGCTCTTGCCCTCATTGGTAGATGGATGCAAGGTGAATTTCTGTGTAGATCGTTGCTTTGGTCTCCTTTGCTGAAATTCTCGCAGTCACTGCCCCATTGTCCTCTCTGCTACCTCCTTGAGTAGTTTGAGGTTTTTGTAGAAAATGAGCCCAATATAAAAAGCCTTGGTGTCTCTAGCTGTTAGGGGTCATGTGTAGACAGCACGTTTCTAATGAGATGCATAGGTCCAAGGGTAGCTGAAAAAGAAGAGACAGCTACAAAAAATTCCAGCTGTCTTTTTAAATCTGGTGGAAGATCCTACCATAACCATCAGATTGTGTGTACCCTACTGGTTTTATGGATGTAATCAATTAGCTTCGTACAGTAACAAGGCAGTAAGCATAAAATCAATTAGCTTCATACAGTAACACGGTAGTAAGCATAAAATCAAAGAATGCATAGTAAGTAAATAAAATAATAGTGGAAGTATTTACTGGAGATAAGAGAGTGATCAAATAGTTGAATTTCTGTGGTTCCAAAAATGAAATAAATCCCAGGTGAATCCTCCCTTATCCCCAAGCTCCTGGAGGCATGAAATCACTTTCCCAGAAGCAACTCCCAGCATGGCTGCGTCTCCCCACTTTGCTTGATTTTACCATGTGTGATGGCATGAGCAGTTGTCCTTAATTAACTTTTCCCAGGGATCTTGGGTGGAACCCTACAACCAACCCAATCAAAACAATGTCTTTTTTTCAAGTCCAGTGCAATGACTTACTCAGTAAATCTGTTTTGTGCTGCTTAAGCGACGTGTTACAGCCCACACCTAAAAGCCATAAAGTGAGAAAAAACAGGGGCCGGGTGTCCTGGCTATCTTGAATAGCTGTGCTAGTATTTATCCCAAAGTTTGGAAATGAAGTCAGTCCCAAACGAATGGTGATAGACGCCAGAGGATTTTTAACGCTTTGGGCTGCAGCCACGTGTCGCCTCACTGTACGCCAGCCGTTTCACCGCAGTGAGCTCGGCCTCTTGCCACCCCCTTTTCATCCTCCGGTTATTTCCTCATACAAAAACTCTGCTTTCTCTTGACATCCCCTCTTTTCTCTGCGAGGCACCATTGGGACATTCAGTCCATCTTTGGAAAAAATGCCATTGTTTTCGCTTTAGAGACCCTCAGCTGCCTCTTGCTCACACCATTTTCTTTCGTACGTCATGCTGTGTTTTTTCCTGGGAAGGATATTAGCTTGCACAGTCCTCTGCATTTCCAAGCGTGAGCCCACACATTGCACAAATTAACTTTGCATTTATAGCATGCAGGAGCATTGCAACAGAGGAGGGATATTTGGGCGGTATCTTGCAGTTCTGTAGTTTACTCAAGAACGTGGAAGGTAATTTAACTTCAGCCAGAAGGCGGCTAAAAATCCCAAGAATTTTATTTGCTCATACAAGTGTTTGGGAAATATTAGAAAAGTGCAGGGCTAGAAGCGGCATTGGAGAATTATCTTGTTCCTTGGGAAACAAAAGGATTTCACTGCAGGAGGCTTTGGGAGGAGGAGCAGGGTGCTAAATGGGCGTTAGCGAGCTAAAGTGGGTGTTGGTGGTAGCCAGCCCTGGGGCTAAAATACTCTGATCGTTTCATAACCTTCTTTAAAGTAGTTTTCAGGATTAAGCAGGACATTTGCTGCCTGCTGCGGAAGAACAGCAGACCTGGGACTCACCAGTACATTTACCTGGCTGGGCCCGCAGTATTGATTAGAGTGAATATTTCAGCCTCTACAATCCTGTGTTTAGGGTCGCATCCAGGATGGATATCTTCAAAACAGACTTCCTAAACAGGCAGATGTAGAATACGTGATTTTACAATATTTCAGCCATTCCAAATAGGAAAGTCACATGACATAAGGTCAATTGCAAATGGTTTTGAACGTATTGGCTCCATCTGTCTTGACTTTAAGTTGTCAGCTTTCATGCCCCTCTTCAAATTGTTTTTTTTTTTTCCCCAGTGAGGCCCCTGTTTTAGCTTTTTCTTGTATCCTTTGTCTTTCTTCCTCCACAATATTCCTCAATTTCTCAACTGCCTCGTTTTCTAATGCTGGCAATTGCCGTCCTTGTTTATTCTTTGGAAGAATTTGCCTACCCAGTATGTACTTTTTCTTGCTTTTTGGACAATTTTCAGGGGCAAAAGTCTTTAATTTCCTTTCCATTCCTTTACAGTAAAAAATGTGATATTGCAGCATTCAGGGGTTAGCCTCTGTTGCATCTGTGTAATGGATATATGGCCAAAATGTTTGTGATGCTAAATCCCATGTCCTCCAAGTGGATAGGTGCCTAACTGCCATTATTTCAAAGGCAGATAGACCCTCAATAGGATTTGTACCTCACTCTGGGCTGGATTTATCCAAGTATTTAGTCATTTACCTGCGTTTGAAATCAGTGAGAATCAGTTTTAAAAATGAGCCCATGGGATTATGTCTCTCCCAGTCTTTAAGTGAAGCTTCAGCTCCAGAACAAATACATTAAACAACTTTTCATTTGAATAACTGAAATCAATGGGAGTTATGCAGCTGGAGGCTTTGGAAAGTCCCCGGAGTCTTTCACCTGCATCTTTCAGCACTACACATGTCTTTGAAATTGTGGCCCTGAGGCACTTTTGAATATGTTATCCATCCTCTTTAATAGGATGTACATGATACTACTATTATAGATGAGATTTCTGCTTTCGTATCTCTGGCTGATGAGGGATGAAGATTTGCAGGTACAGAACAGCAAGTCCCTAATGAGAGAAAGGGCAGAAATGCCATCGGTTTCTAACTGGCGGTTGGATGAAAACCTGAAAGCATGTCTAGTACAAGCTGTTAAAAAGAAAGTGATGATTGAATACTTTGAAATAATGGTGCACCCTCTATTCAGAATCATGCTTTTTAAACTAGAAAGCATTTTTGTAGATGGGAAGGATATCTCGGTAATACAGAATTGGCTGGATTTTTAAAAAATTAAATAATTCATGAGCACCAATACTCATTATTTCAAATCAGTTTATTTCAATATGTACACTTCAGATCTGAACTAACTCTAACAAGTTCCACAAATAACAAATGCAAATCCAGCTCTATTCATCTGAGGAACTTCAGCTGTCAATATTTGAATTACAGCTTGTTTGAAAATTTAAATACAAATATGTGAGTTAACTCCACATTTAGACTGTTCATTATGAACCAGTAGCTGTGACTAGCGAGAAGAACAGTTTCTGACGAGGCCTCAGGAGATTATTTTTGTTCGTTATCGTGATTGCTAGACTACAGTGGAAGTTGTACTTGTGATTGGGCATTCAGGAGATCCCGCAGGAAATACCCTCTCTGAACTCTCACAGGTTTTATTCATTTTCACAGGGATATTATTTCCAGTCTCAATTAGGTAGCATTATCACTAATTCTAACTGGAATGTGCCTTGCTGCCCTGTTGGACACAGCGCAGAGTATCACACAGGTTTTGGTACCATCCTTGAGGTAGAGGGTAATTCCTATTAAAAGATAGATTTTTCCTTTACTCCAAATACCAACATGAACTTTAGCCGTAAAGGTTGCAGTCAGGGACTTTTGAGTTGTGACAGTGTGGTTTGTGTGATGGAGTATGGGTAATTAGTATCAGCTTTCAAATGTTGGATGCTTTTCTTAACCAAACCACATAGATTTGAATAGGTCACCGTATTTATTGCATTGACACCACACCCCTGTCTCTTGTATTAACATAATGAATGAATCTGCTTAATTATTTTATGATACTATAGTTGATTTTATTATGGTGATCTTGAGACAGTAATTCAAAGAAATACTAAGTCTTTTGGTGCAAAGGTAATTTATAGTGTTCAGAGAAACTTCTCAGAGCAGTGGTTTGTGGGCAAGAATGAGGAGTTCCAAGAGCCTGAGGGCGGAACTAAGGAAAATAAATTAGTCATGAAGTCAGAAAACAAAGTCTATGACCTTTCTAAAGCCAATGTTACAGTCGAAGATGAGATAGAGACCCGTAACACGAAGCTACCTCATGCCTTGCCAGCACATCTGCTCTGGGGAATGTTTTTCATTTTGATCAGAAGTAGCTAACTTGGACTTGGTAACATCTACTGACTCTCACACCAGGGAAGGTAAATCAGGACTCAAACTCATATTTGCATACAAAATGCCAGATTCTTATCTCCATTTCATAATGCACCTTGCCAAGCTCTTCTAAAACTGCCTGTTGCCTGTGGTTTTGAGCAGAATGATAGATGTTTTCCAAATCTGAGATCACAGTTTGACCTTTAAGTTTCATGTGTGTTGTGTGCTTTCGTTATTCTTTTTTCCTTGTGATGCTCAACAAAGATTTCAGAAAAAAAGAGTTCCTCTCTGAGGAAATGAGGAAATGCCTTGTAAGGACTAGAAAGGGAGACTGGGAGCCCTGGATTTTGCCTGATGACTTTCTGTGTGACCATAGTTTATCCACCCAAGGAATTGATGTAATGTTATTCCTGTGGGATTAAGATGAAGCTTTGGGAATGTTAGAAATGTTAGTTTGGGATCTTCAAAAGCATAAAGGAGGTGATGAAAATCGAAGAGGATAGTGGTGTTTGAAGTGGGAACACAGAAAAATAAAGTGAGAGGGGAACGCTTTTGGGAGGGTCAGATTACAAAAGTTTGTGCTCAGTATCCACCATGACATTTCTGGTTCCCATTCTGTAATTCAAAACAGCCGTTTCTTACAGAAATAGACAATCACTGGATGCCCACCAGGCACCGAGGCTTTGCTGCAGATAATTATGATCTGATGAATGAGCTGCATCTCGGGCTGGGCTCAAACAATGGCTTGCCAGGAGCTCTGCCATCCCACGGGGAAGGCGCTGATGCTCTCCAGCTCCTCCTCTATCGCTCTGGCAGAGATCTGCACATAGTCCCCGCTCTGCCCAAGAGCACGTAGCCATTGGTAGTTTCTGCAACAGTAGTTACATAAGGATGTTGGGTGATCAAAGAGCAGTCTAATTGGGTTGGATGGATCAGCAGTTTGTGGTGGCTGAAAAGCCAGATGCGTAAACTACATCTTGTGTTGTGCCCTCTCCAAATGCTTAGATACGCCCTCTGATGGCCGCTCTAGCCAGGTCAGATCCATTTGAGGCTGATGGTAGCCAGAGGTTGAAGCTGTGAGATATCCGTCAGGGATGTGTGCTCAGGGAGCCTGAGGAAGCGGTGCTTACCCAACCGTACAGTGCAAGGCATGGAGCTGCAGAGGGTGCGCCTCGGGACGAACTCGGGCGCGATGATTTCTGGTTCAGCAGGATGGAGCCGTGTTGTGATGAAGTGGGCTGTCTTTTGCATAGCAGATACTAACAAACTTTGCAGGCTGGGAACTCTTTCAAACTGCGTGAAAGAGTTTGCCAATGACTTGCCAAAATATGCAGATTATTCTTTCTCCTATTGCGCATTGATTTAAATAGAGATTCAGGGAACTTTCCGTATAAATCCTACCAGCTACATCAGCAGGTAAGCCACTCTGCCCCCAGACTAGCAAAACTGCAGGCTGTTTATTACTATTCGTGTTACAGCAGTTTTCAAAATTACCTTTTAGGATTGGGCCCCACTTTGCTCAATAATAAAAAATTCGCAGTGCTTCTTTTACAAAGCATGATGCATCTCACAGATGCTTCGCTTGTCTTTAATTGGAGTTTTTTGATGTATTCTACGTGCTTACTGTGCTGGCTTCAAACTTGCTCAGGGCAGAAGAATTATAAAATAAGCAGAGAGGGACAGAAGAAAGAAAGAAATGAAGTCTTTGTTTTTCTTATGTAGCACCAATCTGTGCCAGCCTGGTTTCTAAACAGAAACTTTAAATAGAAATGCATGTTTTGCTTTGATTGAAATATCCCAGAAAAATAAAGCAAAGTTATCCCAAAATAGTTTGTGAACTACAATAGCTTGATGAAAGTCTCTTTACGGTATTTCACCATTCTTTGAATTCCTTGAGATTTACCCAGCCTTCTTGATCACCCTCTGTAAATGCTGAATCACTGTAGGACATCTAACGTGATTTAATGCAAAATCTTCACTGCCTTCCGTTCAGGAGCTGTGATTTTGGGACAGTCTTTGTGCGCTCTTTTCCTACGCAGCAACATAATTTTAGACTTACTGAACTAGGAACAAACAGAAGATCCACTCTGGTTTTTTTCTTGTGTTGGTATGAACCGGGATGTCCTACTGAAATACATGGAGATACAGTGCTGTAAAAGTACTATGTAATCATTCTTACACCTGTGTGTATTTATTATGTACACATCTGAACGTGTATGTCTGTTTTCTGATTATCTGTGCTTTGAAACAAACATTTCGGCGCCTAATTCAGCAGTTGTATTGGATGAAAGCCTGGAGCTTTCCCATTCCACAGGTTGGTCGGTCCTTTTGTGCCCTATACAACGAACTGCATTAGCTTAACTCTGCTTTCCTGTCAAAATGGCAGGTGGAAATTTGGAGAAGCTGAGCTAGGGATTGTGGAGGCCCTTTCCATGTGTGCACTTTTCGTGAACATTTGAGAGCTCAACATTCAGTCGCTTGGATGTCATTTCTTTTAATAACTTCCTGAAACAAAGAGGTGCAATTTGGGCCACGCTGAAAAAAAGAAGAGCATCTATTTCAGCGTATTGTCGATGTGCAGTGAGACACTACTAGTAAAGCCACGGTTTAGCTTAGAGAAAGGCGCAGAGGGTTCAATTCAGCTGCTGTGTGAAGAGGGGTTGGACTCATCCTTATTAATGAAACCAAGACCCAGAGCTTTGAATTGACCCACTGTCTTGCAGAAAATCCAGTATCCCAAGAGGACCAAGCAGGTCTTTACAGTGCTTGGGCTTTTCTGTTCATTCACAGTTTGTTTGTTAGATGTCATTTGCATGAACAGTCACACAGTGCTTCAATTCTGTTCCATCCACGTTTTCAAGCCAAGTTTCATTTTGGCACGCAACAGCGATACAGTTGTTCTGCTACTCAACTATTGTTAAAAGAGGCTTAGGTTAAATTCTGGAAGTTAATGAGAGAGCGGTGTGCAGCAATTTGGATTATGCTTTATGAACTAATTAAATACTTATTTACATGCTATGTTTACTGTCCTCTATACACAGGAGTTTTTGTTTGGTACTCGTTTCATGTATAGGTAATTTACAGCTTATTTCAGCCTCATGTCCTTGATGTGTGTGCCCTCTTCCCACTACACAGAGTGAGGCAAATTAATATCCTTGCCTCCCTTGACAACACACAAGGGTCTTTTTCCTGGGTGAAAGAATTTTTATAAAGCAAAATGCATTTTTATATCTTACCTCTTTATAATCTGTATTCAGTAATGATCCTCGAAGTAGAAGATTTTTTCAATGCAGGAAGATAAAGTTAGTCTTCTAAAGTCATATTTAGACATGCAAATAAATGATCTAATTTCCAGAGGTATTGTTTACAAAACAGATCTGAACAGATCAGCTACTTTACACTGCAATGAAGACGGCGGCCCCTGAAGCCAGTCATAGCCGGGGGGTGCTCCTCACCCACCATCTTCCAGCCAAGGATCTGCTCATCAACCAGTAATGAGCCTGGATCCTGAGCATCCCACAGCGTGTTCCCCAGGTGCCCAGGCAGATGCCCTGCAGGGTGCGAGTCTGCTCCTGGAGCCACAGTTCGACCACGCTGTCTCCTAACTATTGGCGCAGGACGCTCAGGACTTCTGAAAACTTGGATTTTTACCAGGTGTAAAATGAGGCTCTTATTTCCAAAAACACTGATAAAATGAATTAAAATTCACTTTAAAATGTCAGTGGGTATTGCTTAGCAAAACCTACACTGATGTATTTAGTTTTAATGATTTTTAGAGAGATAAAAGATGGCCCATTAAAACTAGGGCTGCTTGAAGAAACAGGACATTATTTACTCGGTTTCTAATGAAAGGTTTTCTGAAAGTTACTTATTAGCTTGTAGTAATGAATCTGTTTTGTAGGAATAAATTAAATTTAGGTGCAGTCAGCAAAACAGTCCAGTTTGGTGCAACCTTTACCAACGGAAGGAGGTTTTAGGAAAGACACTTGCCTTGCAGGGAATCTCATCTGCCTCTTCTAATTTGTAAAGCTAAACCCCTGCCATTTGGCTAAGTCTCATGCAGTCATCATCACCGAATACCTAAATCAGCCTCTTTAACAGTTAATATTTGCCTAGCTTGCTTGTAGCAGTGTTTCTTAAGTAATCTTTATACATCCACATTTCCTTCTCTACTCTAAATACTTACAGTTTTCTTTTCAGTGTTCCTCAGGTGATTTCCCCGTGTGCGTGTTCAGTTATGTAGCTCTGGTATAATAAAGAAGACAGTTTTTAATTTGCTGGCGTTTTGTAGCTTTTGTGCTGCTTGCAAAGTTTAACATTTATTAGTTTTGACACATGATAAAGCCAGCCCATGTGGCCGACCACGCTTTTTGAGGGAAGTGTATCCCCTTGTTGGAGTGTGATGTGATGGGTCCCAGATGGAAGAGTTACAGGGTGCAGCTGAGCCAACACAGCAAATGGCTCTCAGGAGAGAGGTCCTTTCCTTCTGCTCACTTGTCCCCTTCCTTATACATGGTCTTGCCCAGCAGAGAGCTATTCAGGATTTTGCTTGGATTTCTGTGCTCTGGGCTCCAGCAGGCCCACACAGCTGGGATGAGGTAGGGAGGAGCTTGGAATCTTCCTTCTTAGCAGCAGTAGCTGTTAGATGAACTCAGCTGTGTCATGTAGGTGCACCATCATACATATAAATCCATTTATGCTAGCACTTAAATACCTGTTAATATGAAGTCTCTGATGACGTGTTGATTTTTAAATGATTTCCTGAATTATGGCCTGTTGAGAGGCTACAACAGAGTTTAGAAAACATTCCCTCTCACATCAGTGGAATTTTCCCTGTTTTATATATAATCACAAAGTGATCTTTGGCTTAATGACAGTCCATAAAAGGTACTGCTGTATCACTGCTTTCATAGTTATTTGTTGCCAGCACCGTGGTTAAAGTGCTGAACTCTTTTGCAGGTTAATGAAATTTATCATGACGAGTCCCTGGGTGCTCACATTAACGTTGTCTTGGTGAGGATCATCCTGCTGAGCTATGGCAAGGTAAGTAAAGGTCAATTTAAATGGAGGATATCAATATCTCTGAAATTCATTCTTTTATGAACAATGTAGTTGCTGGTGACATGTATCTGTTTTGTATTTTAATTCATACATTGTCCTTACTGGTCTGTGAATATAAAGAACTTTTATGTTTATATGTATTTGTTTATCATTTGAACTTCACATTTCAAATAATTTCGATTTCTTCTGGGTTTTCCCTGTGTCATTTTAAGTTGCTGCTTAGCTCTGGCAGTCTATCTTTTCAGATATGTTTGGAATAATCCATGAAACGTAGTGAACATTTTGAGTCCTAAAGAAAACACAAGGTGATGTGGTAGAACTGTATGTAAGTAACAATAAACACAAGATCAGTTCTGCAAGATGCTGAGGGCTACACCCTCTTTCCAAGAACTCACTTAAACTTTTGCTTAACAGTAGCGGGACTACACATGTGCTTAATGTTAAGTGTGAATTCTGTGGAATAGGGGCCAGAAAGCAGGAGCTCTGGAGATCAGATCTGTAATTAAGGATACCACGTGTTCTCTTCCTGTTTCTGTGGAAGGGCAAAACAACAACTACAGGCAAAACTTGGGTAAAGAAGAATGAAATGCTAGATGCTTCTCAAAAGTATTGAACTGCTCAGTACCTGTGTCCTATTTTTGCCAAATCAACGTCATATTCCATGGAAACAGGAACAGGGCGTTTCAAGTATGTTGATAAATGCTTTGGTTAAGGACATGCGATTTTCGTGCTTACAGCAGCATGCCTGGCTGCTCAAAGCAGAGTGTTAAAATCTAATGTCCCTTTGTCTGTGATTGGAGTTGCTGGCATTTGCATGTTCATGGAATAAATCTAGGTTCTGGAAGACTCTGTGTATATTCATGCAAGTTGCTGAAATGCTGTCTGTGAAGAGGCAGCACAGGGGGTGTCAGTGGTGAAGCTCCACTGAGATTCACCCGTTCACCCTGCTCGGCATCAGCCAAGAACTTTCCTCCCTGGTGGAACTGAGGGAGCTCTGAGTTTTAGTCTGGACTCTACTGGAGACCAGTTACCTGGATTTAGGATATATTGTTCTGTTGGAGCTTCCCCATCTGAGAACTAAACACACTGATCCATCTTCCCTCTTCCTGCAGTGATGTAGGTGATGATGATGTAGTTGCGTGTTTTGGATAAGCTTAATCAGATATGTGTCCTGAAATAAAAGGTTAAAATGGTCACATTTGCCATTTTGTGATCAAAAGTTCATGGTGTGTATGGTTAACATTACATTACAAAATAAATGAAATATCCTTGTGATTGCTGTAATGACAGCAGTTTGAGGGACTGCAGATTGACTAATAATTCTCATAAAAATCTGATATTGCAGTAGTGGTGGAAGCCAGAAGAATTAGCACATGGGCTAGTCACTTGTTTGCTGTCCCTATTTCATAAGTATTTCATAACTGTTATGCATGTTCATCTTTAGCTCTATAGATCTGCACTAGTCTGAACTCTGATAACGTCTGCTGTTTTACTGATGGCAGACAGTAGAATCTTCACCTTAAGGATCTTTAGTTTCTTCCAAAGAATAAAGTGTTGTCCATTGATAATTTGGAAGTTATCGACTTCATATTAATCTTCTTCAGAGAGGAGAGTGGGGTGGACCACGGAAACCTTGACTTCTTGGCTGGTCTTTGGCCACATCACAAAAATAGCTGTTGCAGGTAGCACTATGTAATCTGCTTGTGAACAGCCTGCTTCAGGATTCTAGATCTGTAATCTGCGCTGGACGATGTTTTAGTTCCTGAGTTATCCCGCTGGTTTCAGCAGGGCATAAAATGGAATAATTCTGGTATCACAAGCTTGCCCTAAATAACCATGAAGATAATTTTTTGTGCATTTCTGTATCTGGTTCTTATTTACATAAAAGGCAATTTATGGCTTTCTGAAAGAAGTAAAATTAATGTAAAAAAGGTACCATTTCAGAGCTCTTCCACCTGATGGTGTGGGGGCCCTGGCTGTATAAGAACAGATTTTTCAATGTTCTTATTTCTAAAGCTCCTAATCAGAGGACTAGTACCAGGGAGTAGAAGATGAGGAGGTTTCTCTTTGGAGATTATTTAGCAGTGGAAAAGCAAAGAGAGAAGGTGTATAGTTCTTGCTTTCTAAACCTGTTCTGAGGAATTACAACAAAGCCTTCAGTATTTTACTATCCCACTAAAGTACACCAGCACTAACAATTTTTAGGAATATATATTCAAATTATATAATAAAAGGAAGGGTGCATGTACAAGTTAAGGCAGCGCATGAATGAAGCAGCCTGGTTGGCTTCACAAAACAAAAATATTATCCAAGTCTTGTTTGAGTAAGCATTTCTTTCAAAAGCATGTAGCTGATATCATCAGATCTTCAGATTCATTTGCTTCATTGTAGGCAATTTTTATATATTATCAAGGGTGCCATTTAAATAATCATAATAATTACATTATGGTTCTGTAATTGATAAAGTATGTACCATCAGTGTCAGGTTTATGACAGCACTCTGAGCTATTGCCAATTCTCCACCCCTGAACAGCCTTCTACTGTATTGTGGGTGTTTTTTTAAAGAGGATTATATTATTTTATACAGTATGTCATCTGTTGATAAGAATAATATGGACAATACTCAAGTTGCATAGCAACCAGCTTTTCAGTGATTCTTGCTTGAAGCTACTCCATTCCTTGAAATGTACTTGTTTTTTAATATTTTCAAACACAGGCCACTGTACATTCAAAAGTTTCAATAATTTCAGTAATTGCATTAATTGCCCTGGTAAGACAAAAAGATGGAAGATGTTCCTTGGTGATCCCACGTTGAAATTATTTCAGGGGCAAATTCAAAAGATCTGACACAGTTTTACTGAATCAAGACTTTGTGTGAGTTATCAGCTCTGAACTGGACGCTGACTGGGTGGTGTGTTTGAGAAGAGGGCAGCATGTGGCTGTGCTGGGTCTGGGATAGGTGTGCTGAAACTACCAGCCCTTTCCTGACTACCCACTTTTCTCTTAGTCCTTCAAACAAATGAACAATGCTATCCGACATACCGGAGGGGCTGATGTGAAGGCTTCGACCATGCCTGGCTGCTGGCCACTCATTTACAAATTCCATCAGTAGGATAGAAAAATGCATCCTGCAAAGGCTGCTCTATATCTGTGGTGGCTTCGGAAGCTATCATGCATTTCTCTGCATTTTCTTTATATTGACTCCCAAAGTCACAGGCTTTTTTGATGTGATGGGATACTGCAAGTAAGTAAACAGGGTACGTGTGGTGCATTTTTCTTCAAATGGGAAAAAGATGAGCTGGCTTACTTCTGCCTTTTTGCCTTCAGTGGTAGGAAGATTGGTTCCAAATTTTGGAAACTGCGGATACATTTGAGATTAATATAATTCAACGTTTGGGCAAATTATTCCATTTAGACCTATTTTGGTTGTAACAGCTCTGTAATCCAGCTACCTCAGGGGAATAAGCAAAGCAACCACTATCACCAAGTGCAGAGGAGGTGGCAAGAGATGAGCTGAGAATGGATTTAAAAACCCTGACTGGTTATTATAAAATTTGTTTGGAAACGTTTAAATCCTGAGCACTGCATAAAATCCTCTCATCGCCTCTTTGAGGTGGATGAATAAAGATTATTATTCCCATTTTACAGCTAAAAAAACAAAGACGTTAAGTGTTATTTTCCAAGGCCACACGGAAGGCCACTGGCAGGCTGGGGATAAGGCCTCATAAATTCCTGGCTCCAGCCCCACGCTCTGTCCATCGACAATGGTGACTTTGTGTGCAGATGAGCTGCCCTTGCACAGCGGCAGAGAAAAGCACACACATTAGCTGTGGTGGGTGTAATTAAGACAGTTATTAATGAAAAAAAAAAGTCCAAAAGACTTCTGCAGGAACTGCAAGGGTTTCAATAAATGCAGTGACCTGAGGATTTATGAGGGTTATTTCTTGGGAAATGTGGACGTGGCAGTGCAGGATACCTCTGAGCTCCTTTGGAGCAATATGCACAGCTCGAGTCACCCGTATTCAGACTGGAACAGGGTGGTATAGGCTGAGGGATGGTGTGTCTGTTCTGTACGCGTCTGGGACAGCAACCAGTAGGACAAGAAAACCCATGTTAGCTATAAACCAGTGCTGACCCCAGAACAAGTGGTTGTACTCTGGCCATGTGTTAAGTTGGTCAAATTTAAAGAGGAACCTGACCACCAAGGCAGAGGACCTTTCAAAAAGATTAGGGGAGAGAAAAAAACCTAAATGGCTTTAAGATGGCAGTTCAGGAAGAAGGTAGTATGGGGTGGATGCTTACAATCTCACAGGACAGGACTGTTTAGCTGAGAAGGATTTTTCAGTTGTGTATGTCTGAGATGTTAGCAGAGCTCCTGCTGCCTTCATTTGGGACAAGATTTTACCTTCGATCTTTTCATAAAATGGTGCTCTCTTTATCTCTGCCATCTGACCTTTTCATGTCTAAGCTTGATGCAAGCAGGGAAGATGTTCTCGGTTCAGCAAGGATGGAAGGCGGTGGTTCGGTCTGAGCCAGGTTCTTCTCTCTGTTTCCCAGAGGGTGGCACAGGTGGCATAGCTGAGATGGAAGGACAAGCCAGGTTTATCCCTTAAATCTGATGTTTGTCCTAACCATTTTGCTGTTGACCCTGGTTGGAGGGAAAGGGATGAGTGCTCCCCTCATCTCTGCTTGTCCCGGGAACAGGCGAAGACTCTGGCTGAGAGCAGTTGTGCCTGGCAAGGGGGTTGTTAGCTGTACATTAGGGTCACAGAATAGCTGTGCTTGGAAGGGACCTCTGGGCGTCATCTAGTCCAACCACCCTGCTCAAAGCTTGGTCACCTAGAGCAGGTTGCTTGGAATCTTGTCCAGCTGGGTTTTGAATATCTCCAAAGACAGAGACTCCACAACATCTCTGGGCAACCTTTCCCAATGTTTGTCCACTCTTACAGTAAAACTACAGTAACACTTTTACATTTTTTTTCTTGCATTTAAGTGCAATTTCTTATATTTCAGTTTGTGCCCATTGCCTCTTGTCCTTTCTCTGGATACCACTGAGAAGAATCTGGCTCAATTGTCTTCATTCCCCTCCCGACAGGTGTTTCTATACATTGATGAGAACCCCCCGAGCCTAGAAGGTCACTAATGTGAGTTGAGTATCTTAGTTTTCCACTGACATTGGTAGATGTAGGAGACCTGAAAGTATCAGCAGGAATCAAGCCCTAATCTTGCAGTGTGCTATACAAACGTGTCTGAAGATGGTGTTCTTGACCCTAGCCTTTGGCCATCTCCGGAAACCAGTTCTGCACAGGCTGGGTTACAAGACCAGAACTTACATATTATATAGCATTTTGGCTGCTGTTCATATTTTTTCACTGTTTTCATATGTTTAGGGTTGGGATAAAGATGAGAGGAGATATTGTCCCTCTTATTTTTTATCTGGGTAAATTGTTGAATTGCCTTATTTATATATTAGACTCATAGCTTATAATTTCCCAGTGTGTTTTGTTGGGACCTTGAAGAGTGTAGAGCTGGCTGATAACATAAACAGTACTTTGTATTCCTGATCTGCTTACATTTATACAGAACTAGAGACTGAAAAATGTTTACAAACTGCTGCCATAAGAAAGCTTTACAAATCCTTTGAATGCAAAATGACAGTTTGCTGAATGAGCTAATTTTGTTAGTTCAGTTACCATGGACACTCAATAATTGTATTTATTTACTTTTTGCTTGTCTTGTTCAGGATGAGAGAAGAATATAAAAGATCTAATCCAATATACAATGAACAATAGAAGTGCCAAGTAGAAGCAATGTAAACAGTGTGTTTTGCAGAGACTTTACACATTCAAGAAGGGAAAGTCATATGTTAAATTGTTTCCTGAATGTGTGCACTGCTGTGGTCCAACTTTTGCTACCATAGTTTGAAGCCTATCAAGTTAAGCATATTTCTGCTCCTTCTGGAGCTACTGAAGAGCAGCAAAGCCTCCTCCGTTGGTACTCTTGGAGCACCACCTAATGGATGAGTGAGGAAAGGTCCTTTTCCTGCAAGCTTCTGACCAGCCTAAATTTCTTGTGTTCTTATCATCGAGTACCTGCTCATCAGCACCATTGCAAAACTGTACCCAGTTATGCCAAATGGCAGACAAATGAAACAGTTGGCTAAGGAAAGCTGCCATTCTATGTGTGATACCAGTGTGTCTTTCACACGTGTTGGCAACTTGAACTTTCTTTAAAAGTTTGGGTAGACTATAGACTAAATTTGCAGTTTTCTTCTAAGATAACTTTGTATTTGAAATTGTTAAAGAAAAAAGTTTGACATATTTCTTACTTTCCAAACAATCTCCACAAGTCTTTGAAGTACCTTCCAGTCAGCTTCATAAATGACTTGTTCTTCAGTGTCTTCATAACAGAGAACAGAACATCACACTGGTAACTTCCCAAAAGACAAGACAAGTAGCAAGGAAGGCTTGAAGGCTTCTGGATCTATGTAGTAATGACTTTCAACCAGTTCTTACTTCCCTGCTTTGCCTCTTTGTACAAATGGTAGTTGCAACTCAGTTGTCTTCTATTTTTGTTTAGTTTTTTCTTTTACTTCCATCTGAGAAGGAAGAGAGTAGAGAAGAAGTGAAGGCAGAATCAAAGAAGAAGGAAAATGGAAGGCATTAGTAGATGTTGAGTTGCCCAGAGCAAGGATCTCAGCTGGTTCTGTAGGGCAGACTGTCCTCATAACCCTCTGTGGTGTCTCACTCTCCTGGGGGATGTTCTCCCAGCTGAGGCCTTTCCACTTCTTGGCCAACATCTCCATCTGTTTCCATCAGCAGTTCTCTGAAATGCCCACAGATTTTTTTGTTTTTCTTGCTGTGAGAAGGAAAGTTTCTCTTTCCATTGGCAGTTTTCCTGCTGATCAGCTGAGTAATGCTCTCCACAGGCCTGCTGTCCTGTTTGGAAAGAGGTCCTTCCCAGCCAGGTCTGAGCTCCCAGCCAGCTGCAGGACCTGCATGTTCCTGGCAGTGTAGGCCCTTTGCTGGCCAGCAGTAACACCTGTACCTCTTCTCCATATGTAGCCTGCTAGCCCCCAAACTTTCTCTGTTTGCAGTCTGACAAAGAGGGATTTTACCTTTACTTATAGTCCTTATTACCATACACAGTTGATCTGTTGTCCTCTTTCTCCTTTTATTTTGTCCATTTAATAAGGGGCTCGGCTCTTCTGAGTCTGATGAAAGCTCCCCGTTGACTTCCAACAGAAAATATTGTCAAGTGTTATCTGATATCTCTGCAAGAGTAAATTTTTGGACAATGTCCTTCCAAAATGTATTACATCTGCCCTGTCTAATAACAAGCTGTGCCTGGTCCCATGATTTCCTAAGCTCCTTTCTTGCAGAACAGCAGCATTTATCTTTAAAGGTGAGGCAGCTGAAAAAGTGAATAAAAATGCAATATAAAGATATGTCTGGCTCAGGAGATCTCTGATCCAAAGACAACTGGAGCCTTGGAGGTTATTTGGAGGCAAATACTACGCTATACTTGCGCTCCTCTAATTCCCTTCCCTGGGCATCCCATTGCCTAGTATCAGGAGAGGACCGTGGCTTATGTGTTTTTTTGGTCTGAACCCGTGCAATCACGTAGCACAGTGGGATTGACTCAGACCCCAGGTCGGTGGTTCCCTGGCCATGCAGTATTTGCTTTTAGTACTGTTGGAGCCTTTCTGATTTGGAAGTCTTTGATAAATTGCAGAAAGTGGGAATTCAGATGAAAATTTGCTAGGAATCAAGGGGGTTTCTGTTTTCAGGCTGCTGCATTACAGTGAAGAAAGACAAGGAATTAGTGGCCAGACGATTTGAGTGCTTAGTGGACTTTGAGTACTCAGCAGGTAGGCTGAGTTTTTCCTCTTACTCTTTGGAAGTCCTCCTCACCAACACAGGACCTTGACTTGCTATTTATATCTGTAGCACATAGACACTTAAAATAATTGATTTCCTACTGGATGTCTCATTTCCCAATTTAAAGAGCAGTAAGGCTCAATTTTACATGTGCCACATTTTTGTTGTAAAATTGTGTCATTGGCAAAGAAATCAGGCCGTCAGTTGAAACATGTTTTATAGACTTGTGTGTTCTCAGTTTTCCGTCTTATGCCAAAGGGATTTTCTTAATTTTCCCCAGTGTGTTGGATGCAAAAAACCCCACAATGCTTCACATTAACCAGTTGGTTCACCCTATGTTGGCTTGAACGCAAACTCTAAAATCACTGTTTCGATAAATATGCATTGAGATGCTCTTGGACTGAACCAGTGGTTTTGCTCTCAGAGTGGACTTCAGTATACAATGAAAACAGTTGTTGACTTGTGCCAGATGCCAATGCAGCACCCAACCCATGGGAGCTGCTGGGTATGCTGCGGCAGACTGATCTAGCCTCTGGCAGACTTGATGTTTGTCAGAAAAGTGCTGCGAGCTGCTGTGTTAGTTTATCCGGAGACTAGTGTTTTGCTTTTGTGCTGGGGCCACTGCAAAGGTTCCAGTTTAGGTGATAGGGAAGAGGTGACATGGCAGAGGAAAGCTATAAAATAGTGGTTATTTGGAAATTAGTGCCTTTTTTTAATATTCCGTGCTTGTTTGCTGATCATGCAGAGATTTCTTTGCAAATATTCAAATACCCTTAAACAAAGCACATGTTGATAATGTGTATTTTTTGTTTGCTTTCTGATCGATGCATCTTACAAAAAGTGATGATTTTCATTTGGTAGAATGTACAGAAGGAGGTCATTGTGAGACAAGGAACTATTAGCAAACGATACATCACTTGAGATTTTTCAACTTCATTTTACAACATTCTTCGCTTTTTGAATCTGCCAGTAAGATTTCTTAGTGAGCTCCGTGAAGGGATTGGTTTGTCTTGTGAAGCTTTGGAGAAATGAGAACAAGGCAGAGAAGATGTAAATTGTTTGTTTTTGTTTTACCACTGATCCATGTTACTAAAGACCCCAATAGTGGTCAAACTTTGTTTAACTGAAAAGTATTTTTGCTTGAAAAGCCAGGATTTTACCCTGTAATACTCACTCAGAGTTTGTTTAAGTCTGTTCTTATAAATATACGAAGACGCAATAAAGGCACCACAACTGTCCCACCATTTAAATACACTTATTAGTTCAATTTCCAAGGGAATTATGGCTGGAAGCAGTATGCTCCAGCGTGGGATTATATTACAACTTTTTCATTCCACAGTGGTATCAGAATCCAAACTGTTCCTCTATTTGGTTTATTAATTTGTTTTTCTGAACATTTGCAGAATTGTAATATCCCAGTTTTGCCAAAATCAGACCTCAGTTTGGCAGACTTTTCTTTTATCAATTCCAGTTGTTCTTCCACAACCCTTTGAGGATTTTCTTTTTCATGTAGTCAATACTCTGTGTACTCCATCATGCACTTAATTAGAGGACACGTCAAATGCATCTGTATCTAAACACAAACTATATTACTTCTCTCTTATTTTTGGCCCAGGCTAGGTTTTGCTCTACATTAAGTATTTTGGAATGACAAATGCTTACGGTACAGTATAGCATCTAAATTGTAGTGGTTTGTGTTATGATTACAGTGTTGTCATGGTAATACAATTTTTGCAAATGAAAAGCCAGGGTTCACATATGTAGTTCTTACAAATCCTGGAAGGCCTGGGATGGGTCAGTTAGTCATACATTTTATAGCATCCCACATACAATAAGGTTTCCTAAGTCTTAGCAATGCACAGAATTAAGTAGAATTAGCTGGAGATTCTTAAGAAAGCACTATTTCGAAAAAAGGCAAATGTAGTCTTTGGATTTTAAAATATTTTGTCTTTCTTGTTCAAGAGAATTATTATAGTGTGGCCAGAAGGACTAGGGAAGTGATGGTCCCCCTGTACGCGGCACTGGTGAGGCCCCACCTCAAATACTGTGTTCGGTTTTGGGCCCCTCACTACAAGAAAGACATTGAGGTGCTGGAGCGAGTCCAGAGAAGGGCAACGAAGCTGGTGAAGGGCCTAGGGAACAAGTCATATGAGGAGTCACTGAGGGAACTGGGGTTGTTCAGCCTGGAGAAGAGGAAGCTGAGGGGAGACCTTACAGCTCTCTACAACTACCTGAAAGGAGGCTGTAGCGAGGGGGGGGTGTCGGTCTCTTCTCCCAAGTAACAAGAGACAGGACGAGAAGATATGGCCTCAAGTTGCGCCAAGGGAGGTTTAGGATGGATGTTAGGAAAAATTTCTTTACCGAAAGGATTTCAAGCATTGGAACAGGCTGCTCAGGGAAGTGGTGGAGTTGCCATCCCTGGAGGTATTTAAAAGATGAGTAGACGTGGTGCTGAGGGACATGGTTTAGTGGTGGTTTTGGCAGTGTTAGGTTGATGGTTGGACTCAATGATCTTAAAGGTCTCTTCCAACCTTGACGATTCTATGATTCTATGCTTTGCACCACATCTAACACATGTTGGCTCATTTGAGTCAGCTAATCTGTCTCAGCGCACCACCCATGTGCCGTGCGGTTTATGGGGAGAATGGCATACTGCAGTGGGAAGTTACGTGTGCTACCTTCTGAACGATCTTCAGATATGGAACAGGATAAAGAAAATGCACTTTAAAAGATAGTCATTGGGAAAGTCCATTTCTGAAAGGACACAGCTGAAAAAAGTACACTTAGTTTTTACACTTAAAACATCCAGTAGTGTTCAAAGGTCTGACAAAAGAGCCCTAACAGTTCGGTTTCATGGCAGAAGTGGCTGATGAACCAGGGCTGGGTGCTGGCCATCTGCCGTTGTTGCCACTTGCTTCCCTTGGTGATTAGGCATTACCCTTCCCCATGCTGGGTTAGTCTCCACTGACCAACAGCCGCTGCAGTTCCAACAGGGGCACAGGCTCCGTCGGAAACTCTATATCCAGACTGGAAGCGATGCTGCAAGCTGGTGCCAGAGAAATAATAACATACAGTGCACAATACAATATCAGTTTTGCCATTAAAATACCCATCTTTTTATTTTCCTTCTTTTTATTTTTGTTATATCTTAGACCTCGTTAAATGCAGAAATTGCATTTAAACTAACCATGAACTTTAGCTATTTTCTTACTTTCTTGATCCAGTAAAATTTGTTTCTGAAGTGCAATTGTCTCTTTATTAAGAAGAGATTTTTAATGGACATGAAATGCTTGTTCAAGTGCCTGAACAAGTTGGGAAAAAAAATGTGACGCTTTTAATAAATAACTATTGGTGTCTTTTTCACCTGTGCGTATGCAGTCTATGAGTCTGATAGAGATTGGGAACCCTTCGCAAAGTCTGGAAAATGTGTGTCGCTGGGCCTACTTGCAACAGAAACCTGACACTGGGCATGCAGAATATCATGACCATGCGATCTTTCTCACAAGGCAGGACTTTGGTCCATCTGGCATGCAAGGTAAGATGTTCATCAGGTTTTGTTTTGTAAACGTCAAGACTTCTGAGCAGCATTTGTGTTTATCACTTAGCAAGGCAAGTTGTGCGAAGTTTAATTTTGTATCTTTTCCTTAGTTTTGGTCAATGTTTTCTTTCCCCAGGAGCTCTGCATAGGGCCATTTTCAGTTGTAACTGTTTCACTTATTATTTTATCCTTTCCTACTGGTGCGATAATTTATTGGATTATTTCTGTGCTCTTTCTGAAGCCAACCAAATGGGATCCCTATATAAAAAGTCCTGAAAAATGCCCAAAGATTAAAGAATTTAAAATGTCTCCAAAGTTGTTGCCGTGTTCCAGCAGGATTGCCAACAAATATTGTTACAGGGAGGTCTGGAACAGCAGGGCCAATTGCTGTCCACTTTTTCCTTTTTTCAGGGCTCTCCCTCCTTTGAGATCAGGTTTATTCACTGGAGGGGATAAATCTCAAAGCTTTCCCGTTCCTTTTGGGTTGGGCAGATCAGGGTTGTCAGCAAAGGGCTGGGGCTTTGCTCACGCATTCCCTGAGGGCTGGAACTGCATGGAGCTCCTCATGAGCTGTAACACAGCAGCATGTGGTGTCCTTTTCGCCTGTTGCCTCGTGCACTTGGAGAAGGCAATTGCAGGATGGTCCTAGAGGTGGCAACAGTTTTCTTGATGAGCCAGGAATATAGTTTCAATTTGTTCAACAGGCTGGTTTCATCTGTTTCATAGATGAGGGAGCACATTATTAAATGTTTGGGGGCAGAGGTCTCTTGAGAGGACCACTTCGACTATATTTGTGCCACAACGGCAGACAGGTGTTTGACCTAGAGCTTCTCACCACATTGCCTTTCCATACTTGTTGATTTTCTGGAACATGCGGTGTTTCTCACAGGCTACGCTCCAGTCACTGGAATGTGTCATCCTGTTCGAAGCTGCACTCTCAACCATGAAGATGGTTTTTCATCTGCATTTGTGGTGGCTCACGAAACTGGACATGTGTGAGTAGAACTGAACATCTGGTGTCCTACCTTATAGTGTCTTTGGTACTGACAAATACTGATGACATTGGAAAGATGCAGTTTCTGTCAAGAAACAATATTCAGGGTTAGCCCTGACTTCAGGTCTCAGCTCTCTCAAGGCTTTCTTTATGATCTTAAGCGAGCTTTATATTTTGGTACTTTCAAATGAAAAAAGGAACTAATACCAAAATACCTTCCAGGGCTGCTGCGAGAGTAGATTGAATGATGCATTATAGTCTCCTGGTGGAAATGTAAAGTACTTATAATGATGAAATATGAATTAATTGAGTCAGTGGAATACATGATTCTTGAAAATAATCCATTTTAAATAAGCACATCGTCTGTATGTTACTGCTGGTAAAGGACAAAAGTGTATGGAAACAAGGTGCCAAGCACTGAAGTGACAACTTTTCTATACACTTCATATAAAAAATGCAATCATTTTACTTAATGATGTGATTAGAACCAATGACTGGGCAGCAGTTCTCAGAGCTTTGGTTTCTCTCAGAGCATTTTGGTTTCCCTATTCTCAGAGAACACCCACCGATTTCCATTTTCTCTTTGGTGGAAAAACAGTTCCCAGAAGGCTTTTTCTGAACAGTTTCAATCTATTCTGTTTTCCCTAAGAAAGCCTGCAGGCCCTTTTCTCTTTGTTGTATCAGAAATTATTAAGGGCTTTAAATGAAAAAATTGCCCAAGTTTATTGAATCTCACTGTAAACGTATCTTAATTGGACTGGGACATAGAATTGATACCCAGGTGATATTTGAGTCCAGAATTTTTGAATTATGATTAAAAAGAGTACACAGTGAGCCTTAAAAGAGATACCACTGAAGAATGTTTGTAATCCCTCAAATCACATTCATCCCCCATCTGTTAATTTGTTTTAATTTATGGACAGATATCGCCCATGTTAGTCAAACAGTGCTCATTAAAAAATGCAATATAAGATCCTAACAAAGGGAAGGAGAAAATATATTCATAATAAAGTCAAAAAGAAATTAAAAATATCTGTAACTTGGGGTAATTTTCTAGAAAGCACCCAACACTTTCCAGGCTTTTTCACATTTGAACAATGTGGGATTACTACTGCCTAAACTAGCTTGCAGTATGGCTGCTTTTTTTTTCCATGCAAATGACTTGTCTACAATTGCAAATTACTTCAAATTAAGCTAAGATGTGATTTTTTTAAAAAAAGTTAGATAAACTCCTGAATAGCTCCAGATAGGAGTATGAATAAATTTCTGTTAATACTCCTGGAGGGGGGGGGACTAGATCCTTAATCCAGAAATGGATTAATTTAGCCGTAGTTATTCACAAAAGTGGATGTGCACAGAAGTCCAAAGAAGGCATTTTTAGTCTATTTTGAAAGTGGATTAAGCTAATCCCATGGAAGTACTCTCAAGGGTCGCAGACTAGCTATTTAGCTTTGGTCTCACCCTGTCTTATTTCTCATGACTTTACTCATGTGGACAAGGGTCATGGGACTTAAGAAGCTTTTTGCAATCAACCATTGGTGACATTTGGGATGTGGAAGCACTTGGGCACTCAGAGTTCACCTGTGATGTAAATGTGCTGGCTCTCTCCTGTGCGGGACAGTTTAGGCATGGAGCACGACGGCCAAGGGAACAGATGTGGGGACGAAGTCCGCCTGGGAAGCATCATGGCCCCCCTCGTGCAAGCTGCGTTTCATCGCTTCCATTGGTCTCGTTGCAGCCAGCAAGAGCTGAATCGATATCTCCAGTGAGTAGCTGTTAAGCAGCCTCTCTCCTTTCACTAGGAAGCATGTAAGAACAATTCTGCATCTGGCATTTGTTCTTTCTCCTTTTGTTAGTTACTCAAATGGAGTTGAATAAAACGAACAAAGAATCCTCCCCATCCTATTGGGAACGAGATGCTTTCCCATCAATTGCAAATAATAATGCAAGTTCTCAATTAGTTTGATTTCAGTCCATTTTGAATTGTTCTCAGGTCATTTAATTTATGTCTATCTGTTTTCTGGACATTGATAGCATATATGCTGTCCTCTCAGGTTTTATGAGAAGACACTATTGTTAATCTCATTACTAACTTTCCTTCCTGCCTAATGTAACCTCCAGCTGGAGGAGTGCCTGTGCTACCCAGCAGCATGGTGTCTATCTTACAGATAGCAAATTTGGCTTCAAGGGCTATTTGTTGCTTATGATACCTGTCAATGAGAAGATGGTGCTGCCTTATGAGGCAATTCTGCCCTTTTAAGTGCTCAGGGCTTTCCTTGACTCTAATAGGTATCTAAAAAAAGACTGTGGTTCTAGGATTAATTCTTCAGTTGTTACTTTTCCTTTAAATACCCTATTTGCAAAAGCTATTTAAACAGCTTCATCTATGTCCCCTGCCTTCCCTTTGAACCTGAGGCTTTGGGCACTAGACCCACACTGGAGTTCCCTGACAAATTTTGATGTTTATGACCATGTTTTTGCTCCTTATAGAAAAAAAAAATCTTCCCCTTGTTGTTATGTGCAAGTTGTACAGAAAAATATGGGGAAACTACTAGGATAACTAACAAAACCTGAAAATTAGTAGGAAAAAATGCAACAAAATACATGAAGTAAACATGAGACAGTCTTTTTGTCAATATTTTTATTATCTTAGATTTCTTAGGTATGGCAATAAGGAATAAAAATACTGTGAGGGAAGTGTGATTGTTTCAATTAGCAAGATCGTTTAGAGCTTTAGCCATTAAATAAAAATCATCTGGCCTAGAGGGCTGCTTTACATTCTTTTAAATGCAGCTATTTTTAAATATCTTATAACAAAGCAGAACGATGGTTTGCTTTGAAGTAAATCTAACCTCAAAATTCTGCTTTCAGCTCTTGGTATCTTCAAGGCAACCTGAATGGTTGCCAGAATAGACTCATGTATGGTGTCCTCATGTCTGTTAAGTAACTCGGAGCCATTTCAGAGATACTGTTGGTCATGTTGGTCTCGTGAATTAACCAATAATTGTACCATGTTAACCATTCAGTGGTATTAGCATCAGTCCTCTGTTCTCCACGTGACTTAGGCATGATTCTGGCATGTTCCAGGCTGTCCTCACGATTTAGGAGAAGAGGAGAAACTCCCATGTTCATCACACAGAAAGGAGACTGTACAGATTATGGATGGAGCTGAGAGCTATCAGGAGAAACAGAGAGGGAACAAACCTGAGCGTTTAACACAGACAGAAAAGTACACATGCTTGTAAATGACTTGCTGCTTCTCAGCAAGGACACAGGAAAACTGCAAGCTTAGTGGTAGTCTTGGATGGTTACCCTGGCTTCTGCTTCTAAAACTTCACTTGAAAGACAGTTGCAGGCAGCGAGAAATTCCACAAATGGAAAATTAATTAAACTTTCTTTTCTTCTTGGTCTCATGTGGATTCTTCCTTTGATTCCTTTCACATAGGGAGCCTGGAGACTGATAGAAATTTACCTGCAAGCTAAATGGAAATTACAATGGAAGGGCTTCAGAAGAAATATATAGAGAATCCATTAAAGGTGGATACAACATGATAAAGTTAATGTGAGCGTAATTGCAATATTAGCTGCTCTTCATGACCAGCGTCTGAGAAATCGTAGGCTCTGTTTTGTTTGGAACAAAAAGGCACTGAAACCACAAACACTGCGCAAGTCTCACAGCCCCATCTGTTACTGTAATTTTTGCCTGTTGCAGTTCCTATGATTGTCTGCGTGATGATCCCTTCGAACACGACTGGCCTTCCCTTCCACAGCTGCCAGGAATTCACTACTCCATGAATGAGCAGTGTCGTTTTGATTTTGGTTTGGGCTACATGATGTGCACAGCTGTGAGTACTTAAGTTTGGCTTCTGCTATTTCTCATCTTGGAGCGTTGTAAGTGTCTCTGAAATGTCCTTAATAGGGACAGAGTAGAGGAAGGAAAGATGTTGTGCCACTTAGCTGTAAGCAAGGAATAACAACTCAATGTTGACAAATATGTTATTTTAAGTATCTCTGTCTTATTTTTTTAAACAGCAGTTACAGAACTAATTATTCTGTAGTTTCATAAATAGCTGTAGATTTCAAGCAAACAAGCTTGCTGCATTATTGAGGCTCCTATTGCTGGCAGCTATTTTGCTACAAAACTCCCACCCAGATGTGAAGGAGATAGATTTAGTGGCACATCTTGTAGTGCTAACACAGGGCAGTATGCTTTTATGATCCAATTTTATGGAAAGTGTGATGCATTTTGATGCCTAGCTTGAGAAAATAACCGCGACAGCGAGCAGAGCAACTCACAAGGACTCTTGATTATATGGTTGCACTCTTGTACCAGGAAAACAAAGAGACAAAGTCTAAATTTAAAGCAAGCCAAGATTCGTGCGATTCTCAGTGGATTTGCCTCAGAAAGCAGAGTCTTCTGCAGCAGAGCTGTGTCTTCCACCTCCAGCTCCTCAAGTAGGACAAAATATTAAATGGAAAGAGATGTTTTCAGCTGGTGTGGCAGCTGCTAGTACATAACATTTCTGCTTTGGTTCCCATCTGCAGGAATATGTGTGCCGAGTGGTGTCTCTAGGTAATGGATGAGAACCTTTAAAGCATCAGCTGTGGTATTGTGTCCTGACAAAATTCCCACTGATACTGCCTTGGAAGAATGTCCCAGTCAAAGAGGGTCTTTTCTTACAGCCCTTCTCCAGAGCCTGGGAGATGGAGGCTTCCTGTTCTTCTTTGTTCAGAATAGCCAAAAGCATGTCCAGACATCAAGTTTTAGTATATTGTGTGGTGGGTGGTTCTCATCCTCTCCTATACAAGGTCTTGCACTGTAGGTAAAATGCCGATTTGTTCATTGGATCCGGGTCCTGAGCTCAGATTTCCATCCTCCTGAGCTACAGTCTGAGCAGCTCATTTCCTTCTCCCATGAGTACTCAAGGATTTTTTGGTTTGTTTGCCAAATGAAGCAGCTGTAATGGAGAAGCTGTAAGAAAAGGCAGTATGTGTCTTACCGTCCAGGGGAACTGGTTTCCCCCTTGCCCACTCTGCCTTTGGTGACTAGTATAAAACTATTTTCATGCAACCTTATTCCATTGAATACAGGTGGGATCTCACTTCAGAGTCACTGATGATTTCACATGAAAGCTCAGATATGCTCAATCCATAGACACCGCGGTGTTCCTCAGAAATCACAACTGGCATTTTACAACTACGAAAGGGAAAAACCCCACCGTGCTGCAGCTTCTATTGCAGTTTCAGTAGGAGCTCTCTCGAAGCATCATCCACTCTGACTTTTCTGTGTGTTTCAGTTCCGTACGTTTGATCCCTGCAAGCAGCTGTGGTGTAGCCACCCTGAGAACCCCTACTTCTGCAAAACAAAGAAAGGGCCTCCGCTGGACGGGACCATGTGTGCACCAGGGAAGGTGAGAGCGGGTGCTGCATGTACGTGCACGCTCATGTGTGTTCGCCTGTGTTTGTGTGCAGCTGGGGATGTTCTCCTTAAAATCAAGGGGAACAAGAGAAGAACCTATCTGGAGGACCTGAAGATGTGGAGCAAACTCATGAATGCAAGTAAGGTTGTTGAGCAGCGTGAGGGGAAGAGGGAGGGGCCAGGGCTGGTGTGTACAGCATGGCAGCTCTGTGGCCATCGAACCCCATACTCATGCACATCATGGAATTATCTGCAGATTGCCCTGTGCTTCTTGGCAAGTCTTTGTGACAGAGCCAAAAATGTGGACATTTCCACTCGCCCGTGACTTGCGTGAGGTCAGGGCAGTTGTGTTTGTATCAGTGATGTAGTGATGCTGACTGGCCTCCCTGGCACTGGGAGTGCAGAAAGCAGTGAGGTCCTGGAGATGGCAGCCAAGCCAAGCCCACTGTGGCTCCCCTGAGGGAAAGGATGGATGTGGGAGTCAAGTGCCAGCTAGAGAGAGCCAACATGACGGCAGAGGGGGACTGTGAGGAGCCAACGGGAGATTTGTGGAGGTGGAGTTGCTGGCTTGATGAGGTTCAAGGGAGGCATGAGGGACTACAGAGGGAAGGTGCAAGGTGGCAAGGGCTCAGACAGCTCCGATCCCTCAGCCGCCCTGCTGGACCTGCTCCAGGTCTCAGTTATCCTTCTGTGGAGGTCACACTGTGCTCATAGTGGATCTGAACTCCAAGTCCTTTGAAGTCTGCTGAAAAAGTCTGGCTTCCCTGGGCTTTGGATGCTGTGACTGAGGGGGAGAGGAAGGTGTCACTACTTGGAAAGATGTTTTGTAAAACCCAATGGATGACATCATTTATGTGATAAATGAACCATATTAGCAGCTGCTGTTATGATTTTAATGTCTTTTTTATAAAAACATAAGGTAATCCTAAATTAATTCCCTCACAAGTCATGCTCTATATAAACCACTCCCTTCTGGTTTTCTCTTATTTAAGTTATTTCTGATATAACAGCTTTGTTTCTTGTTTAAAAATATGTCTATTTTTAAATTACAATCCAAAATCTTAGACAGTTTCTTTGGATTCACTTTTCTATATCTTGATTTTTGCATTAGAAATATTCATGAGACCCCAGGAAAATACCATTCTATTCCATTTTGTTGCATCACCCTCTTCCCCAAGGCATTCATTTGTATTAGTATTTGAACAGAAATGAGAAGAAAAAAAAGAACTTGTAACCATACAGTTAAGGATCTGTCAGTGCTTCCATTATAAACAGTTTGTCAGGATATTATGCAACTCAGCTGTAAAAATTTTCTCTGGACTGGAACTTGGGATCCAAGGCTTCAGCAAACTCTGCAGACAGCCAGGCTTTTTAGTTCAGCGGAGATGCAAGAGAGGATGTGCACATTCTGAAGTTTCAGTAGATGATAGGACTGTGACTGTTTTATTCCCAGAGGAGCTGTCCCAGTTTTTTTGATAAATAAACTTATTGCAACCTTCCAGGAGAACCCGAGAAAATGATATAAAATGAAAACCATTTTGTTAGATAAAGCTCAGCAGTCTGAGCTGAACATTTTTTTTAAAAATAGCATGAGTTTCGAAGGTTATACAACTGACTTTCTGTATCTGAGCTGAGCATTTGACCAGTGTATTTATTAGTTGTTGGTGTTTTTAATACAGGCACATCAGATCAGTCTTTTTCCATCTGTTCCTTTCCTTTTCATCCCTGCCTTTGTGTTCACTCTCTTCATCGATTTGGACAACACTAGAGACTCTTACCTGAAAGGATGGGGACTGTAAAATGCATGTATTGGCCAAAGCTGGGACTCAGTCGCAGTGTGGCAGCTTCCTTTAAGATACATCTCCCATGATATCTCATCAGCACATGAGGAAGGGGAAAATAACTTCAAACTTGATCCACTATTTTCTTTGGAATAACGCCAGAAAAGGAAAGAACAGAAACATATGCAATTAAAGATGTTGATTCAAAAAGATCCATTTGTTTCCCACTTTAGAGACTTGCAGTTTTCATGATTTCATACCACTAATTCCCAGGGCCTATTTTAAGCTCAAACCAATCACAACACTGCTGATGTGTCAAAGAAACATCCTGGCTTTGCAGCAGCTGAGGGGACTGAATGCCAGAAATGAAGGCGATGTTCGGGAGACTAACACGGCGTATGGTGCGTAGATGTTCTCACCTAAGCCTGGTGTTCAGATAACTGATAACAGGTCTCTTCGCTTTCCCAAACTTAGCAGATGCTATTGAGGAGAATCCTGTCCAGCTGCCTGCTTCCCAACTGACGATCAAGGGGCAAGAACACCTATGGGAGACACGAGATCTGTAACACATTTTCAGCGAGCACGCTGATAAGAGCCGTGTCTCTGCATGCCCAGGCTGTGTCTTGGACCTAGGCACTGACCTTTAGAAATGGAAGGGAGATTAGACTTTCTAATGCTGTCTATATGTGTGTATGTATGCATGTATGCAGACATACAGATGTGTATTTAAGTAAATATATGTAAATGTATGTAAGCTCTTCTGTGCATGTGGTTATTTGAAATAAGTTGCCAAAAGAGTGAGGTTCTGCCATTTCAAAGACTTTTTAATAAGTTTCCTTGTGCAAATGGAGACACTGAACAACCATTATGTTAATTGGCAGCAAACTAATCATTTGCTGGGTTTAGGGATAGAAAAAGAAAATATTCTCTTGGAGCTTCCCAGACAGAGAAGAAAACTACTACTTTTATAGAATCCAAATGGAAATAGGATATTTTATATTGCTCTCAGCCTGAATTTTTTAAACTAGATTGAGTTTTCAACAGCAAGAGGGAAGATTCTGTCAATTTTGTGAAGCTTCGATTGGAATTACTTCTATGTCTGAATGGTCACATTAACTTGCATGAAGTAACTCCAGCATGTAACGTTAAGCACATGGAGGGTCGGAGTCTTAATGTGAAGTCAAAGACACTCCACAAACTGCTGTAGTAAACCATGCTTAACTCTGCATGGTGTTCGGTGAGTTAAAAAAAAACATATGCTTTCAGCTGATAGTTTATTTACTTGTATACAATTCTGTCAGCTCCACCGTTAGCCTCAGGCTTCTGAAGCCAGGTAACGTTCAGAAATATATCATCGGTTTTTGCTGTTCTGTTTTTTTAAACTATTATTCTTCTGGGGAGACATTTATATTGGCTGAAGTAGCTAACTGCTCTCCACAGGACAGAAATAAAACCCAAAGTCATTCATGCAAGGAGATTGCGTGCTCGAGTCCATCTGCTTGCTGCAGTGACTAACACAAAGGTTTGCACCACCTGAGCCTCCTTCCTTTCTTTCCGTGGAGAGAGGTAAGAGCCTGGTACCTGCCCCTGCCAACTGAGCTGATGTTGCTCTTGGATTTGGCTTATGTGCCAGGGATCCAGCACAAACCTAGCAGGTCTTCTCTTTGCTTGCACCGTACTAATGAGATGATCTGCGTCAAACTTGGAATGATTTTTTTAGTCTGTCAGGAAAGGAAGGGAGTGATTAAATATTGAAATAAATAGATATTATTGAGAAGAAAAATGGACTGAGTAAAAAGGTTTCTGAAAACACTAATGTGTACTCAAAGCAATCCAGATAATTTCCCACTGAGAAAGCTGACCTCAGCTTCTCTCGGAGACGGGAGACAGATGGGTAAGTGTATGCTGTGTTAGTCACCACAGAAACAGTGAGAATACTTGATTCTCCACTGAAGAAACTTTTACTGGCTCAGGGTAGACTTTAGTGTTAGAGCTTTCAGTTTATCCCTTGCAACTAATTATTCTCAAACAGATGGAGCAGAGCGGGCCAGGCTGCGTGTGATGGGAAATACAAATAAATAAGTAACCCTCTCCTGATAGGATCTGAGGAGAGTGGGAGAGCTGAGGACCACCAGCCATGATGCAGCACGAGGGGCTACCTGGCAGATAACGGGGGTGTCAAGTGAGGAGACAGGAGAGTTGCCAGTTGCTGCCTGATATAAAATAGGTAGAGGTACCCATGGAAGATCTGCAATTCTTTTCTTGAAAAATTAACTTGCAGATGCTCTAAGCCCACAGGAACACACTGCCTCTTTTTTGGCATCTGCAGCAGTTGTTTCAAAGAACTGCTGAAAACAGCAGTGGAATGTTTTACTGCAAGAGGTTTAAGCTTCCTCTCCTGGAAATTGCACTTGTTTTGGACTGTCCTGTTTGCCAGAAAAATAGGCAAAACTGCAAGAAGTCATCTTGTCTTCCACTAAGAAAAAAACGTGCATTTACCCAAGGCTTCTCATTACAAAAAAAAAAAAAAAAAAAAAAAAAAAAAAAGCAAGCGTTAATGTCCTTCACTCTTTAAATGAAACCCCCTGTTCATGACGGGAATAGTGGTTGAAATTGGCTCTTTTCCACCTCATTATGTAGTTAATGTAGTAGCAATAGGAAGGGTTAGCTCTAGCTTCCTTTATTACACTGGAGATTGTTCCATCTCTGGTTTTACCTTCTCACGCATTTTCTTGCATGGGTCTGAACAGAGTAAGACTCGGTTGTGAATCATTTTGTTTTATGTAGGCTCCTTTCTTTTAATCCACAAACAAAAAGGCAGAGTTGGGGATGACTCATTTTACACAAATGCTTGTCTCCTAATAGCTCTGCCTCGGCTTCCCGACAGTCGGCATATGACCAGCTTCTCCAGTAAAAATCAGTGCTGCTCTTTCCTTTACACAGGAAAGTCAATAACACTTCTCCATGTTTGCCTTCCAGTTCAGGGACCAGTCACAGTGTAAAATAGGTGGTTTATTAGTGGTTGTTGCAAACCCACATTCCCCCGGTTCTGGCTAAAGCAGGGAAAAGAGATTGGAAAACACAACATCACGTGTCTCTCCCTCTCCTCCGTGGAGTCCAAGCGCTGGATCCTGGATCATCGCATAATGAACATACGCTACGTGGCTCTTGAAACGGATTCAGTGATTGGTGTGGAACTTACACCTGAGGGATGCAGAACCCTGATAAAAGGATGTTTAAGCAAGAACAGATCAGGAGCTGTCACATCTCATCTGCTTCCAAGCCCTGCTGAAATTTGTATTGACAAGCTGATGCATTGCCAGCTTCCCCGGCATCTCTGGATGGTCCATTGCCATACAGGGGCCCGACGACGCCAACTATTCATTCAAACAAACCTCTCTAAAGCCATAAGTAAACAGTCCCTGAGGGGTACAGTGCTGAGCTTCAAAACTAAAGAAAGCAAAGGACATATTAGCATTTCACATTTCTTTCATGCTTTGCTGAATTATCTCTTGTTCTGTCAAACAGCTAAGAAAAATCTGCCCATTACAGCTCTGGAGCAGGATTGGTATAATTGGCTTTGTGGTAACTCATCTATTTCGTAGGTTTTGACTTTGAATATTTGAAGTCATGAGAAAGAACGAATAGTTGAAACCTAATTTCTACTCCCTTTTCTACTCCTTGTCCAACCAAATCAGCACCAAAATAAATTACATGAACAGAGAGCCAGTCATTGAGCAGATTAGCAAATCAGTAAGCTGTGTCTTGTCACCCTTTTACTAATGATTCTCTCTTTAAATTCAGCATTATTAATGATTAGCCATCACTTTTGAATTTGTCTTCCAGATCACTAATCGCTCTATGCTTAAGAATGCTCTCCTGTTATATATCTTCTGATTTTGTTTTTGCTGGCAACATGCAGTTAGCCATATGCTCGGCTTGTGCTGCCTGCCAAATTCCTGCGTTCCAGGGCTTGTTAGCTGTGTAAAATGTTGTTGTTGACTTGAATGTTAAGGAAAGTAAGTGACTGATTGCACTTGTTGTTATAGCCATCTGTGTGGCTGAGCCGGAGCTCTTATCCCGACAGTAACCGTTAACGCAGACGAACTGCAACAGTCTAATGCAAAAAGTCATTTGTTGGGCTGGAAATATTTTCCAGCACCCACACTTCATCAGTAGACTTTTATGGAAGCAGAAATAGCACCAGGAAGGGCCAGAATCTGCGATCCTTGAGAAGAATTCATCCTGACTTCAGCTAAGAAAAAATTCCATGATCAGGGACTGAAGAAATTGGTGGAAAGGCATCGGTGGGTTTATTTAACGAGAGGAGACAGGAGAGAGTATCAGTACTGAAGCTATGAAGGCTCTTTAAAAAATGTGTAAATACCTTTGGGGAACATAGCAAATTGTGTGTTTCAACCTCTGTGGAATGACTGTATTAAAAATCAGGTACAAGAAAAAAGGAAGCTGTAGGGCGTGATTAATCACGCAGAAGTGGGACTGTCCAGGGCTGCTCTCTGGTATGTTGGTCAGTTTTACCATGAGATCTCCAGGGAGAATGCAAAAGTTCTTTATTTAATAGCAATAATGTCTAAAATGTGAGCTGGCTTTAATTTCATGCCACTTCACTGATCACATTTATTGCAGGAATATGTATGCCGAGTTAGGAGCTGCTGGGAAGGAGGGTGCTGCAGCAGGAGCTCTCGCCAGTGCTGCCTGAAGTGGCTCCGTGCAGGAATTTTACCTTTAACCTCCAGGATTTGGGACTCTGCCATTTCCCTTAAATGAATCTATATTAGTTATGTTGAAATCGCCGCTGCAGACACGTGATGAAGGCGTGCAATGCTGAGAGCCATTTAACAAACTGGGTGGGCTTGAATCCTGCGAGTGTGTATGTACATATTTAACATGTGTAAGTTCATAAAATCTGAGTGAGTTTGGGCTCATGGGCATGATCTGACAGTGAATCTCACTACTTTCTCCTGGTTGAAAAAAAATCCAGAATTTGTGCATAGAATGAAATCTGTTGTACCACGGCTTCTCATATGATATAATTTAATCACCTAATCCTTTTGACATCTGATTTTCTCTTTTAGCATTGCTTTAAAGGTCACTGCATCTGGCTGACACCAGACATCCTGAAGCAGGATGGACACTGGGGGGCATGGAGTAAGTTTGGCTCTTGTTCTCGCACCTGTGGCACCGGGGTGAAATACAGGACACGGCAGTGTGACAATCCGCAGTAAGTACACATGCACCCACGTATTTTTCTGATGTGGAGCAAATGAACGGTGAGAATCCTTGCTAAATTACTAGTGCAGTAACGCAGTAAAGGATTGTGAGTGGCGCTCGTTAAATCTGACCTATAGTATATGTTGTCAGGAATTCTACTGTTGGCCCTTAGCAAGTCATGAATCATGTTTATTTCTCAGTTTATCCATCCATTAAGCTGTTCATGCAGTTACAAGGATCTTGAAAGTGCTATTATATTATTGCATATCACATAAATAAAAGTTTAGGGCCCTATTTATGTCTTACTTTAATATGTGAGTATGAAATAATGGCAATGATTTCCTGGATATTTTTTTTTTAAATTCAGATACCTTTTTAAATTTCTTGTTTAATCCATCTTTTTTTTGATATTCCAAGAAGAAGGTCTTAAAATATTTTCAAACTGTTTTCATTCCAAGTTGGAACAAAGCTCCAGAGATCAGAACCTTCCCCAAAGTTAGTTTTGGTAATATTGAATTCCTTTGCTTCAATAACTGACATACGGCTCATCTAGGTAATGTAGAATGACTTAATTTCAGTAACACTGGGAGTATAATATATTTAATATAGATTGGTAAGTACAAATGATATGAAATGTATAATTATTGCTATCTTATTGCGATATCATAAAATGTCAAGATCCTAACAGCAAGAACTGAAACAATTGTCAGAATTAAATGATTTTACCAGACCAAATATTTTTAACATTGACTTTCTCAGTTTTTGCTGATAAAGTGATTGAACTTGACTGGTGTTAAAGATCAGCTTATCATTGATTAAAAAAAACCCTCAAGTTTTATGAAGCAGCATCTTCTGGTAGAAATTGTTCTGTTAAGAAAAAATTTACCAGTTCTCATTTCAGCCTTTATTACACTGGCAACATGAAGGTGACCTTTATAACTGTAGGCACAGTTTCAGTTGTAAAATCTCTTTTCACATAAGAAAGGCCTAACGTACTACTTAAAATGTTTTCTGTGTTCCTGTAAGAGGATGCAAACCCAGCTATGACTCCTGAGCTCTGTGTTGCCAGATCCGACAGTGAGCTGATGAACGTCTGCTGGCGGGATGCAGCCGGAGCTGGGCTCTGGTTCTGCATTTGCTGCTGGCTTAGGGGCTGAATGGAAAGGAGTTGCTTCATCTGCTTGTGCTTGCCCTTCCTGGGCTGCACAAAGAAAATGGCTTTTCTTGCCTTTATCAAGTGGTTTGAGGCTCTACTTGGCAGAAATTGCTTTTTAAGAGCTAAATAGTAACAGCAGGTTTTTAAAGGAAATACATATTTTCCATACCAGAAATGCATCAATGGCTTCGTCAAATGCCTACTGACATGACGGAATTAAATTACTCCTCAAAGGATTTGATAGACGCTCGATTCATGCATTAATGGCACAACTGACCGTGGGTTTCTCTCCTCCCCACAGTCCGGCCAACGGAGGCCGCACGTGCGTGGGGCCGAGCTACGAGTTCCAGCTGTGCAACACTCAGGACTGTCCCAAGGACTTTGAAGATTTCAGAGAGGAGCAGTGCCGGCAGTGGGATCCTTACTTTGAGTACCAGAACACAAAACACCACTGGCTCCCCTATGAACATGTCGATGGTGAGAGGACCCTTTTTCCTATGAAAAGTAAAATCAGTTGCAAACACGAGTAAAAACTATATGAGGAGACATAAAACTATTTCTGGGGAAAACAGGCCTCAAAAATCTGTTACGAGTTGTTTGGAGGGACCAGTGAGTATCAGTGTACGAGTGATCCAGTTCATGGAATGTACTTGGATTTTCAGAAAGCTTTGGACCCTGTTCCCCAATAGCCGCTCTTAGACTGAGCTACCGTGAGATAAAAGGGAATGGTCTTGCATGGGGGTGTGTGTCCCACAAGGATGGGTGCTGGGAGCATGGGTGCTGCTGAGCATGCATGGTGGTGAGCTGGGTAAGGGAGCGAACGAGGTGACAAAACTACTCAGGCTAATTAAAATAATTAATTAAAATAAGAGGGCCCACAGTGAGAGCTGCAGAAGGACCTTGTGACACTAAGTGACTGAATGTGGCTAATGAAGTTTGGCGTTGATAAATGCCAATAATGGATATGGGGATAAAAAATGGTAAGTGTATATGGGTCTGTACACAAGGTGGGCTCTGAAGAGAAAGGTGTGGGAGTCGGGGATAGCTTTAGGAAAACATCAGTTCAGCGATTGTCAAAAGAGGGATGGAGAGCACTGATCTGCCTTGGTATACCTGCACAATGCCTCTGCATTTTAAACACTCCACCAGTGTAGCTCAGGTTGGGCCCATCTCACTGCTGCCCGTTGCTAGAAATCCGGCAGTTGAACTTAGAAAGGCCTGAATAAAGCAAACATAAGCAGTGACTTCTGAATAAGGAGAGTTTAGATAAACTAGGACTTTTCACCCTGAAAAAGCGATGATTTAGATTAAAAAGATAGGGTTACAAAATTGTGAGTGGCATGAAGAGACTGAACATGGTTTCTCATAGCACAAGCCTGGGAACATCAAATAAAATTTTCAGGTGGCAGATTTAAAACAAATAAGAGGAAGTACTTCTCTACACAGCATGTAATTAAACTGGAATCCATTGCCACTGGAAGTTGCAGATGCCAGAAAGTTTTAAAAGTGATTTAGAGAAATTCTTGAAAGTTCTATAATCCATTAAGAGCTATTAAACACCAAGCTCCAGCCATGACTTAGGAAGTCCCCAAGCTACAGTTTATGAGGAACTTGGAGAACATTCTGAGAAAAGTATCAGGTTTGTTCTTACATCTTCCTACGAAGGCTGCTGGCACTATCGGAGGCAGGTGTTGGGCTGGATGGGTGCTGGGTCTGAACCAGCACAGTCAGTTGGATGTTCTGGCATCTCGGCAGAGATCGCCTCTTAGAACAAAACTGTTCCTTTTCCTGTTAATGCCTCTGCTTAACTGTCAATGAAAGTGCAGCTGGTTGATTTGGTCCACGAAGGCTGTTGCCGTGCTATTGCCACGTTGCGTTGAAAACATCCCGAGAAGAGGCTTTAACAAACAAAAAGGCAGAGGTCAATGATTCTCGACTTGTTTGACGAGGAGTGCGGGCTGTTCGCCGTTTTTAAACATGGTCACTTTGTTTGAATGACCGAATCCTTCAGGGCAGGGTTGGCCTGGCAACGGGCAGGTACCAGGCACCTGAGGTGTCCTCAGCCAGGCACCCATCTCTGGGAGGGAAGGGTCACTTCGGGTGAATCATTTTGCATTCCAGTGAGAGGATACTCTGCCAGAAGTTAATAGCAAATTCCCTGTAATTAGTTTGCCTGACTTTCTTCCCAAAGAGTTCTCAGGGTTCCCTCATTCTTTTCATGTCATCTTGTGCAATCTGGGATTTTCAGAGGCGCAGACACAGCCTCACAGCTTAATTTCATGAAATAGCTTTGCTGGCACAGGAAAAGGGGACGAACGCTGTGGCCCGCAGGACCTTTGCTTCTGCTTTAGCCTTTGGAGCCATCTGCTGCAAAGCCTACTGAACTAATCAGATGTTTTTCTATTAAATTCAATGGCTTCTGGGTCAGAAACCAGCTCACTGATGTCTGAGCGCTGACCGCTGGGCACGGCTGGTTTCCCATATAGCTAAGGTATAACTGCAGCCCCCTTTGTGAGAGTGACATTCACCTGTGCGGGGTTATTAGAGGGAACAGCTTTTGTGTGAAAACAAGGCCAGAGGGTGGCTTATGCTTGAACTCTAATGTATGTAAAACTCCCTTTTGTAAAGGTAAGGCATATCAGTGACATACTTTGTGCAGATAATGGAGTTGTGGCTCAAAAGTGACATAAATCCGTACACTTGACATGCAGCTCAGCTGGACCTGTCTGACACATTGTGTATGTGATGGGGACAGGGAGGAGCATCTCATCCTGTGGCCAGAGAAAAGCCGCCGAGCTGGGGTACTCCCCAGCATGTGCTTGAGCACCCTAGTGCCACATCGTGCCACGGCCTCTCTCCTGCTCCAAGCCCGCTGAGCACCCCATCTCCCAGCTGCCCCTGGGCTCACGTACCCCTGTGCCATCCATCTACCAGGGCAGTGTAGAGTGACACTGGCTGTTAGCTCCCAGCCTCAGTTAAATGAGAAGGAAACATAGCAGGAGCAGGGAACAGACAGGCACATGGTCATGTCCATGCTCCTGCAGCTCTACTGTGCCCAACACCAGTGAAGAGAAAGAAAATCATAGAATGGTTTATGTTGGAAGGGACCTTAAAGATCACCTAGTTCCAACACCCCTGCCATGGGCAGGGACACCTCCCACTGGACCTGATTGCTCAAAGCCCCATCCAACCTAGACTTGAACATTTCCAGGGATGGGGCATCCAGAACTTCTGTGGGCAACCTGTTCCAGTGCCTCACCACCCTCAGAGCGAAAAATTTCTTCCTGAGATCTCATCTAAATCTCCCCTCTTCCAGTTTGAAGCCATTACCCCTTGTCCTATCACTACATGCCCTTGTAAAAAGTTCCACTCCAGCTTTCTTGTAGGTCCCCTTGAAGTACTGGAAGGGGCTATAATGTCTCCCCAGAGTCTTCTCTTCTCCAGGCCGAACAACCCCAACTCTCTCAGCCTGTCCTCATAGCAGAGGCGCTGTAACCCTCTGATGATCTTTGTGGCCTACTCTGGACCCACGCTGCATAATTCTTTGCAATTACCAGGATCCAATTTAACAGCACTTGTGCGTTTACTGTTCCCATGGAGCCATGGGAAGAGAATCCTCCCTAAAATAAAGCCCTGTACAGAGTTGTTGGCACCCAGTCAGACCTTCGGATATGCTCATTTAATTGCGTACAGTGAATGTATGGTGTGCCTGGGGTGGGTGGGGGTGCATACCTTGTGGGGGGGGAGTGAACACATCTATGTCTTGTGCATAGTTAATGTTTCTAATATATGCAAATACATTAGGTCTGTGATTATTACAATCTTAGTAGTACCCTATTAAGAATCTGCACAAAAAAAGTGAAGTACTTGTTTTAGTAGTCTAGACCCTACATTTTTAGCATGACATCTCTGCATTGCTTGGGAGCAGTAACAAAGGTCTGTGATGTACCAATACCCGGTGGCCATGAGGACATCAACAGCAATAACAAGGACTTTATTAAAAGAGGGCAGAGGCCATGGAACTGTACAGGGGAAGAACGCAAAGGGCTGTGAAGATTTATTTTAATTGAACTGCTATAACAGAAAGGTCATTATTGTTTTAAATGGTGGGAAAAGTGTCCCAACTTTTAATCATGTTAAAATAGCAGAATCTTTATTTGTAACCTCTAATAGAAAGGCCATCTGCTCTTCAGTGCCAAGGAAATCATAGTCAATCTTATTATGGGGCTGGGGACAGCAAGAGATATGGGTAAAATGAAATACACTGCTGGAATTCAACTTTATTCAGCCACTGACTAGTCATTTCAGCTTTATTTTTTGTTCTTAGCTCTTTGGAACAGATTAGGAGAATGAGCTACGCTTGTCTGGCTGTTTGTGCATATGTTAGCAGTAAAAAATTTTTTTTTCTGAATCTCTTTGACATGTCATCTTGTTTAATGATTTAAACTATCATAAATACAAGTACAACAATGAGGGAGAATTAACTTCATGTTTAGGCGGAAATGGTATGGCCCAGCTGTCTCTGAAGACATTTTAGATGCCAGATTCACTTGGTGTCGAACATCTGCTTTTAATGGCAAAATGACTCTTACGTTTTTCAGATTTAAGTGCAGTGCAGGAGAAACTGATGCAGAAACCTGCATCTCTCACAGGTAGTCATGTAGCAGATTGTGGAAACCTCTGCCAGATTGCATCACTCGACAAAGGATTAAATAGAGGCCCCCCCCGATCAAAGGAAATGATCTGTTATTTTTAAGACTGTCTGCTAATGATGACACATGGGTGCTTTATGATTCAGCAGTTTCCAAATGATCACAAAGCCTTTGAAAGGGGATAAGGATCGATGATTTATGGGGTACCGTATTGTGTTCTGTGATGTATGCAAGGAAGAAGAGATTGCTAACACTATTGAAAGTGCTGTTCACAAAGTCAGCAACTACCATTAGAGCTGAACACGCACAATTTGGGTTATTTTGTTTTTCAGCTAAGGAAAGGTGCCACCTGTATTGCGAATCAAAGGAAACAGGGGATGTGGTGTACATGAAAAGGATGGTGCACGATGGGACCCGCTGCTCCTACAAAGATCCTTACAGCATCTGCGTGCGGGGTGACTGCTTGGTAAGCTTTTGATGGCTTGTTGCAGAGCTTAGTATTGTGAAAACACTGAAAATGGTAGCTCGAGTGTTTCTCTCCAAGAATGACTATTTAAGTAAGTATAATAATGCTTTGGGCAATAAGGAGATTTCATTAGAATTATTGTCACAATATTATGTGTGATATTCACAGTTGCCATCACATTGCATGTGACTCAATTCCAACAGTGCCTACCTACACAAGTAATATTTAATGCAACATTTTAAGATGAACTATTACAATTAGCTTTCAATGAAAGCTTTTCCTGCTGAGATTTAGTGGGGGTGGAATGTACAATGAAATAGAAATATGCAGCAGCTTTCAAGGAAAGTGGTGTTAAGATATGGCTGATGTGCATTCTCTCTGTATTCGATCAAGCTATTTTTAAAAAATCAATGACAGTTCCTCTAAGTTGGGATCTGCTGCAGGTCATCTTTCAATGGAATTAGAGGCTCTGACTTAGCAAAGCACTGGTGGAGGTGCTTATCCTCACGCAGATGCCTTGATTCTCCTGGAATTTAAGCATCTGCTTTAAGATAAGCTGAGGCTTAAGAGCTTTTCCTTAGCCATGCTGCTTTCCTTCAGCAAGAGGACCACTGTGAAACATAATATAAAAATATAATCACCTGATTGACAGCTATTAGAGGAACTGGAAGTATTAAAATTTGTTTAGATGTTGATCTTCCAGGAAAAATCTACAATTTGTACTTCTTTGCTGAAGCATAACTCTGGGGTTTGATATCTGAAGTGAAGGCTCATTTGATTTGAAGCATGGATAAATAAGAATGACTGGTTTTCTCTTTTGTGCACAGAAAGTTGGGTGCGACAGGGTCATAGGTTCTACGAAGCAGGAAGATAAGTGTGGTGTTTGTGGAGGAGATAATTCCCACTGCAAAGTGGTGAAAGGAACATTTTCAAGAGTACCAAAGAAACAAGGTCAGTGCATTCAGCATTTGTCCTGGGGAATTCAGGGTATTTTTGTTTGATCTGTTCTGTTTCCTGGAAAGTACCAGAGCAGTCACAAATCATTTACAGCATCACTAATTCCAATAAACTCCCTGGACGTTACTTTGAGATGTGTCTAGAATTTGAAAATAAGACTTTTGTCCAGTGGTCAGTTAAGTCTGCTGATCTCAGGGCCTGTGCATGCATAGAGGAGGGCTTCAGTGCTCCTTGTTGGAGAGCTATGGACTTATTTGTGCTGCTGATGTCACTCAGGTGCTCTGTCCGAGACACTGGAGCGCTGCAATAATATGTCATCATCGCTCACTGTGAGACAGGAGCTTGCATGGTCTCTCTATGTGGGTGCATATGGCACTCAAAGCCCATTTTAGTCTGCAGCAAGGTCTGTTGATGATACTTAAGGCATTTTTCTTCTGACCCAAAGCCCTCTGTCCTGTTATGTTCCGTTACCTGGCACAGAAATAGGGATGGGAATGATGCTGGATTAAGTTCAGCTTGCTGTAATACACCCTGCTTTTAGAAAATAGGATCTATTTAAAAACCTAAGACAGACTCTTCCTGTTTGTGGCATACTAACCAGTTACTATCTTTTCAAATACTACAATAAAGGGCACATTAAGATGTTTGAAATTCCTGTTGGTGCAAGACATTTACTTATACAGGAAACAGACGCCACCAGTCATAATCTTGGTAAGTATGTAACAAGTAGAATTTCAGTCAGAATATTTTTTTCTGCTGTTTATTTTTGTGTCTGGAGCCTGACAATGTGTTTATGCATCTGTTTACCCGTTATCCTCCCACACCACGTACCTCCTTCAAGTATGTTAAATTAGGAAACTTGTTTGGCAATTTGATTTCCCTGTGCTGTATTCCCGGGTGTCCTAGCCAGAAGATCCCTGCATTGGCATGTGCACGTGTGAAAGCTGCTGGAAGAGGAGCCGAATTACATTATGGGGTGCAACGTATTATCTTCATGTGCATCCCTCGTAACGTGCTTCCCATCCTCAGTCATTTCCCAGCTACATCCAAATCCGTTTCAGATTCTGCCCCGTTGCTAACAGTATTGACGCAAGGCTGCCCGATCAATCCCCCAGCTTAGAAAGTAATTGAAATCTGCTCCTTGCGGTGCCCTGTAATCAATGCGAAGCAGCGTCTAGTAGGCTGTTATTAATTGGAAGTAGATTCACGGCCAATGGCCTGCTAATTGTATCGTGAGTCATCCCAACTTCTCACCAGCAAACGCTTCCCTTGCTGCTCAGTGCAGCCTGGCCCCGTGGATCAGGGGAGCGATCGCTCGCCGATTCGGACGAGGTTCTTCTTTTGGTGTGGGGTGAGCGATACGTGGGGGACACGAGCAGTTCTCTCTGTCGAGGCCAGCGCTGAGGGAGCGGGATGCTCAGGTAGCTGCTAGAGAGAGAAAGGAGTTAAAATCTGCTGGTAAATAAGAAGCAGTCTCTGCTTCTTCTAACGAGGAGAGTGAATTTTCCATCTCGGACGAAAACCAAGAGTCCTGTTACAAAGGTGGCTGAAGTCTCTTCAGGTGAAGGATGGGGCACTGGTGATATCTGAACCAGAGGAATCGGGCACTGTGTGCAATGGCAGGCGCCTGCAAAGCAACGGGAGCTTAAACAGGGCTGTGTTGGTGTCAGGGCTGGATCTGAGCAGAACTAATACAATGTCTAGCGTCTTGCTCTCGCTGTGGGGACCCGCTGGGGCTTAGCCCAGTAGCCTTTCTCTCATGGAGCAGTAATAGCCCCCTGAGCTGCCTTACAACATGTCAAAGAGCTGAGTAGCTGTGGGACCCCCCACTGGCTTTCAAATTGGCTCGGATTTGGCCAGTGGATTCAGAAGTTGTTAGTTGGGAGCAGCAGACGGACACACGCGGTGCAGTCGCGCTGGCCTCATTTCTCTGGCTATGAAAAAGGAAAAAAAAAAGGACGATTGATGTTTCTGGAGCTGAGCAGGAAAGCATTGGCAGTTCAGTGAAACACCTGAAAAAGTCTTTCCAAACCTGTGAGGGTATAGAGGGAAAATGCACACTGGCCTTTCCTGCTTCTTCCACTGGGACAAGAGCAGAACAAAACTCAAGATGAGAAGCAAACCTCTCATATTCACTTTTCTTGTGTTGTTCCTAGCAATTAAAAATCGTGAAACGGGGAAATTCATTCTGAGTGAAGACAACTATGTGCCAGACTCTAAAGTATTTATTGACATGGGTGTGGAGTGGGAATATCGGAATGATGATGATAGAGAAACCGTGCAGACCATGGGGCCACTGCGTAATGGAATAGTTATTCTGGTAAGTCAAATGAGAACCATCTTCCACGGAACACAATGTCAGAGTTACAGAGTCATAATGTGCTATAAAATATTTTAGATTCCTCTTGTGAGTTACAAGAAGACATCTGCTTCAATTATAAGACAATAGAAGATGTATTTTAATTCCTTTTTCCTAATTCATTGCTCTGTATGAGAGTTGTTATAGCCCAAGGTTATGTGTTGAGCAGCCAGCTCTCCTGATTATTTCCTATGGATGGCCTAGCAAATGGCCACTGTGTGAAGACTCTCCAGTTCACTTATCATACCTGACATGTGAGCATTAGTTAAAAAAAGGTCAAAATAGTTTTTATCAGATAGATCTAATAGCTCCTCCTCCCGTCCATGTTTTGAAAATCTATCCTGCAAAGGCAGAGGCAGGATTCTTGTATTTCCAGGCTCACTTCGTCAGGGCACAGCCAGTTCTGCAGTTCCCAAACCCACCTAACTATATTCTTTTTTCATTGCAAGCCAGCAAGCGATAGATTACAACGAGTAGGGGTAGGTTGATTCGGAATCCCTCTGAAAGCAGCTGTAATGTGTTGATCTACACCAGCTGAATGTCAAAGGAGGAAAAAATATTATGTTTTCAAGGGACCAATATTTTGCACTTTATTCACATTGAGTTCTGTTTTCTTGCATTTGTCTTAGTGCAGTGTATTAGCAAAAACTCTTTCTAAATAGTTTATATTTCTGTCAGGATTAAATAACAAGCCTCACAGAAGTCCCAGGAGTATCATAAGAATATTTGTGTTTTATCAGAAATATAAGCAATGTTCTTCACCTCTTTCAGTTATCTGTGCACTTGAATTTGCCTTGTCTTTTAGTGGAGCTCTCCATTTTCATTTTAGTACAACATTTCCTTCCTTTATGATGGGATATGGAAAAAATTTAGTATCGTGAAGTCAGTCCAATGCTGGCAAGAAATATCAGTCTAAATCAACAACAGTCTTTCTTATTATGAAGTTTAGAAACTCTGTGTCATAAGGAGAGAGATACTTTTTCATCAGGGGAAAAAAAAATGTGTTGAGTGCAGCTAAAAGGTTTAAATCCCTCTGGGGATGTTTTTATATCTGAGCCATGATGATTGCTATTTCACATCATCTCACATAGCTTCTGATATCAGTCTTTCATATCTTTCTTCCCTACATCTGTTTTGCTTACTAGGTGATTCCTCACGGTGGTGCCAAGATATCTTTGACTTACAAGTACATGATCCATGAAGATTCCTTGAATGTTGATAACAATAATGTTTTGGAAGAGGACTCAGTGTCGTACGAATGGGCTTTGAAGAAATGGTCCCAATGTTCAAAACCTTGTGGAGGAGGTAAAAACAAAACCCCGGAGTGTTCAAAATTGATTAAGAGAAAACCGAAAGAATGAACGCCACGTGTGGAATTCATTGCCACAAGACATTAGGGAGACTAGGAGTATGGGAGGGGTTTATTTAAGTTCAGAAATAGATAAATTAATAGCAAACAGAGTTAAAAATCTGACAAATGGTTTTGGGGGCAGATCTGGGCTGGCTCGTTTCTGATTTATGTTTATGAAACTGAAAAACTGTACAAATGTGTGAGATTTGGATGAGGGTCTCCAAGCTGCGAGGCTGCCAAACCTCAAGGTGCCATGGGGCAGCCCATAGTACATCTGTGTCCTGTGATGTGGACCTTGCAATGTAAGCCCCCTGCTTTTGGGGCCACATGTAGACCCTGATGCTGTTCACCAGGCTGATGGTCAGGTTGCAGCGCTGCAGTGTAGCCGCGCAGGTTTACAGAACGTTTTTGAAACGCTAGATGTTGTTGTTTTTTCTCATTATAGCCTGTAGTGAAAAATACAGGGGATGAGCAATTCTGGGTGCTAAATCTACGTAAGTGTTTATTCAGTGCAATTTACAATTCCATTTGTAGCGTATTCACCTGTAGTTCCAACTGCAACCTTTGACAGTGTATGTGCAGTTTGTTTGAAATCTGAGTCTACCTGTACTGAAAATAAGAGGAGTATCTTTCTTCAGGCTACCAATTCACAAAATACGGCTGCCGCAGGAAGACAGACCACAAGATGGTTCATCGGAGTTACTGCGAGTTGATCCAAAAGCCTAAGCCCATTCGCAGGGTGTGCAACCTCCAGGAGTGCTCCCAGCCCATGTAAGCATCCCTGCCCACCAGCACTGCTCAGCGGCAGCTGCAGTGGGCATTATACCCAGCTAGCACTTGTCACCCGAAAGAAGGTGACTTAAGCTCCACTTCCATGCATCACTGCAGAGACGCAGGACTCTCAGAATGTGATGCTATATTCTGCTTGTAGAAATACCGTTTCTAGGACTGCTGGTTCCTATTACTTCTGAAATAAGTTGGATTAGAAAAGAAGTGCTGTCTTGATCCAAACATTTGTGTTCAGGCCATCTTGAGGTAATAAAAAATAGACATAAATTTAATTTACACCAGTTGATTTTACACAGTGTGAATTAACCATGTAAGGACAAATTTACAGAATGCTACATAAGAAAACCAATGTCATACAGCCTCTCAAATACAAATCTTCTTGAAGTTCACTGTGGTTTTTTTGACATTTAAACACAGGGAAAAATATTTCACCTGTTCGATTTCTCTGTCTGCCCTTGTACAGCATGGTATGCCTGTTGTACCTTCATCTTTGCTATCCATAGTCAAATATTATAAATATTTTGATTCACATTTGACGGGTGCTTTTTTTGACTGGCAGTGGGTTACTCCTGCCACATGTAGGACTCATCTATTCCTCGTGTTGCTACTGCAACAAGAAAGGAGTTTGTTGATCCCAGCTTTTATCTCTGGGGACCAAGTCTAGATTCCAGGAAGCACAGCAAATAAGTAGAATATACCACACAATATTTCCTAACTTCCTTGCAAAAACAATTTGAAAGAGAGAAAAGTCAAGAAACTGTGCCCTATAAACTCAGCATGGGTCAGGGTTTAACATTTATTTATTGGAAGACTGAAGTAATGACCTAACCGTATCTCAGGCTGTCTGGAAAGGACTGTATTCTTCTTTCAGCTGCAAATATAATTGGACCTAGGTACCACAAAGACTCAATAGGATCCTAAATTGTACTTGGATTCCAGAATGTTTCAGTCACCTCTGTTTCCATAGAATGGCATCAGAGCATTTAGCACTTGTACAGAGGAGAGGCAATTATTTAAGAGATTTTATGAAGCTCTGTGACACCCACTACACTAATATGCTACTTCTTCACTGCTGGGAAAAAAATCATCGTTGTCTCAGAAATCACCTTAGGATTCATGGCTTTGTGCTCCACAGCGCTCACCTTCCTCAGCAGCTGTGTAATTTCAATAGGCTGCAAAGAGAAAGTTGGGTGAAATTGCCACTCTACTTTTTGTTTAACTTGGGCATTTAGTGCATTGCCTTGTGCCCATGCTACTTCTTGACTATTTCTAAACCCAGGATTTTATGAGTACTTTAGGACAATTGCTTCAAACTCAGGATATTTCTTCAGACTTTTCTTCAGACTATATGTATTTTTTGGTTAAGTTTATCCAGTGAATACTGTTTACATTGAACAGTATTTCCTTCTTGCAGATCTCTGTGTGTTGTAAATATTTATAGACTGCTGTGTATCTTTACTTACTTGATTATAACCAAGCTTTTAATCATCTGCATAAACTTCCTTTGGCCCTGTCTGTCCTTGTTGCTCTTCTCTGAGTTCCTTCCATTTGTAGCTGTAGTTCTTGAGCCAGTGTGGATGATCAGCAAAGTTTTCAACTACGCCACATTACAAACCATAGGTTTCATTTTTCAGTGGCCAAACAGATTTAGCCATTATGAACTCAGACCTTCTGATTTTCAGTGGAGTGTTGCCTTCCCCAAACCCAAACATTTATGGTGCTGAGGACCCCAATTTGCCTAAGCTCAGCACACACAGCCCTGATGGTGTGGGTGAGTTTCCCAGTGCTTCAGTGGATGGTGAATAGCGTGGCCAGGCACATGGTCCATGGAGTATCCAGATATGGGCCCAGCTGGAGCTGCATTTCTAGCCCAGATGTTTTGGATTTGCACATGCAGGAACCAGCTGTGGGGACAGCTGATGCATGCTCAGGTCACCCTACATTATGAGACAAGGCACAGCTCATGCCCCAAGACCTGGGAAGCTCAGCAGCACCCTTGGGTGGCTGCTTTTGACATAAAAACTACCATATTTTTATGTGCAGTCTTGGAAGGCCCAGCTTAAAATCAAAGCAAATGAAGCAAAGTAAGAATAATGCTTAACTTGGAGATAAGGAGAAAGAGTAATTTTAAAGATCTGGGCCTTATTACTGATTTTTCAGGGACACAGTCAAATAACCCTCACCATAACTGCTTATGGTTTTTCATATCTTCTTCATTTTCCATACCAGAACTAATATTAACATCCTGTTAAACCTGTGTTTGAGTTACAGTTCAACAGACAGTTTGAACTCACCAAATTTAGGAGGGGAGAGAATTTTACTCAACTTTTTCTCTTTTCACTACCCCAGATGGGTTACAGGAGAATGGGAGCCTTGCAGCAAAAGTTGTGGGAAAACAGGATATCAAGTACGATCTGTCCGATGTATCCAGCCCCTACACGATAATACAAATCGATCTGTTCATACCAAGTACTGCAACAATGACCGTCCGGAAGGCAGGAGGCCTTGCAACCGAGAGCTTTGCCCAGCGCAGTGGAGAATAGGACCCTGGTCACAGGTCAGTCTCTTTCTGGACGTCTCAAGCAACTCATTTCTTCTAATGCAGGGGAGAAGATTTGGCGTTTGTTCTGTGCTTCCTATTCAGTGCATTGACACAATAAAGTAATACCTACGCAGAGGGTGTATTGCTTCCACTGCTACTAATGCCACAGAAAGTGAGTTAGATGGAGAGATGGTGGTAGTGGAACAGCCAGTAAAGCCATCCCACAGTGAGGCTGGATGATCCAGACCCCGTGAGCCGCCCACCTAAGGTGGCAGCATCAGGAAAGCTGAATTCTACCTGCTGTTTATTCTGCTCACCATCATTGACCTGTTGACTTTAGCTGAGGGATGGGCAATTAATTCTTTTATCACTGTTTTATTTTCTTTCAAGTAAAGAAGACTTTAAAGTCTCCAGACACTGTGATTAAGGGCACCTAAGGAAGTTAGGCACCAACACTTGTGGACATTCAAAGGTGCAAACATCTTTGATGTAAAGGCCTTCAGCAGATTTAGCTGCTCAGTCTCGTAAGGTTCTGTCCGTAAGCCAAAGGACAGAGTTTTTCACCTTGTTTTCTGTGGAAATACAGGGCACCTATTCATGAGCCCTTTTTGTCACTGCTATGGGCAGAGCGGGATTCAGTCATTCCCATAACAAGTGTCAGGAGCTGGGCATTTTGTGCTTGCCATCCGTGGCTCTTCGGCTAAGAGAAATGCAATGCCACTGTGCACAGACTGTTTCTTGCTAAAGTATTTAATAGAGCAATAAGAAGCTCCATATATTCATATTTGCAAACCTTTGCAGTCATCAAAAGGCAAGAAATGTGAGTAGAATCATGGAATCATGGAATTTTCAGAGTTGGAAGGGACCTCTAGACGTCATCTAGCCCAACTTCCCTGCTGACGCAGGAATGCCTAGAGCACATTACTCAGGACTGCGTCCAGGCGGGTCTTGAAAATCTCCAGAGAAGGGGACTCCACAACCTCCCTGGGCAGCCTGTTCCAGTGCTCTGTCACCCTCACCGTAAAGAAGTTTTTTCTTGTGTTTGAATGGAACTTCCTATGTTCCAGCTTGTGCCCGTTGCCCCTTGTCCTGTCACTGGGAATCACTGAAAAGAGGCTGGCTCCATCCTCCTTCAACCCACCCTTTAGATACTTCTAAGCAATAATAAGGTCTCCCCTCAGCCTTCTCTTCTCCAGGCTAAAGAGTCCCAGCTCTCTCAGCCTTTCCTCATATGAGAGATGCTCCAATCCCCCAATCGTCTTTGTTGCCCTACGCTGGACTCTCTCCGGAAGTTCCCTGTCCCGCTTGAGCTGGGGAGCCCAGAACTGGACACAGTATTCCAGAATATTGCAACATTAAATTATTCTTATAATTTTGATACACAGGATCCTTACAGTTCATCTCAGCATTTCTCCATTAAATTGTTTAAAAAATGTGGCTGCATTTGGAGATACAAGATTTCATTTCGGAACTGTGCCGCGCAAAGAAGCACAAACAATTTTTATCCTCACTGGGTTAGATAGGTATCACAAGCAATGCCACCCCTGGTGCACACTAGGAATAAATGCCTCATGTTTGGAATTGTTTCTTTACTGCTCAGACCATAAGCTCTTTCTCGGAGTGTTTCACCGTTACTGGTATGTCACAAAAAGCAGTGGTGCTCCCTCTTATTTAGTTACTGTAGGTACTGCGGTGGTTCAAAAAATGTACTGTGTCAGCTCAAATCAAGGGCAGTGGTTTAAAATTTAAAAAATAATTTCTAATCCATTGTTTCCAACGGGTGACTGGGGGGGTCTAACTGGTGTATCTCCTTTCAGTGCTCTGTCAGCTGTGGCAACGGCACGCAGGATCGCCCAGTCCTGTGCCGGACCAGGGACAATGCTATTGGCCTTTGTAAGGAAAATAAACCAGAGACTGTAAGGATTTGCAGACTACCTCCGTGTCCAAGTAAGTGCTTGTCTTCTGTAGCATATATTACTTGCTGAAAAAAAAATTATAGTGATTGCATTTATTTGAAATGCCTTCATTAAATTTATACTTGGGTGCTGTCTGCCTGGAGTGGCAGTTCTCCATAGCCCCTGTTTTGACCAGACTTTCCACATGTAGAGCTGTTGTGTGGCCAATGGGCTTCTTGGGCACGTGGTCATTGTCATGGTGGGGAGCACCGCTTGCCCCAGGACAGCATGAGAGGCTGGGACACACCTCAGCATAGAGGTGATGGTTGGATCCGGCCAACAGGTGACAACTCCTCTGGGTTAGAAGCACTGCCTGAGTCCGGCCGTGCACCCCTGAGACCTGCTGGGCTTGGCAAAAGGCTGGTGGGTTGTGGCTAATCAAGGGCATCATGTATGAAGACGCCTCTTTGCTTTCCCCACCTCCCTCAACAGTCCCAAGCTTCTTTTCCATTCTGTCAGGCACAAGTTATCTTCAGGGGTTATCTGTCTCAATATTTTTAAGCTATAATAAATTTGTTCCTAGTTAACCCAGGACACTAATGCCTTTATTCTTGTTAGCTTTTCAGCTGTTTGCAAATGATACTTGTGAGATCATTTTACATATTCCTATTATTAAGTAATTCATATTTTTCTTTTATTCCTCATGTATTTCTCAGGGTAGCTTTTGATTCCTAGTTAATTAGAACCAAGCTGTCAATTACGGTCTCCAATACCAAGATTTTAAAGAGGCAGTATAACTAAACTAGACTGGATATATCTTAGTACATACTTAACGCTGCTGTGAGAAATACTGCTGGAAAATTGGCCTTCAGGCTGTCTTCAGTGTTGGCTGTCAAATACCAGGTGCAAGTTGTAGTGAACTGGCAAAACAGCACCCTCTGCCCAAAACTACACAGCCTGGTCATAGTCCTTCCCCGGGCTCCTTCACCATTGGAGCCCACTCACTCTCTTCGCTTATCCCCTTCTGACAGGTCAACTACTTACTGCTAACATATGTTGTGTTACATCTTTTTTTTCTCAAGGAAACGTTTCTGATCCTTCGAAGAAAACCTACATGATACAATGGCTGTCAAGACCTGATCCAGACTACCCCATCCAGAAAATATCTTCAAGTAAAAGACCCATTTATAACTCTGCCTTTGCCCTTAAATGCATGCCACATCGAATGTGGACTTTGCCTTTTGCTCTCTTCTTCTCTCTATGCGGAAAGTTCCCTTGACTTTGCCAAGTTTAAATCTTGGGCTCAATCTTTTTTTCACACCAGGCACTTGGTGCTCGGTGTCTTTCTTCTCTGGAGCTTGCGTAGCACTGGTGGTGGAGGTCTTGAAGTGTTGGATGTGTGAAGTTGGATCTCCACAGTATGTTGCAGTCCTCCGAAAGGGAGCTGGGATCAGTTTGCTTGTTGCTTGGTGATGGTGAAAAAAGGCTCTTACCGGTACATGATGTTCAGTTTGATAGCAAAACTGAGAACTTATTGTGAATGTGATCACATCACAATAATGACACCTTGTAGTGCTAAAGTTCTCCTTTATCTAAAAACCCTAAATCTCATAACTTTCTAGTTTCAGTTCGCTGACAGGGTAGTCTGATGAGTGAAAGAATTTTTTCATTCCATTTTCCTTTGTGGTTCCCTTGCTTTACTCACCCTTGCTGCTCATTTTTTATTCCTGACCCTCACATTTATGTTTGTAACCTGCGGAGGGCTCACTGGGAAGCAGAAGCTCAATTTCTGTCGGTACTTTCCGTGCTGCTGTGAGGCTGGCTGCTCTCGCCAAACTCCCGATGGTGGTTTGAAATATTTTTCCTTGTGAAAAGCTGCATTTGTTTTGCCCATTGCACAATTTTTGCCAGTTTTGCGTGCTTTCACTTTAGAAACAAAACCGAAGCAGGACAGGTGTGGTCCATGTTGAAGGTTGTGTGGTGGTGTTTTTCTTAACCTGGCGGAGGCAATATGAGGTTTTCATCGACTACGATGTCTCCAGATGCTCAGCACAGAGCTGTTTATACTCATTACATCTTTGGTCTTTTTTCACCATGTGCATGTCTGACTCGACTGGTGTGGTTGTATGTGTGCGTGTGTGTGTATGCTCTATAGATGTGTCAACTGGCAAACATAACAGTGTGAATTACTACAGAATTACCTCAATTTTTATTGCTTTTTTTTGCTTAGAAGAAGAATTTTAGAAAAATGCCTTAATGTTGAAATGTAAATGGCATTAATTTACCAGATCCAGCTTTAAATATAAACAGTACACTGGTACCTTGAGTTAATCTTCATATGGAGTGGTTTTACTTGAATGGTAACTATTAGAAGGCAGTAAATTTAATCTGAGGTTAATTTGCACAGTGCATATCCATATCTTCATCAAGACAGGATTGTGACCTAACCTACTGAAATTTAACTGGCATTCTTGCTTCACCTTCTGTGTTTGTGTTGAAGATTTGGAATTCACAAGTCATAAACCTGTTTGTGACAGTCAGTACCAGTAGTAGAAGCGTATCAACTTTAAAACCGCAGTCTTGGAGCAAATTACTACCTTATTGCATTGATCATATTCTTTGGAAAAGTGGCATTTTTGAATCTTTGGGTCTTCAACAGTGTAGCACTTCAAACTTGTCATTATCATGTGATCACATATTTAAATTTTGCTGTTAATATGATAATTTCCTGAAACATGTTAACAATTTACATGACAAGGTGAAAAAGCAAAGACACGTATCTGGCACTGAATACTGTTATGTAAAATAATTGGTGTTTAACTGTATAAATATATTCATGACTGTTACCTTTAAATAGACAATGTTTAGTGATGTTTCAAGAGATGGGTGGCTATAGAGAATGGTGCAATAAGGTATCTGGGCATTGTGCACTATGTCTATATGCACTTTGGTTTATCAGGGATATTTTATTAGTGTTTTGTATGTATTTAACATAATATTAAAGATGTGCCAATTCAGTTTGCTTTTCAATATTTTTTTATGAGACTAATGTGTACCAAAGTGACTGTGAAACTGATTTATTTTTTTCTTACTGATGTTTTGAAGATATACTTCCAGTCTGTCATGCATACTGCAAGTAAAAATAAATAAAAGTTCAGCAAATCTGGATATTTTCGTTTGGGTAGAGGATAAAAATTTCATTCTGACACTCATAAGTTAGAGAGTTTATTTATGTAACTTATCAGGTGTCACTAAGCATATTACATAACATTACATATTTTTATGTATTTTTAAGCTTGACGTTACGTATTTTTGATAGGGAAAAAAAGGCATTTTTCTAAAGGTGCTTTTAGTGATTCTTACAAAGCCAAGAACACATCTGCCTTGTTTAAACTACATTTAAATGTTACCCTTTTTGGCTTTTATTTTGCAAGCCAATTGGAGAAGCTTGCATTAAGGTCACACAACACAAGGCAAAATGTTCAAAGGGGACTCTACCTGATACGTAGAAAGTATATAAAGCTCTATAGGTACATGCAGTCCTTTGTGTAAGTTGTGCATGCAGATAGGAACAATTCCAGCTCTTTAAGACTGTTTTGAAAATGCCTCCAAAACCAAGGTACTATTCTTAGATTCCTAAGGAAGGAGTTGTGGGGTTTTTTTTCCAGCAGCATCTCAGTTTAGCATTTGAAAAACAGGAAAATTAATTGACACATTTGAAAATAGGAACCAGAATTTTGCTTTTCTGCAACAAATGCAACAATTGGGGCATAAATACAACGCCAGGAAGGTGTTTCCACCTTCCTCAGCCAGCACTAGCGTTTTAAAGCAGCAGCAACAGTTACTAGTTTATTTTAGACTGATATGTTTGCCAATTAAACACCTATAATGCCCTATTTTGTTAACTGAGGATGAGTGAAGAGGCGACACCTACACTTTCTGAGTTCACTTGATATCTCTGAATCTGCTCTGGTTCTCTGTGTTGCTGTGAGGTTGCTGACAGGGGAAGTCAGTGTCGGTAGCAGGATGGTGAAATACGAGCTCCAGTAACACGCTGACTGGAGCACGCTGTCTGCCATCGGGTGCGCTCTAAATAAAGGCGAGTAATTGGAGTTACTCATCCTTTACTGTAAGAGTAGGCGGAGATGTAGTAAGAGCAGGGAGAGAGGCAGAAGTGATTTCATCTCTCTCTCTCTCAGCATTCTGGCCACAGGGAAAATATTTTGTTACCGATTATGTCAAGCGTTGGTCAGGCTGCCTTTCTCCTCAGCCCTCTCCTCTCCTGCAAGCCCTCCGACTCCTCTTTCTTTCAGCATGGGCTTGTGTGTTGGGGTTTTTCCTTCACTGCAGTTCCCAGTAGTTCCTGGCTCCATCACTTCAGCCTTGGAGGCACGGGAGCTGTAGAGCGTGTATGTAGGACGGAGGACAGGTAGATCTCTCTCCAAGGAGCTTGCTAGCCCTTCACCATCCATCCCCTGCCAATTCATTCTGCCTCCTCTGAGCAGAAATCACTAGGGCTTGAGTAATATCTGAGTAGACGTCTGTTAATGTTTCTCAGACAGTAATACAGTTTGACCAGCTCCTCTTTAACCCCTTAGCCTACATGTTGCCACCTGTATTTCAGCAAGATCAGGATCTGCTGTAACACCTGTATTATAGTGCAGGTTGTCATAACAGCTATTGACAGCTTAAAACCTATCAGTTCTCGTTCTGTCTCTTTTATTACAGTTTTCCAGTCAGTGACACAAAAATCAGGACTGTTACTGAGCCTCCCAGCCATTAATGGACTGGCTTGGCTCCATCGCACTGGAGTTTGTTGTTCTGACAGTATCAGCTCCCTTTTAGGAGGAGGAGAAAAGCCTGAGGCTAAATGCACCACTTTTCTCTAGCGCAAGGGATGTGCTCAGGCAGTGCTGCTGTTTTCAGAACAGAGGTACCTGGTGAAAAAAATCACTCCAATGGGAGTAATTTTGAGAGTTACACAGTACACGTAGAAATAAGGCTTGACTTTCTTGAGACAGTCCGGATAAATATAAATTACCCCTGGCCATGGTTAGTCACTGTTAGATTGCAGAAAAGCATTAAAAGGAGTGAAGGTGGGGTGGGGGTGGGGAATATTTCTCAGTATAAACCTTGATGACTTTCTGGGGTTTAATGTAGCGTTAGCAACAGCACAGCACTATCGGTGTGTTTTGAACTCTAAGCCAAGGCAGGAACGCACGTTGTCGTGGCTGCACAGACTTCAGGGTACCACTTGCAGAATGTGAGGCCAAAAATTAGTGTTATGGTCTCTAGCATGGATGGGGCTGGTACAAAGAGTTCAGGTCAGCTTTTGCATCCCTTGAAGTGAGTTGAGTTTCAGGTTTAATATTAAGCCTGCTTCTGCTTATAGAAGGCTCATTTGCCAGTTTCCCATCCCACTTTAAATACCAAACCCTCTGCCCACTGCCAAAGCTTCAGCTGTGTTTCTTTTTCTGATTAATGTGAAGATGCTCTCTATTTATCTGTTCCCTTTTTGTCTTTCAGAAGATCATTGTCAAGGAGACAAGTCAATGTTTTGTCGCATGGAGGTTCTCTCTCGTTACTGCTCGATTCCTGGTTACAATAAGCTGTGTTGCAAGTCCTGTAATATGTACAGCAACATAACAGAGAACAACAATGTAACTGATTCTAACGTAAATAAGAATAATGTCATTGAGGAGGAGCTCCTGACAACCCTCAGCCCTCCCATGGGAGTGTCCACCACACAGTCTGCCACCAGCCCTCCTCTTGTTTCCAAAACACGTGCACCTCCTACCAATGCAACTGAGGAGCACCCAGAAATCAACGCGGTGGATGTTCCCTATAAAATCGATGGGCTGGATAACGAAGTATCACAGCACAACATCATTACACGGAGGAGGATACCTTATGAAAGGACAAGGAATCAAAGAATTCAGGAGCTGATTGCTGAGAAAAGAAGAAAAGAGACTCTTAGGAAAATAAACTAAAATGGAAATATGGCACAAGCAACGTTTTTCTCTTATAGAGATGTTACCAACATTGCCCATGTCGTAGAGACTGAAAATGGGGAAAAATCAAAGCGGTGCTATGGCAGAGATGCCAAATTCTAAAGCCTACTATAAATGGAAATGACAGATTGTTTCATAAGTGCTAATCTGAACACTTTGATGGCTAGGTTTACAGGGTACGGTAGAGTATTAGTGCAATATCCTTACAGAGTTTCACTGAATCCAAACAAACCGTAATACCTAGGCCAGGTTAGCAGATGTCTTGTTTATGGGCTCTTTTAAGTCTTCTATGCCTGTGTAAAACTGCTTGGGAATAGTAATGGGAGTTACACTTAGGATGGAGGAAAACGGTCCCAAGACATAATAAATCCCTCTAACACTGACAAGCAGGTGGTCACCAATCCTGTGATGCTTCTGTGCGTTGCATAAACCCGGGCACTAACTCAGCCCCCGGTTCAGGAAGGTACTTAAGGACATGCCAGACTAAGTTTAGCTGACTTTAGTAGAGCTGCTCCTGTGGTTACAGCTAGGCATGTGCTTTCATAGCTTTCTTAACCAGGACTGCATAAGAAAATATATAGAAAATTCTGTAGCCATATATTTATGTGTAAATTAAAAACTGGCAAACAGTAGTTTACATATTTCCGTAAACAGTTTCAAAGGATTCTCTGAAACTTTTGAATACGTGCAAGACATTTAGTAGGGTAGATCCGGCCAGCTTGGACTGACAACATCCTAGTCTTTCTGTTTACAATTACCCATATTTTTGATAGTCTTTAAGTTCCTGTAATGCAACAGCCTCAGTTATCTTTGTTGGTTGGTGCTTTTTTTATCGGTCTGATTTTTTTTCTACCCACATACTGTTTAACTTAAAGATGACTGGATTCTTGTTGCCTGTTCTTTGGTGCTTTGTTAAGAAAACATTTTATTTTTTTTTCTCCCTTAGGATGAGGTTATTTTGGAGGAAATAATTTTGTATTATCTTCCTTTCCTTAGGACAGCTTTATTGGTGCAGAAGTGAACAATTGCCCTTACGTATACACGTACATCCACACACACACACACACACACACATGTGTACTCACAGTATCAGGTCTGCTAGAATCTCGAAGAGGTGTAACCTGAACCCTTTGAGTACTTCCTTTCCCCTCAGGGCCATCATGGTTTTCATAAGTCATTTTGAATTCCTGGCTGCAGATCAGAAGATGAGTTCAGCCTGGCTCTAACACCGCAGAGACGGGGAGAATGCACTGGTTCCTGCTGCGGGTGGCATCTGAGCAGTTTTTCTCCTGTCTCCTGGCTTGGACTCTTCCATTTGTTTCCTCTTTGCTGGTAAACCTCCTGCAGAGACCAGGGCTTCCCTGAAATCCTCCTTTTACCGCTAGGTAGGTCTGATGGCTCCCAGTTCAGATTTTCCAGTCTGAGGATAAGATCTCATCCTCCAGCCTGAGCTGGTCTTAGTTTGAAGCAACACCAGTAATAAGCCTGTATATAGAGTCACGTAATTATTGGAAATTTGCGGAGTTTCCAGCAATGTGTAAGCTCTTCTGTGGCTTGGCTGCTGGCAAAGAACTTCAGAAGTACTGCAAGGTGAACCACATATGGCTTCCTGCGACCCTGCCTTCTGCCCTCGACCACCACAGCTGAATGAGCTGCCCAGTCTCCCCTTCAGAACAAGCTGGTCCTGCTGGAAAGGAGGCGAGAGCCTGCGGGAGCAGCAGTCTTTGCAGCACTGAGATGTTGAACTGCTCTGGCCTGCACTGTGGCCAGAAGTCTTTGAAGGACAAGACCTGGTTTAAGAAAAATACTTTATGGACATACTAGCCAAAGCAGAGAAGGAATGTTTTCAGCTGGTGTGATGGCATCAAGCATCCCTTTTTACAGAGGACCGAGGCGATACACTTGGGTGAGTGTTTAGGACCAGCTTAGATGGTACAGGGGTGGGAGTTACACTGAAGACCATGAAGACCGGGAAGCATAACGGGCCTGGTAAAAGTCCAGAGCACTAGGAAACATCTCCTGCCTGGGCCGAGCAGACGTGGCTGCAGATGTGGAAGCAGCAGCCAGCGCAAGCAACAACGTAATCTGCTCTGGTTTTGAAAAATAAAACTAAAGCTCTACAGTTTGGCAGCACTGAGCAGCAGTTGGCTGGGCAGTGGCAGGAGTCTCACCTCAGGCTTTAACTTGTGAGGCACCGAGCATTCTCCTGCAGTCACAGGTTGCTTGCCTTTAGTTGCCCGTATGGTAGCCTTCGCTCGCCCCAGCCCCGCTCCCTGGCGTGCCAGCCGTCACAGAGCCACGATGGACGGGCAAGCCCGGCGCTGGCCCCAGAAGCCTTGTGCCAAGGGATTTGTGGCTGCAGATGGACAGGACAAGTTTTAGTAACAGCATAGGGTCAGGTCACATCTGTACAAAGCAGAGCAATGTAGTAGTGAGCCCTGAAGGGGAAAAAAAACCCCACCATGCTATTTATAAGCAAGGAAGACGTGTCTAAACCAACATCATTCCAGCTGCTGTGCCATGGGAGAGAGAAGCTGTAGCTGGGCTCCCAGCCTGTAGACATAGTGAGTATTTCTTGCCTTCCACATTTCCTTTACACAGATGCGGTTAGTGTAAAACTCATCTTTTCCCCTTCAAGTTATTATCCTGCTTTTAGCTCTGCGGACAATAAAAATAAACCACAACCCCCAGCTTTTTCATAGCCTAGAAGCACAGCCAAGCATATGGTAAACTTAGGAAAAACCCTCACAAACCCAAGGGTAGAGAGGGGTCAGGGCCTGAAGTTACGCAGATGGGGAGGTAGAATTTTGCTGCCTGAATGGTACCAGAGTCTCACTCTCTGGGACTTTGTGGGCACCCATTTCTCTGACCTCCAGAAGCCTGAGATAACCCATCTAATAGCTTCTGTTCTTCCTTAGCATCAGGAATAGGCTTAGTCAGCTAGGGAAAGTGAAGAAATGCCACAGGAGGAAGTGCCCACAGCTCAAATGGTGTCTTACAAATAGCCTCTTCTGTCCAAAGGACTTCTAAGTTGTGTCCCAAGAGCAAGTGGGGCAGGAATTTATTTGGTGCAACTTCAAGCGACCTTTCTACAAACAGCAAGAGGAAAGGCCTGTTCTGGTGCGGAGACCCAATGTCTAAAAAGGACTGGGCGGTTCTGCGCTGAGTATTTCCAGCTGCATCTCCCAGCAGCCAGGACTGCTGTAGGCTGGGCAAGGTCAGTTTGCAGGGGTTCGCTCACCACGCGTGGCATGGGCACCCTGGCTGAACCTGCAAACCTGGTTCAAAGTTCCGAAATGTGACCGCCTTGTTCTTTCTCCAAAGTCAGTTTGTAATCAAACAAACCGAAAACATTTTTCCAGATAAGGTGGAAACTTCTGCTGCACCTTGGAGCAGGAGCAGCCTCCCAGAAGGCTGGTGTGGTGCTACACTAGGTCTGGTGTTCATTAGGGACCCGATGCAATGCCTAGTGGCATCTGCATTTAGGAAGGGCTTGCTCCCTTCACGGTCTCACCATTTGGGAGACTTAATTTGATTTATTTCTCGCTGGTTTTAATTCTACTGACTATTTCTCTAGCTGTTATTATTTGTTATTTTGTTATCACTGAAATGATATTTGAAGGAGCAGCTTCAGTCTAGATTGCTCAAGACTGATGGATACAGACTGGTTCATCTCTTTATGGAGCAGAGCCACCAGCTGCCTTCTGTTTACAGTCTTTCTGTATGAGGGGAAAAAAAAGGTCTCTTTGACCAGGAAAGATGCCTTCTTTTCAAGCTGGCATGAGTTTTTCAGAAGGTATTTTTTTCAGCAGTTCCCCATGATGGTGGTTTCCGAAGAACATGTACCTCGCTTCTACTGGAAAACACAGAGCAGAGCTGTATCGATAAAGAAAAAGCAGCCCAAGCAAAATCCCAATAGATGGCGTTTTGCTCTCAGCTGATCTTCGTTCCTTGTCATGCAGTGGAAATTTTGGTCATTTTTTTTGGTTGGTTGAACTCTTGACAGCTGTTTCCTCTTTTCTACAATGCTGTAATTGGGCAAGAGCATCATCACAGTGTGCCTTCTGTAACCATTTTGCTGTTGCCCAGGTACTGCATTTTGAGACATAATGAGCAGAGGGTGGTATTTTAATGTAACCTAATCCTCAGAAACTAAGGCAGATTTATAAGTAAATATATTCCTGCAGAGACCGTCTCAGAGGTCTGAGAGCTAAAGCAATGTGCTCCCTTTAAGCAACGCATTTTGTGATCTAACCATGCAAGTACACAGCTTTCTAAATTGTCATTTTTCTGTTGGTCTAAACTTAAAATCCAAGTGACAGCCCCTCATGGAAAAAAAAAAAAGATCCCAAACCTATTCTGGTTCCTTTGGCTCCAATCTACTGCCATTTTATTTCACCAACATTCCTTCACAAATTTCTGTAATCTGTTATGAATGAATCACTTCTTATATTCATATATCCATTCAATATTTAGATTCTCACAACATCTCCATAGAATGCTTTCACATATTTTGAGAATTCTAGAAATGGTGCTTTACCAGTACTCAAAGGGTTTTATGTTTTATTTTATTACCTAATGCATTTAATGTCTTATTTACTCACCTACAATGCACAGTATTAGCTATGTTCATCTGAATATCTATATGCAACTTCCATTCACTTACATATGCCTTAACAGAAATAAATAGCCATTTCTTGTATATTAAAAATGTATATACAAATTAGAATCTTTAATTTTATAATTTATTAAATTCAAATGTCTGTGTCCTTTTGCAAAGTGTTTGACTTTTCCCTGTGCTTTTTTCATTGAAGTCACATTATGCAGAGATGCTGGGGTAGGAAGAACCAGCATCTTTAGACTCAAAACCAATTCAATTTCTAAAACTTTATCTTAATGAAGTGGGATTGGGATACACTTGCTGCCAAAGTCCTACATCCTTGTTACAACTGTCCGTTATCCAAGGCCAAATATCATGAAGTCGCTGGACCAAAACCTCAGCTGATAACTGCACAGAAATCAATCAAACTCACTTAAACCTGCTTGAGGCTCTCAGCCTTTACATTCGGCTGAAATCCATCCTGGTCCATGTATCATCTCCTTAAAAGGCTTGGTTATTTGGGCTTCTCTTCAGGGCTGATGAGCAAATTTCACTTCACATGTCCTATTGATAAAGTAATTGCTCTTTTCCATGAAATTCTTTTGCATACATTTTCCTGCCATATCCTGCACGCTCGGAGCCAGGTTCCCTTTAAAGCATAATTGAATCTCTCCCATCTAATTGAATTTTGTTGCTTGAGGATTTGAAAGATCCCCGCTTACCTTGATGATTCAGTTAGCGCCACGCAGTGCATTGAAGTCTGACGTATTCTTTAATCAGGTAATGAACCACCTCAGTATTTTCAATATGGAAAAGACATTTACTTACTTAAATGCCCTGATAAAACAGCGGAGCAGCCAAAACCTGGGTTTCATTTACTGTGACAATTTGTGTGGTATCTAATTTACAGCTGTGACAAGGGTTATATTGAATTGGCTTTTGCTTTCCCAACCCAAAGATTTTGAGATTTTTAGAGTGGCCACAGGAAAGGGTCTCAGATCCATACCCAGACGCAAGAAACACCCACGGTGGAGTCAAACACATGCAACACCCTTCCCCCCTCCTGACCCCGGTCTTCCTCTCTCCATCTAAAATGCCTAAAGATGACAATTACAGGAGGCCATCTCTTCCTCTCCTGGCCTACATCAGATTTTTAGCCCTTTTGCATCTCTTCTTCTGACTTGGGCAATAACTGGTGCCCATGTGGGAGCCCAGACAGACGTACACACACGTACACACATGCGGGGGCCGCTCTTGCCCCCCCGGTGTCAAAGCTCCTGAACATAATTCCCCTGGCATGGGGGTGATGCCAAATGCAAAGGGAAGAAGCAGAATTTTTTTTAACTTAAAAGTCTACCTCATAGCGAAGGGGAGATATTGTGGTCATCCCCTGGGGCCTGCTGGGGGACTGTCACTGCTTTGGAAAGCCCATGACATCTTCACATCTCTTTCTGCAAGCGTATTTGAAGATGGAAGCAGGTACCTGCCATGAGGCTGGATGAGGCCGGGAAGACGTGGGAACAGCACTGTGAGTGTTTGCTCCAGGAGCTTCATCCAGTTGGAGGCGTTATGCTCATGCCCCCAAAATCAAGTGGGCCAGCTCTGGTCTCATTGCAGATAAATTCCTTCTAGGAAGCCTGGCATTGCAGGGAGTGGAGGATCACAGCGGGTTAAACACTGCTGAGTACATCACTAGCTGGGATTCATTTCCCCAGCTCAGCGCAGCGTGTGCATTAAAGCAGAAGCTCTCTGGCAGCAGAAGAAAAAGAAGCATTCTCCTAAAAGAGAGAAGCTGCAGGGAGACTGCTCTACCCCGTTCACATAGACAATGGCCGTACAGTATCCTATTCCTGTGGCATCCACAAACACCCAACACTGTTGTTTTGCCTGTTCCTGAACACAAAGCCATGCCTGGCTCCGTGCCTCCCCACCAAAGCAAACCCCTCCAAGTGTGATACATTGGCATCAAGTTGTCAGCGAAATGCCATGCCCATGCATTGCACTGCCAAATGGGTCTCAACATTTGCAACCTCCGTCTTCCATGCCTGAAGACCCCAACCTGAAGAGGTGCTGAGGGGAGACCCCACTGTCTTCATGGGAACCACCACTCCAGCCTTGGAAGAAATAGAATTGGCCCGTGCACTGCTGAGATGGTAAGGGGCCTGGTGCTGGGCATTATCAGGGGAATCAGCTCTATGACCTATGGCATGAGTTAATTTACGGTGTGTGCATACACTCTCCTTCCTCACGTGCAAGGACATCCCTTGCTCATGCCCAGGTGGCCACAGATGCTGCAGGATTACCTGGAGGGCAGCTGGTTCGGCAAAGACAGGAGGAATGGGCTACGGATGGAGTTTCCCAGCAGGACCCCCTCCCAAATCCACTTGCAATTCCATTAACACCAGTGAGAAGCAGTGTGGGCAGAGCAAGGAGCCTCTGCTGGTAAACCAGAGCCTCCCTGGGCAAATATTCATGTCTTGGGAGAAGGACTTACAGCTTGGTGGTGCAGAAATGAGCAAAGAGTTGTGGAATCCCATGGCTGGTGCTGCTGAGCACTCTTGGGGGGGGGGGAAGCAGTTCAAGGAGCAATTCCAGTCCAGGAAAGTAGTTAGTCAGGTTAGTCTCAATTACACCAGGCAGAACACAGCTCCTCCAAAGTGCTGTGCAAATCTGACTGCCCCCTCACACAGCCGGGGGGAGGGGGGGGGCGGGCAGGGTGATTTCCAGCCACCCACCGGGGGCTGCTGGCTCAACACTTGCCTTTGCTCACAGGGATCAAAAAATGGTGCCGAGCCTTTCTGGGGGCTGAATGCCTGGAAACCCCACTGGAGTGGGGTGTGTGTGCATGTGGCTGCATGCGTGCGTGCATTGCTCTCCTGTGTTCTCTCCCCCACCACCCTTCCACAACCCCTCCCTCATTAACGGCTTTCCAAAGGCGAGCAGGGACGGAAGAGACAGAGCCACAGAACCACATCAAGTGCAAGTGCACTTCTGAAAACTCATTACAGGGAGAAGCAGAGCAGGATGACACATGTGGGAGAAACTTCATCATAGTTCATCTGCTGGTTTTTCTGCTTCATCAGCAGAGTGCTCCCACCAGCCTTACATGGTGAAATGGCACTTTGCATCCATGCCACCCCGAGCAGAGCTTGGGTTCCCGGCAGGCCGGTGATGGAGGACCTGCTCAGGCTGCTTCGTCTCTCTGGACACAGAGTTTCTAGTTGAGTTGCCACTAGATGGTGGCACGGTACAAGAAGTACAGTTAGGAAACGGCCGCTGGACTTTGGTACCAGGGTGAAAAATCCCTCGATCTGGTGAGAAGGGCTCTCTGTATCCCAGGGTTGCGGGAAGGACCAGATGGAGTAAAACGCACTCAGCTCAGTCCCCACCACAGCATGGACGTATGCGAAGACGCTGTTGTGCTGCCGTCCGTGCCTTACCAGCAGCTGGGGCTCAGGAACAAGCATGAAGCCTGTGGGAGAGAAACACAGACAGCAGCAGCAGTGGAGAAACAGAGCTGTGATCAGCTCCACCACCCAAACCACAGAAAATAGTCCAAGAATTTATTTTCTGGATGGGCTAGTTCTTAGGGCATCTAAACACAGCCCAGCTCCAGCTGATAACAGTTTAGAGGATAGTAACATTGCAGGGTTTTCCACTGACAGTTATCATTAACTGGTCTTAATTTTTTTTTAATCTGGCAGAGCTCTTTTATTAAAGAAATGCAACAGCTATGGGAAGATGAACCTGTCTTGGGTGAGCCGGCAGCTTGCATTAGCAGCCAAATGCTGAGCAGTTTGTAATAAATCATTTATTCAGCAAAATAGGGTCTGTTTTCTCTTTGCAAGTGACTGGGATGTTCCTGCAGTTGTTTGTGATCAAAGGAATTTTCACGCCACGAAAGTCGTTTACAGCAAGTTTATTTGAATTGTTTGGGTCCTTTGTGAGCTGTGCTGAGGGGTCTCTGGGACTGACTGGGACAGCTTCCAAAATAAAATTGATCTCTGTATTAAAAGGATGGAAATCCCAGGGCCTGAAAAATAAAAGCCGGATTTCTGTGCAGCTGAGGTCTTCAGGACAAAGGGAAGCAAATGTGGCTTTCCCGGGAGCTGAGCAGCCACCCGCTGTTCTGCACGACGTGTTTGTACTCTAGCGCTGTGGTCTGTCTGGCTTCATTTTCAGCTCAGGAGATCTGGATCAGTAGCACGGCACGTTTAGACCCTTGGCACGGCCAGAGGGGGTTTGGAAAGGAGCTACGCAAGTGTAGTGCCATTCTTCTGCAAGGCCTGACTGGCAGGAAACAGCGTGTTCCTTGTAATGGGTAACAGCATTTGCATGGCTCGCTGCTTCCCTTGCTACAGATTTTCCAGATTTTCCAGCCACTACTGGTGTCCCCAGGCCACCATGTCAGGTTTTGTGTTCAGGCAGTGCTGTGAGCGACTCAGCACCCCGGGCTGCTGGCGGCACGGGGGTTTTCATGGGACCCCGGGTAGGAGAAGGCTTCCAAGTGACGGCAGCACAGTGACCTCTCCAAACCTTCCCGGCCTCTCCATGGGGCATGTCCTCAAGGGACAAATCTGCATCAGTGTTCAGGAGCTTTGGAATGGTCAAGTGTTTGGTTGGAGCCTGGATGTGCATTTCAATAATCTAAAGTGATGTATGGAAAAATGCACACATACAAAGATACAATGTAAGATACTGCAGAAGAGTAATAATATAAATATAAAAATATTTGTATTATTTCAAATAAATGTCCTGGGCTGGATTCCCAGGGGAAGTCACCAGTGAGAAGCCACCATGGTTTGCACTTTCTGAGACTTCAAAGTACTTCAAAAAAAGCCCGCATGGGCACTGGGCTCTCTGCTGGCCGTAGGCAGCCAGTGCCGACGGCAGCCAGGCTGGCAGACCCATGGCACAGGCATGGCCTAGAAATGCCCAGCGAAGGCTCCCTGGAGTCATTTTCTGAGCTTAATTGAAATCCCAAGGAAAACTGAGTGCCTGAATCACTCCCAGCCTTTTCAAAGCCTCCCTGAAGGACTCCACCCCTGTTCCCAACTGGAAGGAGAGCTCAGGTCCTGCAAACAAGCCCCGTGCTGAATGGCGCTGGGCTGCAGTAACCCGGTCTGCACAGCAACCCATTCCTCGCCTGCAAAAAACCAGTTACCATGTGAGCTGCAGTCAAGGCAACAGCTGTGGGTGCGACATTTCTAACCCAGCTCCGGCTAGTTAATACGAAAACAGCTCATTAATGTTTCACGGGAATATCATTGCTGTGTACCATAGCGGCTGCTTGCTGTAATACACAGGAGGTTAACGGGTTGGGGGATATAATTAGAGAACCTAAATCATCTGGAATCTGGCAGAAATCGGGTCAAACTCTTTTCCTTTCCTGAACTTTTAATGACAAACATGCAAGAGAGAAGCAGCTTGCTGCACCGAGGCTTGGAGATGCTCAGGGTCATGCTAACCCCGCACCTCGTCCCTGGCAAGAGCCAACGCTATGGCAAAGCCCGGCATTAATGCCACTGCCTTCCTGGCATGCTCTGACATGGGTTTAGATACTGGCATGCAGCATGGGAGCAATGTGACAGCATTTTCCGATCATGCACCAGTCATAATATTTGCCAGTTTACCAAAAAGCCTTGTTTCTGCAGGCAGAGGGGTGGCAGGACCGCGTGTGTGGGGCCAATGGCTGTCCCTTTGGGATGCCGGTGCCTTTGGGTGCTGCGGCTGCTCCAAGAGGAGGAGAGGGCAGAGAGGAGCAGAGGCAGAGACCCAAGCTAAAAACTACTTAATAAAAAGAAGAAAAAAGAAAGCTTTAAAAAAAGTGAATTTACAGTTCTACCAGTTACTGCGAAAACTTGAAATTGGCACCGTAAATGTCCCTTTGCAGACCTTGTAATCAAAAAGTGAACGGAAAGAACCTTCTGTTTGGTGTCTTTTTGACCCGGTTTTGGCAGCGGGCACAGCCTGCCAGTGCAGCAGCTTGAAAACTGGGATTTTGCTACTGCAGCCCAGGACAGTGATGCCTACGTCCCAGTGCCCAGGGCTCAGCTGTGTCACCGCAGGCACAAGCAGAGCAGCAATGTGGCATCACTGAGCTGTCACATCGGTGCCACCAGGTCTGACCTGCATCCAGCCAGTCCAGCCAACACGGCTGCCCAGCTCCCTGGCACCCGCAGGGGTATCGGCTTGCCAAACGGGGCTGGAGGGGCTTTTACTCTTTTACCTTTTCTGTACAGATTCATTACTTTTGAAAAACATAAGGTGATTTCCCCCCTCTCCATCAGCCCCAAATAAATATTCCTTGCAATGTTCCAAAGCAAAAGTTATTTATGAAGCAGCCTTGGTGGCGCTGCTGCCCCATCAGGGAGACGTTGGCTTTTGGCAGCAGCACTGCCACCGTCCCAGAGCCCCCGTTTGGCATGAAGAGTATTTTTCCTGAGAACACTCAAAATGGGAGTTGACTTTGATATCCATTTAGGGCTCCCAAAGATTAATTGGTTTGTTTATCCGAGCATCAACAAGCTTCAAAAATGCCCAAAGGAGAGCTGCCTGTTCCACTTGTGCAACTCTGCTAAGCTGTTTGAACACAAGGCTTCCCCCAAAACTGGAAGCGTTCAAAAAAAAAAAAAAAAAAAAGTTAACAAACAGAAAACCAAACAAAAAATAACTCCACAGCATTTAGATTTCAGACGTTCAACCAAGCCTTGCAGAACTAATAACTCGTGTTTTCCTTAGCTGCTCGGGCACTGCTGCTGTTGCTGTTTTCTTTTGCTATTAATCCCATTTGGTTACGGTTTTCATGCACTCAGGAATGCTGATTCACCACGCTCTCTCGGGGGAGTATAAGTACAGGAGACTGGGATGGTTTAACCAGAGCCATCCTCAGACGTGCTTGGAAGAAACCTATGGCAGTTTTGTGAAGAGACAAACGTGTGTTCAAAGGTGCATTTTTATTTTTTTTTTAATTAGCATTTTTTGAGCAGCCACTTGATGAAGGAGGAAACTGAGCGGCTGTGGTTGAGATAAAAAAAAGAGGTATTGCTGTGATTTATATTTGGTTAATGATAGCTACTTTTTAAGCTGTATCTGGTATTTTTAAGTTTATATTTTAATCATATCATCAACAATGTAAAAAAGATGATAGAAACCAAATCATTTATGCTGGGGTTATCTGGGTAATTCCAATAACGGTGATTCAAGTGTGATTTTCCTACAGTAACACCAGACTTCTGGAAGAAACTCATTTCAATAGATAGAAAGGATCTTTATTGCAAACCCGTATTTTTAGTGTCATTTCATAAAGAAACGTCTTACCTAAGCACATTTTGTGAGGACTTCGAACTTCAGATACTCTCGGGCAGCTTCTCTGCATGGGGTGCGAGGTCTCCGCAGCCTCATCCTCCCAGGAGAGGCTGCTGTGACACCACCAAAACCATGCACAGGGATGATGATATGGAAAAGCTTTAGGAGAGGCCTCGACCTTTTTAGACATCTGATAACCCAACCCTGAGCCTGAAATTCCCCTGGAGATGATGTTTTCCTAACTCCTCTGCTCTCAGAGCCGCTGCCATAGCAGGTGAGGTGGCCACAGCCAGCCTGGTGCCTTGCGTGGCCCTGGTTCTACTTGCTCCATCAGACCACGCAGCCTTTGAGGAGATGTCTCCAACTGTGAGGAGGGACTTCCCAGGAGAAGGCAACAATCTCAAAGGGTTTTATACACAGAATGTATCCATGTGCATCTGCAAATGTGGAATTTTTTTTGCCAGATCAGTGATTTTCCTCATGAAATGGCTTTCCCAAGCTTTATGCTGCAGCTGTTTACAGTAGCTGGTCCTGAGGTTTTTTTCTCCATTTGATGGCAATTATGGTGCCTGCAAGCAAGAAGGAGAAATCTAAGCTGTAAGTTGTTACTATGACATGATCCCAGCTGATCATTGCTGTTAGTAAATTTAATGTGTGAAGGTTGAGGGTCATTTCAGCTAAGTTCAGCTGTTTGGCATGAGAAGTCCAGACAAACAGCCTATGCTTGCACACCTTTTATATTTAAATGCTAAGCAATGGATATCTCCAGAAAGTAAATAATCTCTGCTTTGAACCATATCCTGAAGGAATGCACAAGTCTTTTGAGCTGCTTATTTCTTTCCACTGGAGATAAAGAACCTGGATGATGAGCGTGGGCTTGGGTGACCAAATCAGCAGCCAAAGCCAATTCCAGCCTGAACGCTGGTAACACTGAGAATAGTTGCGTTAAAACAAAAGCAGTGATTTTTACTCTAGGATTCCTGCTTTTCTCTCCATCCCTCCAAGCAGCTCAGAACGGGCGGTGTGGGGAGCAGCAAGGTTCAGAAACACAGTCACGCTCTTGTCTGTGGTCACACAGGGATGTTGTGCGGTGTGGCTGTTCCCCGGTAACAAATAGCCGCTATGGAGGCTCCCTCTGAGGCCGGTGCTGGGAAATAAATGCAGCAGGAAGATTCTGCTGCAAAATAACCATCCACCTCCCCACCCAAGGTGATGCTGCAAGAGAGGCTACGAGAGGGATACGGGAGTTATACTAGGATTGCAATCAGTTTGCAGCATGTTAATAAGCCAGAAAACAAAGACAAATCCCTGCTGCCCAGAGACCCGCAAGGTCGTCCGCTCTTCCCGGCAAAGCCATTTGCCGTAACGCACTTGTGTGGTCTCGCTCGGCGGGCGCCAGCTCAGCAAAACACAAATGGGGCGATGCTGGGGGCAGCGGGGAGAGGGGGGGTTATGGGAGCAGAGCCCCAGGGGTGGACACAGGGCTGCCGGTGCCGTGGCGGGGCTGGCTGCCGCTGCATCTCCGCAGTGGGTGCACGGCTCGGCACAACGCTGGGAGCGGGGAGGGAGGCGAGCAGCGATAACGATGCTGCAAGCACCCCCGGCTCTCTTGGGCAAACCTGGCGAAGTGACATGAATTTGCTCGTGAAATAAGGCAGAGACGGAGCAAAAGCAGCTCAAAATCTAAGGATTCACCGTTCAGCGATGAAATATGATGGTACGATGGTTCCTCTTTTCACACTCCCCAGCTCGGAGCACCAGCAGCCCCTCCTGCAGCAGGACCACGGCACCACACTCCCATTTCACATGGGGGAAATATAATAAGGCAGTGGAGCAGCAGGGATTTGGCGTGGACCGTCCTGTTGGGGAGGGGATGGCCCTGCCTCCCCGGTGCCCGTTTGCTGTCCCGATGCTACACGGCGTTTGCCAGATGCGGGCTCTCGGCAGGGCAGGCAGCCAGCGGGCTATATTTAGCAACAGCAACAAAACAGGCAGCGGAATCAGCTGACTGGAGGCAGGGAGCCTGATGCTCGGGTTAGTTTTAGACAGCACATATTCTGTCCTGAAAACAGGGAGGCAGAGAGCAGGGGAGAGACGTGGGAGCCGGGGGAGCTGAGAGCCGCCCATCCCTCTGCACCTGGCAGCGGCGCAGGTAAGGGGAGGACATCGCAAAAGCTGGGATCCGGAGGTGGGCTGTGTCCCAAATATTGTTGGGATGGACCCAGGATGGCCACAGCCAGCGATGCTCCAGGCATGACTGGGAGGGGAGGCCGCAGGACAGGGGGGTCATGGGCGGGAAGGTGACCTTGGCACTGTGTGGTGCCCGAGGCGAAGGGGATCGCACTCGGGCTGGAACCAATCCATCCCATCGGAAGAGTTTTACTGTAAATAGGTAATTTAATTTCCTTCCGGAGGAAGGGCATGTTATCAGGAGTTAGTTAACAATTAGCGCTATCGTAAGTTAACATGACATTATCTCAAGCATCCGGTCACCCCCTCGACACCGGGGTCAGAGCAGGGCTGGGAGCTGACAGTGCCGAGCTCGGGCAAGGGGTGGGAGGGAAGGTGGAGGAGCAAGCCGCCTTCTTAATGCTTGAAGAAATGAGAAGAAAGGAGCAGACAGGATAAAGAAAGGGAAATTAAAAGGTCATAAGGTTTAAAGCAAGTGTCTCCTGCTCTCAGTGCAGCAAATCTCAGCTTGGCTGACTTTACGAATAGCACCCGAGATGGAAACCAGTAAAAGGCAGCAGCCGCTGGGGGAGGGATGGAGACCCTGCGAGCTCTACCCTGGGCTCGGCGCGAGCTGCTCACTTGCGCTCCGTACGTGATCCGCAGCTTGGCAGGGAGGTTCAACAAAGCCAGATTTATTTCCAGTAATGACAAGCAAGGCACTAAAATAGCTAGCAAAGCACTTTTGTGTTTAATCACACAACAAAGCTACATTGTGTCAGCAGATTATTCACATACAAATTCCATTGGAGGGGGATAGTGAAAAAAAAAAAAATTGATCCAGGCTATGTGGTCATTTCTGCCAGAAGGGGAGATAAGCAAAGCACAGGGGAGAGTATTTTGAGAGAAAAAAAAAAAAAAAAAAAAAATCAGTACAGTTTGCAAACATTGCAACATGAAATATTTGTAAAAAAAGATTTACCTGACTAGTGGGAGCAGTTTGATGGAAAACCATCCTGAAAAGAGTTAAGGACAACTATTTGAATATAAAGGACATGAATTAAATCCCTTTGACTCTACATAAGCATTCAGGGAAGGACTTACCACTCCATAACTACATTTATGAACTGCTGGCAGAGACGAAAATGAACGCGTTTGTACATTGTCACCTACAGCTTCTCGAAGAGATCAGCAGTAATGTCACTATTTCCGTGATGCTCCCCATGGGAGTAGGTCCGCTCCTCTGCTGTTGAGATCAGCTCTTACCTCTTCAGACACAACCTGAAGTCAGAGCCCTGTTACAGCGAACAGACCAGCCGAGTATTGAATAAGGAGGGTAGTTGGTCCCTTGCTGACACAACCCAGAGAGTGAGGCGAGCTGGTGCACCTCCGTCACGCTGCTCCAGCTGCTGACCTGACCCCTTGCATTGCTTCAGAAGGGGGAACCGTTGCTGATCCCTTTAATGAACCTTTTATTTTCTACTGCACTTAATCACTTGGCTTCTTTTGTATATGCAGGCTCTTTATGAAGCCATGGATATAAAAGTACTGCCAGCAAACTTTTAAAATGCAGTTTCTGTAAACACCACTCTTTGCCAGAAGAAAACATGAGGTGGCTCAGGTAGCATGGACTTCACAGAAACAAGCTCAGAATTCCTTTACCTGGCTTTCACATGCTGATCATGTCTGGTCTGTTCTTTGCAGCCATGGCACCCCGGATAAGACTGAGTCTTTCAAAGCCTCTCCCAACTATACGTGAAACTCATGAGGAAGCGATGGAAGATTCAACCAGCAACCTGAAGCGGACTGGAAGCACTGCAGCCAGCCCAGACTCGTACTCCAGCGACGATTACATTCAATCCATCTGCCACCTCGCCAGACCCACCTTCCCAGGCCTTCCTGAAAGCATCCGTAAGGTTCAGGACAGAAAAACCCTGAAGACCCTTGACAACAGGTCATGGTCTCCATTCCTTAGGGGATCACAGCAGGAAACATCAAAATGTAAATTGACTAATTTCATCTCAAATGTGGTGCCGCTGGGAAAAGTCACACCTGCAGAAGCCAACTTCTGGTCCAGAGAGGACCCCCTGGCACAGATTTACACCCATGCAGGAACGCTCTGCTCCTCCAAGGCTTCTTCATATGGTAAAAGCTCCAGCACTGGTTACTCACAGTGCAACTCTTCCTCTCCAAACAGTGAACTTCATCCCCCAACCACAAAAGAAAAAGCCACAGGGAAACCCAATTTGCCGCAAATGTTCAGTTTTCCAAGGCTTCCCTCCCCAAGACCAGTGCAGAAAGAAGCAGTCTGCTCAGAGCTGAAGTATCCCAGAAAAGATGAGGGAGTAGTTTTAGGGAGTAAACAGAGCCAGAAAGAAAGTGGCTCTGCGTTCATTACCGGTGAAGAGCCATCACCGTGCTCAGCCAGAGGGAAGCTGCTGGGAAACCCAGTCTTGCACTGCCCTGTAAGAAAGCAGAGTTGTTTGTTCAATACAGCAGACACTGATGAAAAAGAAGGGCGAGAGACTTCTGAATGTGACAAAAATGTAACAGGTGATGTCCCCACTAAGCAGAGATACTCTGAGTGCTTCCAGGTAGCTAAAAAAGCCGTGATCCATAACTGGATTTCAGAGCACAGATGCGTCTGGAAAGAAGCAAAGGTAAAAGCTTGTTTGCTCCCAGCCATTGCTGAAGTGTGAAGAAGTAGCTGCTCAGAATAATTTTATTCACAAGAAATAACCACCCTGTGCTCTAGAAGCTCTCCCCAGACTCCTTACACAGAAAACGTGGCTTGAATGTGCATGCAAGTCAGGTAGACTTTTGTGACCCATCCTATCCCTCATCAGTGGGCAAAGGGACCATTCAGAGTCTCATCCAGTAAGGAAACAGCAACTAATTCTCACTTTGGAAAGGCGACGGATCATAAAGCATCTCCCCCCACCTATTGCCCAGAACTGCCCTGAGCATGGAGAAAAGCTGGAGAATAGAACCCCCACCGGTTCTGGAGGAGAAGAGATCTGCGGGAACATCAAACTACTGGTGTTTTACAGCAAACGCCAAACAGCCAGATGTCGCTCACACCTGGGTACAGTTATTCTGAAAGGAATGTTTTGACCAATGTTTGGACAGGACTAAACGTGCTCTCTCTGACATATACATTTATCAGGAGACCCATTACAGATCACTGTGTCAACACCAGAATGCCACTGGATAGGTCACCTATTAGTGCAGTACCATGAAGAAGTATCTTCAAAAAAAACATAAGAAGTCTTTTATAAGGATTTGCTAGAGGGCAGCGTGGAGAATATTAAAACTCCTCTGGGTGGGGATTTTCCTCTTGCTTACCCTGGCGCAACTGTTACCTTTACCCTTGGCAGGAGGAGAGCAAGGAGTCAGTGTTGCGGCTGTCGTGGAGCTGTGACAACCTGCGATGCCAGCTCTAAAGAAACCAGATATCACGCTGGTCTCTGCCCTGTCGCCCCCACACCAGCCAGGCTGCGCAGCCGTGGGCACCCACCGAGTTTGGTGCTGGGGTGCAGGAGCCCCAGGAGCTCACACGCAGCTCTGCAGGCTCAGCGGCACGACAAGGAGAGCAGCTTTGGCTGAGGGGCAGCCTGGGGATGCTGGGCTGGTGTTCACAGGACCTGAATGTAAAATAATAATTTCTGGGTTTCCCTTCATATCTGTGCTTCTGTATTCTCACCTACCTGACCATGCTCAATGACGCTGACTGTGCTTCGCCTGCTGCTGTGAGATGGAAACATGAAAAAAAGACATGTGCATGTTGTGACCATCCAGCACATCACATATATAAAACAATTCAGTTGATGTTAATGCTACATGGGATGTCTGTAGGAAGAGAAGCATTCCCGTATTGCTGTGAGATCCCGACGCGGTGTGGTGAGTACATGGCCATGGTCATCCCTCGCTGCTGCATGGAGACATCTCCATCCAGAGAAACGGTCTCCTGCAGTCAGGACAACCTCACACACCTGCATTTGGTACAGCACTCTCCGTAGCCACCCAAGAGAAGTAGGCGAGAAAACTGCAAAGCAAAACTAGCATAATTATCATTACTACTACTAGGAATAAATCTTTTGGCACAGAGGAGAGCAGAGGGACCAGGCTGTTTGTTCAACTGCAGCTAAGGTGGGAAACACCATTGGAAAGCTGCAATTATAAAAATGCTCATAAGCAATTTCTAAACCACCCTCAAGCAGACTAAATCAGAAGGCAGCTTCTGCTCGGTACCAACATGACAGTAAATACACTCAAGGATCAAAAGGTGAGCATATTTGAGCTTCTCGTTCTCACATCTCTTACCTCAAATATTTTTTCTCCTGTTGAAACTCATTAGCACTGTGGAGCTGAGCTGCTTCTCATCTTCGTTTTTGAACTAACCACACAGCAAGAACAAAAGTGAAGGCAGCTCCAGCATTTATTAGAGCTGACGGAGAGAGCCGAATCGGGGAGGTGCCAGCCCACTCTGCCTCCTCCGCATCTTTGCCTTCCTTCTCAGGTTAACGCTGGGATTTAAGCGATGCTTGTCCTCATTGCCCTGCTGACATTTTAATTTCTCTCTGTGTGAATATTTATGACACTAATGCCTAGCAAGTCTTGTGCCAACTGCATGTATCACTGCTTTTGACAGAGAAACCAAATAAAACCGTTACATCGAGCTGCTGTTTCCATTACTGCAGAACCACAGGTGATTATTTTCAGTGCAGGGCCTGTCCACAGCACATGAGCTTATGCCTTTCCACCCAAACACCCTCTCACCCCAGCAGGTCACCGACAGAGCCAGCTCCCAGGCTCTTTCCCTATACATTTAATACCTTGCAAAGCTTTTCCATCTTGTCAGGGTCAGGCCTTCTGTGCCCAGAAGCCAGGCAACTACAGAATCACAGAATCACACAGAATCACACAGAATCACACAGAATCACAGGGGTTGGAAGGGACCTCTGGAGATCATCTAGTCCAACCCCCCTGCCAGAGCAGGGTCACCTAGAGCAGGTTGCACAGGATGGCGTCCAGGCGGGTTTTGAATATCTCCAGAGAAGGAGACTCCACCACCTCTCTGGGCAGCCTGTTCCAGTGCTCTGCCACCCTCAAAGTAAAGAAGCTTTTACAGAACAATTGCTTCTCTTAAATCCAGCCATGCTGTGCACCAGCAGGTTCCTCTGGGACAAGCGCTATAGCTAAAATATTCATTCTCATGGCAGAGGCACGAAAGGGCCCTCACACCTCACTCCTTTGGCAGCTGATGCCCAACACTGATTCCTTCTCAGCTGCCACCTAATCTTGCGAGTCTCTAAAACCCTGAAACACATCAACTCTTCCAGCAGAGCTCCCTAGAGATCCAAAACCTGCAAGCAGGGACCAGAGCATTGATGTGCTGCGTCCGACGGAGAGCCCAGCCACGGGGCTCACAGCTCGGCCATTCCTGCTGCTCCTGGCTCTCCAAATATTTCAATACCCGGAGCAAAGAGGTGCAGGAGTGGGTTAGAGCAGCAACTCAGGACACCCTGGGAAAAGCCCCCAGCTCCTTTTACGCAGGACAGGGAACAGAGCCATGGTCTACGGGACTGGGGCGAATGGCAGGGCTGGGCTGAGGGCTGGGGGGCGTTTATAAGTGCAGCAGCGGTTCCAGGTTTGCTCAGCAGTAGGCTGCTACGTGTCTGTGGAGCACTAGGTGTTCTTTAGCAAAAACTGAGGTTCTCCTCAAGCAAGTGGGTTTTGTGTGGAGCCAAAGCTGCTGGGATGCAGCAAAGAGGGGAACAAACAGAGGTAGGATGGGGATGCTGGGGGGCTAGGAGGCACCCTTCAGGTTTCAGTAAATCCTATTTTGAAAAGCACAGCCCTCACCTTCTTCACCATCGCCTTTGTGGGGAACGAGCACATCAGCCCCTGGGAAACCACTGGGCAATTAACTTTCACAGAATCATAGAATCGTTTAGGTTGGAAAAGACCTTTAAGATCATTTAGTCCAAGCATTGACCCTACTCTACCAGGTCTGCCACTAAACCATGTCTCTAAGCACCACATCTACACGACTTTTAAACACATCTAGGGATGGTGACTCAACCACCTCCCTGGGCAGCCTGTTCCAATGTTTGCTGCAACAGTTCCAGGGATAAGGCAGTTTTGCAGCCGTGCAACATCAGCCACCTCCCGCAGGTGCACGTTGGGCCGGCTCGGCTCAGCGCTGGCATGAGGGGCAGCCCCTTTGCCCACTGCTGCCGGCGTCGGCTGCTGTAACAACCCTGCTGCTCCCCTGCCACCGAGGGCTCCCCATAAGGTGACCAAGAGCTGCCGAGGGAGCCTGGAGTCCTACCAGAGGAAAATAAACAGGATGCATCTGGATGGGGTGACATGGCGTGTAGTTATACAGCACTCTTCTCCCTGTTCCCCTCTTTGGTGACTGTACTGCCCCATGGATGTACACCCAGGGCCATTGGGAAGTGCTGTCCCTCTTTCCCTCCAGACAAAAGAATGGTTGAGGAATCACCAGTTGGAATAAACCTGCAGAAGTGCTCCCAGACAAGAAAGAGTACCTTATCTAGGAATTTAGGTCACAGAGTGAGATAAAAGCCATGTTGCTTCCATGGCCAATCTCATGGCAGCCTCTGCATTTGAAGTCACTGGCAGAAAAACCTCGTTTATTGCGATCATCAGAACTGCCGAAGGGATTTGGATTAATTTGAATGGGGAATTGGTATCCAAATCCCAGTGGCAGCTTTCAGTCTCAGCCTTCGCAACCAGTTCACAAGCAATCTGTGGGCTAACGTGCAATTTTGCTTGCCTGATCACGCAGCCTTTTACCACTGCAAACAGTAAATGCGTTTAGACACAGAAAATCACAACCAGAATTTACAAACCAGAGACAGTGAGGTAGAAACAAAACTGTCCCACTCTTTCCTCAAATGCTTGTCTTTTAAATGACAAGGATGCCCATCATCTCAAACCAAAGGTGAGGAAGCAACGGCTCTGTGAGCCTCGCTAATGGGGTCTCATGATTAGACCTATACAATGCAGAAGCAGCTCCGAAACTCTCCCAGCAGCCACAGCACACGGAGACCCTTATCCATGGCAGCAGGGGCCTCTCTCTGCCAACACGTACAGCCAGGAAGACAGATGTTGATCTGAAACTACAATATGAGCCAGCCCAACATGATTACAGACAGGGGTAGGTCACGAACGGGTCTCTCTCAGTGAGGGAACATAATGACCGGAGACGAGCTGGAGCAGATTTAAGGGCTGCACAAGAACAGGGAGATGCAGGAGGCACGTGAGTGAGGTTAGCAAAGGCAGTTTCTAAAAGCATCTTTAAATGTGAGCTCTGAAGTTAGGATAAAAGCAGCTATTTATGTTTTAAGAAAAAATCCAACTCTTCAAGCTCAGAGAGAACACACGGTGCCTAATTTATGGGGATCAGACCCAAGCCCAAGGCAGAACACGGGGTCCCTCTACTTAAAGCAGAGGCTTTGGGGATGGTGCATCAGGCTTTCCCCGTGCCCTGAAGTGCCTGCAATTGGGCCTAATTGCTTACTGAGGGCATATTTTAATCAACTTTGAGCCTTCCTAGGTGGAGAGTAATGATAAATGGTGCACAATGAAGTTAAACTGCATTTAGCGACTAAGCAGGAATCCCTTAGCTTTGAACAAAAACCTCGTATGTCCCATCAGCAACGTGATTAACGGTGAAATGTTTTGCATTTGCAGCTGTAACCACAGGCAGAAGAGAGGTCTGAAATGATGTCTGAAAGCTTTTCTGCTTCTATTTGGAGAGTCAGATCATTCAAGCACAGCTCTCTGCCTTGCTCACCAGAGCCCACACGTGTTTTTGTGGCTGGCATCACTGATGTGGGCCACAGTTGACAGCAGTGATGACTCCTGAAGCACCACATCTTGGGCTTGTGGCCTTCTCCCATGCTTTGGGATTCGCAAGTGTAACTTAATTTGCCTGGCACCAGCTAGAGCTGATGCAAAACACATGTTGTGTAAATACAGATATAATGTTCCTGGCAATGGCAGCCTTCCTGGAATCAGTGCTCCTGGAGACAGCACTTCGGAGGACTGTTGTGAGGAGCTGCAGAAAAACTGGGCATTTTTGGAATACCATTTAGTTGCTACATAATGTTTGACCAAATGCCACTTAAAATCAAAGGGAGCCCCTAAGTGTTTTGGAATGGGCTTATAATGGGAATAATTTTCTGCTGCATTTAAAGCACAGATTTCTAATAGCAGCTGATGAGGGAAATCAAATTATTAGTTTATTTATTTGTCTGTGTTAGCATTTTGTCAACCATTTCTTGTCCTTTAAATTAATCCAGCTGAAAGCCCATCAGCCTGCTGTGAGCTTAGCAAAAACCCTGTGTTAACCACAACCTTTTATCTGACTGCACTGCACACGACTTGCAGTGACTTTTCCCCTCTGCAATCAGCAAGTCTCTGTTCTGCAAAGCCGGGTGGTCACGCAAGGTGAAAGCAGAAGTAGCCAGCAGGGAGCCTGCCACATCTCATCTGATGGTGGAATATGACATCTGCAACTTGAGTTTAGCTGAATGTTTTGTTATTTTCCCCTTGGTCACAAGCATGTAGGAGAGAAAATGGCTTCTGGTTTATACCAGCGGTGCTGGGCTGCAAGTTTTATATCTTTCCAACTCACTGGAGGGAGCATCGGGTGGAGCTAACCTGGCTCATGGCTCAGCTTCAGAAGAGGTAGATGCCAAATCTCGAGCGTCTGAACTCCAAAGCAATTACACGAGAAATATCAACTTTGCTCAAGATGCTCTTCGCGTTTCCCCTCAGCTCATGCTATAGAAGTATCAAACTGCACAGAACAAACTGTGATGTTTGCTCGCAGATGCCCTTCGTGGGTTAGTAATGCCACCTGCCCGCCAGGTCCTGTTCAGCTGGGTGCCGTACGAACACAGGGAGAGCAGCCATCCCCGACCTGCTGAGCCTATGAGCCGTTCAAACCTCATTAGTGAGATTAGCTGGGTGCTTCAGAGTAAGGCTGATTTGCACAAAGAGCACAGGAACCTGAGCGCGGTCCTCAGAGCAGAGCCAGTGCTGTTAGTCAAAAATATTCCTGGTCTTTAGGGTAAGCAAATATAAGCACAGCTTTGATCATGCCCAGTTTTGAATCCAGAAACACCCAGGTCCTACTCAGGACCCCAATTTAAGGACAGATGGATGTCTGAGCAGCTGACGCTGCGGTTAGCAGCAATTTGGCAGTGATGGCAAAACAAGTTTCGGCTCCTGCCCAGGCAGAGCCGGTACGGCCAAGCTGGAGAAGCTGCAGCTGGGGCTCTGCTGCCGCCCCCAGACCTGGTTCAGCCCCAGCACTCCCTGAAACATCCCAGCGTCACTTCTGTGAGGTGCTACGAGGTGACACACAGCACGGCCGAGGCGCCGTGACGTCCAAGCTGCTCAGTAGACATGTGGCTTTCCTCCCCGTGCGGCTGGTGCGAGGCAGCCCCAGCCCTCGAGGGATGGCAGCACAGCCTGGCCCTCGGATGCCGGTTGCTGCGTAGACACTCGACGCTGCCTCTGCTCTAAACCCAGTTTGTTGGAACAAGGGTACACGGATGGAAAATTAAAAGTAGAGGATTCAGAGAGAAAGCACCAGGCCTTCTTGCTGTGCAGGGTCAGCTCCTGGAATTAATTGCTGCAGGATGCCAACAAGATAAAATTTAGCAGGATTCAAGAGAGGATTAGACAGCCCTGTGATCAGGAACATTTGTGCAACGCTAACTGGGTCAAAGAAATACAAGAGAAATTAAGCGCTGTGCTTCCCTGAAGGGCTGAGCAGGTACCAGCTGGATTTAAAACACATTCCTCCCCGCCTCCTCTTCTCAATCTTTTTACATGAACAAGCAAATAGCAGGATCTATTGCAAAGTCTTCTCTCTTTCCTTAGAACAATAAAGCATCTCCTGCTCTAGGAAGTCCCCGAGAGCCACAGTGATGACTGGTCCCTGGTGTGGTGAAACACCCTCCCCTTGTAATTTTAAAGATAGGAAATGGAAGTTTAAACTTCTCTGCTGCCTCTACGCTTCAGATAAAAACACTTATTAAGAAGAGAATGAGCTGCACAATAAACTGGCTGCAGATAAGCCAGTTGGGTCTCCACCCTGAAACACTTTTCTAAACATAATTAACCAAATTAATTATTTAACTATATGATAGCATCAATCAGAAAAACGTACAGGGGTAATAGCTGAATCCAAAAGCCAAGACTAGCAGCATCATAGGGAAGTGTCAGGGGGCAATGGTTTCTACCACTAAAGAGAGGTGAAGAAATTGGGTCTTGCTGCAGGTAAGCAAACCAAAAACCCCAGTGAAACACGGACATCAGTCTTCAGTGGGCAAATACACACTAGCTGCTCCATGGAGGTAGCTCCTGGAGGTAGCTACCATGGAGGCAGTAGCTGGCAGCTGGGGCGCCCAGTATAATCTTTTCCAAAATTTTCTTTTTTACTAGAAAGATGCTGACAAAAATCTATAGTCTTTGCACATTTTTCTGACACCGTAAAAATGCTCCTGGCACAATATGCCAGAAGGCACGGAGCACCGCGTGTGACAGCAAGGGTAGTAAAACCCACTCCAAGCTCATCTGTTCAGTTGATTAAATTTCACTGTCTTCAACAAAAGGATTCTGAGAGAAATGTCTCACTAAGCCTAATGCTGGCAACAGAAAATTACCTGGTAGTCTCAGTCCAGAAGTAGAAATCTTTGGATTCTGTGCCCAAAGACAAAACCTTCTTCTTACGGTAATATGGGATAGAAAGGAAAACATGTCAGCCTTTAAATATCATCCCATCAGGCTTGGCAGAAATTTGGCATGCCCATTGCCTTCGAAATTTTGGTATTTGAAAATAAGGATGAAAACAACTGCTGCCAAAATTGCCAAGGAAACAAACCCTCCCCAAACCCCCCCACCAAATTCTGTTGCATCCAATGCCATTTGGTCAATTCTAGCGATTTCATTTCCAAATGATGTTCAAACTGTTTTGCAAAATTGTATTGCGTTTCCCATTTTCCTTACTGCTTGCTCTTCTGGGAATAGCAATGCTTAATAGGACCTGTCAGAACTTTGTCAGACCCTGAGGCATGGTGGGGCCGTGAGGACCCAGCTATCAGACAGAACTCTCTAATTGGCATTTATTAGAATTCTTTCCTTTCTCATTAACAGCATCAAGGGCTACCTTTACACGGCAGTTTGTCACACGTATCTTTTCTTTTTCTGGAGAAGTGTTTCTTACTTGGATCATAATAAAACAGTTGGACTATAAGATTTTACTGCTCCTGGTACAAGCACTTACATTCCGATCCGCACTAGCTCCCAGGCTATTTCAGCTCCACTGTACTTCGACAGACAATACAGACATCTGTATCTTTATGGATCCGGGCCTTTGCAGACATATTTAAGGAGCCACTGCTTTCAGAATCTTAGAGGATTTTTAAAATCACTATGAAAACAAAGTGCTGCACCACACACATTTCTCCCACGGGGGACAGAGGAGGAAACCAACCCACCTGACAGACTGAAGGCACATTGCTCGACCTGCTGTGAGAGGTACTCCAGGCAGGACACGGCCACCTACCCTTCTCATAGCCTTTGACCTACCTGAATGCAGAGCAATCGCACCCTCGTGATGCTCCTCCCACAAGCTTCGCCTCCCGGGAGGTGATGCTCACCTGCAGGAAACGAGGGAGCAGAAACAGCCGAGGAGCCTGAGCTGGGGACCACAGGTGTCACCCGCTCTGCAGTCTGGACACCCTGAACCTTCAGCAAGTTACTGGCTTTTTGAGTTATTTTTGCATTCTGTAGAATGGGAATGATGCTTACTTAGAGGAAGGAGGACTTGTAAAATCAGCCAAACCTGTAAAAGAAAATAATTTTATAGAAACAGATTTTTCACAGCCAGCAAAGAATTGCAGTGGTAAAAGAGGAGCATGTGCTGCTGCAGCACTGGGTGGGTTCTTCCTCTTTATTCACTTCAATAGTTCCTATAGGACATGAGTAACACCAGGACAAACGTAATGACAAGGGTGGCTACCTACTGAAGATGATGTAACTAGATGAAACCGCAGTTTTCACACTGTCAAATGTGAAAGATTAATGAAATTGTACAGCCATGCCAAAGACTCAGGACTGGACCCAGCAAAACATATAAACCCAGTTCAGCGGAATGTGAATTCCTGTGTTTGGTGCTGCAGGTCAGACACTCACCCTCCCTGCCTGCGGTGGTTCGGTGGGTTAGGATAGATCTCAGAGAAGACAGTTTGTTCTACATGCACATGTGGTAACTTCATTTTTCATACTCCTGGAATATCTGTTTCCCCAGTGAAAGCCCAGTGGAGTTAATGGAAAATTTCCTGTTGCCTGTCTTGGGCCGAGACCCAGATTTCTACCTTTTGTTCATCTCCCTCCTCCCTCACTGGTCCCTGGATGAAGGATTCCACCTAAGGGAGAAAATGTTACTTAGAGTAATCCCAGCCCTTCCCATAGTCTATTACCTAAACTTACACCAGAACTACTCCTAGTTTAATACGCGCAAGCGTTTGCAGGGATAGCCCACACTAATGCAGAGGTACAGCCTCTCAGGGAGGAGCTAAGGAAGGATAAACCTTCAGCTCTTTTACACACTGTCTTAAAATGCTGCAAAGGGAATGAAAACACTCCTGAACGGAGAAACCGAAAATCAAAACGCACTTTGAAGAATAAGCATGTTTGTCTTGCTCCTACCTCACTGGGCGATGCACCTAGACTTCTTATTGAATATAGTTGCTATTATTCTCTGGAAAACTCACGACCACACCGAGGCAAAGGAAGCTCAATCTTCAGAGGTGTGAACCAAGACAGGTATTAAATATCTCCATTTGCTCCCTTTGCATGATAACCTGTAAGTTGTATTTCTGAGATTTCAGCAGCAGCTCTTCCGTGGATCGCAGCATATGCCCCACGACCCGCGTGAGTTAACAAGTCTAACAAGAACTGGCTTTGCAGCATCCCAACGCCACCAACCACACTGACTGTGAAGCACTCGTGCGTCCCATGGGAGCCTGGCTCATGTCCCCACAGATCCCAGAAAACAACGAAACGAGAGGAAAAGGGGTAGCCTCGCCAAGTAATGGCTGTGTTAGAAGCAACAGCCCTGTCCTGGGGAACACCACAGTGCCAGACACGATGTCAGGCAGGATGCTTCCCTTCACCCCACGCTGCTCCTGAGAGCAAGCCGGTCGCAATTCCTTACAGTCTCCTCCCACAGTGCTTTATCTGGGAGCGGTGGGAGGGGAGCAGGTGGTTAAAAGAAGTCCTTGTGCATCTCTAGGCTTTCCCCCATCTAATCTGTGTCTTGGTGGTGTCTTGCTGCCAGGGTCAGCAAAACCAGCACGTAGCATAGTTCAGGTTGTCAGATAAAACACGGCTTAGCCCCCTTGGCCAAAAAGCAGACTATTAACTGGTATGCTGTTTTTTGAAAAGGAAGAAGGGAAATAAAATCAATAAATCCAGCCTCTGAAGAGCTATCAATACCATTAGCCACAGTGGAAGAACTGCCGTTAATTCACTATTGGCACCCAAAGGGAGCAGTCTGTGCCTTGAACTAGAAAAACCTAGAAAAAAAAACCCTAGAAAAACTAAACTGACTCAAAAAAAAAAAGCGTGCTATGAACAATTAGGTGAAGCTTAGATCTTTGCGATCATTAAAACCCAGCAGGAGTATATATATGGTTTTATTTTCTCTAATGTATATTTTTTACACTAAACATTTAGCAGTTTTAAAAGAAATGAATACTGTCCAGTTACACACCAGGAAGATTTAACTAGAATGTACCTTCCTATCTTTTAAAAAATTGATAATCTGTGAGAATACTAGGTTTATTTTGGAGTAGGAAAATATTCAAATACACCAAAGGTCCCTATAGCTTAATTAGCTTTACTGCTTTCTATGCAAACAGAGTGAGCGAGCATTTAGAAAGCCAACAATTAGTGCCTCTGGGTTAGGAGGGGAAGATGAAAAGCAAGAAAGTAACCAGAACACTCACCTTTAATGAAGTACAGCTTCTCCCAAAAGGTCACCTGATGTACCTTGCATAATCGTGCCCTTTCCATTTACCTTTTTCTCAGTTTCTCCTGCTTCCCTCTCTCTCTTTGGACCCAATTCTGGATGGTTTACAGCTCCTCTGCTCTATCCTTAGCAATACAAAAGAAATGCCACACAGTCACCTGCACGGATTTGGGACATTCCCACCCTATAAGGCACAAACCCAACTTTGTACTATCACCGAAGAGTCACTGGACATGGGGGTACGACAGAACAGTAACTAGGAGTCTGGCCAGAGTGATTTTGTATTCAACTATATTAAAATAGCTGTTGTTTTTACTGCAAGTTAAGGAAAGACAAATTTTATCCTACCTGGCTTAGGATGACAGGGCACAAGCTCAACTCACGTCTTTGAGTGAGAGATGCTATTTTCCATATACTCTCTCTGGACAGGACTCCAGGCTCTCCATGAATTTTAGCACAGTTTTCCTACGGATAGATATCCCAATACTTACATGCCAGGTTAGCAGGTATTATTTAAGTGCTGAAAAACTCCAATTTGGAACCATATGACAATTGCACTCATCTTAAAACATAGCATTAAGTAGACTAAATGCAGCAAGTGAAGGTCCTAAAATTATTTTACCATTGAGGATGAAGTAGGTCATTTTCATTCCCATCACAATAGCTGGATTTCTAAAGTCAATATTTAATTGGCATGGACATTACCAGACCAGCTGTCACCACTGGAAAAGGTTCGTTCCTGTGCCTGAATTCTCACAAGCACTCTTAAGAATAATTCTACAAACCCTGCTTTCTGGATGGCACTCTCAAATGTGTTCACGCTAACTGTGCACACGAAGCCTGTGTTACACGCACCATCTAGTGGCAAGACTGCAAACGTGATGGTGGGAATTAACATCTCACCCCTGAGACAGAACCAAAGAGAAATCATTGCTGAAGTCTGGAATGGACTCATCACTCCGTTGGGGACTTAGAGCTGCTTCAAGACAGCAAATTTTAAAACTACAAATAAGCTGAAGACTCTAGGGCGTGTGGTATTCATGGAAACGCTGAACTAGATCATTTCTTTCAAAGCAAAGCAGTGCCAACATACTGAACGCGAGCTCTGACGAGACACAGGGGTGCCAGGGAGATGTTGTGTGTGCTTCGGTGCTTTACACAGCAAGTGTGCTCAGACTTCTTATGTTTTCCACTGCTAGTGATGGGAACATCATATAAAACATAAGAGTCTGCATTGTTACGCATACACTCTGATACAGAAGAACCTCCCCCCTGCAAGAACACGGTATTAAAATAAATTAAGGACAAGAGTTAGCTGAATCTCATTCCTAAAAAAAGATGTAAGAAGTCTTTGCTTTGTTCCCATTCTACGGTAAATTAATGGAATCTTTGAATCCCTTCCCACTGTCAGACTCCAAGTCTACTTTGGCCTTTCTGGGACGGGGCCGAAGAGGAAGGAAGGACGTGGGGTCTACTGGACACAGACCAAACCTGTGGACCCTCCACTGCACAACTGACCTTACTGACCGACTTGGGAAGGTCAGAAGATGGCCAGATACGAAGACATCAGGTTGAGATCTGAGTAGGCTTGGACACGTTTTCCACAGACTCTGGAGCCATTACGCACCAGGACTTCACTCTGCAATCCAAACCCAAGTGATTCAAGTAGCTTTCAAGTCTGCAGATCTACAAAGTCAGAGTAAGTACAGGAAAGTCCTTCTGGGAATATCCAGTTTCTTATATGCATCTATTTTACCCCTAACACACTTTGCTCATTTTGGCCGTATGTGCAAGTCTTCAGGAAAAGCTTTAGGAATTAAGTTAAAATATGAATTAGACTTCAAGAAGGTTTGAAACAGATATTGGATTTATTGGTCAGCTATGAGTAGGAAAATACATTGGTAAAGAAAAAGAAGACCCTGTATATAAATATAATACTAACTAGTTAAAATTTGACCAAGAAGAAAGTTCCACTGAAGAGAACAGTAAAAGCCCTTGTTTACCATCAGACCATATTCAGTTTCCCATTTATCTTATTGAAGAGCTGCCTATAGACAAATGCAACATTCTTTGAGCTTAGTGCAGATAATGTGCTGGTTTTTGTTACACGAATGGTAAACAAGAGTTAGTCCAGTGCATTACACATTATACAGAAGTACTGTGAATAAAGACTAAGATATTCTATTTTAGACACTACTTAAACATACCAAGACACTTAAGTATTACAAATTTATGCAACCAAAAGAAAAGAATAGCAGTTAACATACTAAAAAATACTGTGTCTGGCTGGATGAAAAAGGCTTGCTACTTAGGCGGTTAACTGAATTTTTTAAAGTTTTACAGTGTAATTAGTTCCCCCCCCCCCCCAACTTGTGTTATGTTAAAAGCAGTAACTTGTGGTATTAGTCTTGTACTCTAATCAATTCCTTTAGTTAAAGGTATATTTCAATTTACACTTTGACACCCAGAATTCTTGGTAAATGTAAATAAAACTAGACAAGATATGGCTGACTGTACTGTGAGTGGAAAAAAGCCTGGTCTAACCTAAATAAATCCTTTCAACCCCAAGGATGTTCTGTGACTTTTGCTATATGTGCTTTTACAACAAGAACACTGAAGGTATGTTATGGCAACACCCAAATCCACCTCGAATAAAAATATTGCAAATAACCATTTTGTGTTAAAAACTATGAAGCAAACATTTTGATTTTGTGAAGACACAGTTTATTGCCTTATTCTATGTTATAGCTGGAAATTGAGACTTTTGAGTTAGATTTGTTTGACACAGGAATATATTTTCTTTGAAAGATTGTTTGACAAAGTTTATCTCAGCTCTGTTTTGGTGCCATCTGGTCTTTCCCTATATTCAAAATACTTCTCCTCCTTCAGCCCCCGAGTCATAGCTGCAGTCCAGTTAAAACCCAGTGAAGTCAAAGGAGTGTCTTCAATGTATTCAGTGGGTTTTCACTTGGGACCTGATGGACTAATATAAAAGCTGGAGGAAACAGTTATTTAAATGGACCCTTAAGCTGTAAGGTGACTAAGCAGGAACAGTTGTGTCTCCGAAAGCACAAGGGGCCACATTTTAACATGCTGTCATAAATTCAAATATTTAAGACTAAGCAATACAGGAGAACATGTATTGGATAAAGCTCAAACCTTTAGAATCTAACAAGTGCACTCAAGCTCCAGCATCTATTAAAGTAAATTATCCCCCTCTAAGAAATACAAAATGAGTAAGTGCTTCCCTTCCCCTTCTGTAAAGCTTTCTGGACTCATTACACAATCCAGATAATCAGAAAAGAAAAATAGTTTGCTCAGTTTGACAAGCTAAATTGGCTCATCACCACTGGAAATTGTCATGATGTACATTACCAAGACATCATTAAGGAAACATGAGTAAAACACCTTTTATTCACACTTTACAAAAAAACCCAAAAAAACAAACAGAAAAAAAATAACACTACGCATTAAGTCTACTACAGCAATACTACCAGCATTTCAATGTACTGATTATAAACTGGACATGTTTGGTGTTTTCACAACTAAAACCAAAACAAAATAACCCCAAGAGATCAGGTCCCAGACAAGGATTCAAGATCAAAATTCCTCCTATTGAAATTTTAAAATGTACATTTTACATAACCGAACTGTTTGCAGTTTTTACTTTCAGCTTTAAACAGAACGGTTGGAGCACACTTAGGTGCTGACTACTTTTCAATAAAATTTTGAATCATTATTACCAATCCACTCTCTTATATATAAAAATTCACAATATTTAGAAAGTTTTCTCTTACTGCTCAGTGTCCTTTTGCTTCCCTGCCCGCAGCTGAAACAAAAGCTGTTTAAGACCAAGCTCTCTAGCTCCATATTTTTATTTTTTATTTTTTTTACATTGATTATTCAAGTTGTATTAGTTTAAGGAGATGATAAATTCTCCCTTTTAGGATACAAATAGACAAGTTAAATTTGTAAGCTGTTACATACTTGGCTCCATGACACAAATGGCACTGAGGGTACACTACAACTTTAGTCTTGCTTGACACTTTAAAATAAGACTTGGTCACTTTAAAAAAATGATCTGAAGAATTGTCTTTGGGACCTGTATTGAAAATGCATTTATTTTACACTGCTTCATCAATAGAAAATGTAGGGTTGGGTTTGTTTTTTTTTTCTTCAAGGAATTATACTTTCTGAAACTGAGGAACACGCTTAAACAAAAGAGAATTCACATGATAGTAATTCTTAGTGGGAAAGACGGCACTGTGCAATGACACTGAAAGAAGCAGTGCATGGGTATTAGAAGCTAGAAACTGTGTACCCATAACCTGAACATGTTCAAAAAGTGTGATATTCAATGCTTCACAAAAGAAAAAAAGATGCCACAGCTTATACAAAAGTATCTTCATAAAATTTTCACAAGTGTTAACATTATTTAAAAAAATAAAAGAGGATGCACAGGCTCTCTCTGCATGCACAGGCAGTGCTAGTTGAGAACAAATTTAAGCAGGCACAGTGGAGATAGGACAAGTATTTAAAAAAGAAATGAAGAAGCTGTACACAAGTATCCCTAAATTTTACTTCAAAAGTTAGAGATGAGAAAAATATCTGAGTGTATACACATCAGCAATAACTTTCAATCCATACAGGTCTACTTATATTCACTGCTTAGCTTATCTGTTCTGCGAGAACTCTATGCTTTTCTTTTTTTTTTAAATCAGAAATAGACAGAGTGTATTTAGTTATCTCTGTAAGATATTAAGATTTTATAGGTTTGGATTTTAAAAGCAACGTTCTCAATTGAACATAAAAAGTAGTACAAAAGGGCTAACGAAACCCTAACAGTGCAAATCATTAGCAGAGAAAACCTGTGACAACCTCTTTTACAAGCTGGCCTTTATAACACATGAAAACAGATAAAAATTTAGCCTTAGTTTACAATACAATCATTTTCCAAATCTGATTTTTCTTTTTTTAAAGTACAAAATCTCATAAATCAGGTTTTCTGTTGTTCATATACAATCAATAAAGGCTAAATTCAAATTCTATATTTTACAAACAAGTCTGAAAAAGGAGGGAGTGAAGTACGGAAGAATGTTCTGTGGATGTTCCTACTGGCCTCAAAAAAGTAGTGCTACAGATACCTGTGCAAAGAGAATATACTGTATAACAATTCCCTATTTCAAGGCATGAAAATGTGACGTTGGATAAAAGAAACAGGAAGGTTAATTGTAACGTATTAAAGAAAGGTGCAAATGCACCAATCGCTGTTGAACAGTATACAAAGTATGTTGGGCTCAGAATTGTGTCTGTTGATAGCACCTGGCTTTTACTATGTCTTTAGCAAATAATTAGATTTAAGATTAAGATTATTAAGAAAAAAAATCCCTGTTGGCCATACCTCACTCCTCTATATTCAGATTTTACAATTGTACAAGTTAGATTGAGGTTGCCCTCTAAAATGTACTTGACTACCTCCTGCCAGGGAGATGGATTCCATTTACAGGAGGCAGGAAAGGCAGCAAAAGCTCCAGTTGTGCAAAAAGTGAGAAGTGGTCAGAAGGGATGAGTGGATGTGGACAACCACTTATATTGTTTTCTATTAACCAATGATGATCCAAAGGTCCAAGAATGCCAAGTATGTTTAGCTGAGGTTTAGAGTAGAAGATGTAGTCAATAATACCCTAAAATAAGAGAAAGAAAATCGATTATTAGTATATATTCTTGGCTCAAGTTATTGTTCCAAACAAAACACGAGCTCAGTATGACGAGTAAGTGAAATGCTACCATTCCTTCTCCACAGCACATCATCGGCTTTGGAGACTTCTGCTTCCTATACCCCATGGGCAGCTCAATATAGATTAGGAGAACAAAAGAAAAAGTATCACTTCTGCTCTGCTTCTGTGGGTTGTAATTTCCAACCTCCCACAAAGCTTCAAATCACATTCCTCTGATTTTGAAGAGGAAAAGAACCATCTTTGCTTCCCTGGGCAACGGAGCACTCTGTTTTCCAGGAGCGACATGGATTATCTCCTTGCAGTTGACAGCTTAAGTGCCCCTGTTGTCCGATTTCATTTAGCTTGGAGTATTAAAATACAGAATCTTCCTATTTACAGGGAAGGTTAGCAGCATCCCAATTCTCACAAATCTATTACAAGTTACTAACAAGAAAAAGGGAAATTTGGTTTCTAGGAGACTGAAGTGTTGTGCACTCTACTTTGCTATGTTTTAAATATAAACCTGGTGAATTTACTGTTAGCTACCCAAACAGATTAACTTCTTTTTTACACAATTTCATACAGCAAATCACATTAGTTAAACTTCAAAGTGGAAAACTTTTCCAAAATATCAGCCAGGTCTTTACCTTGAAGTCAAATGTGTAATTTGTATAAGGCATTAGACCATTCTCATAGGCACTCTTCAACTTGAAACCATGTGTAATTCTTCCATTTGTTGTTCCATTTTTTCCATTACAACTGAAGTTAGTAAGACTTTCATTGTATCTCAGTTCCTTAAAATCTTTGTGGTTTGTTTCCACTCCACCAGTGCTCAAGTACTCAACAACACCTATTAGGAGAGACACATACACACAAGAAGGTTATTAACAAGCATTCAGCAAATAAAAGCGTGTAGGTACTTCAAGTCATACGTGCAACTTTATGCTTTACAGAAGCAAAACCATAAACACATATGCAATACAGGCAGCAGTAGTTCTTTTTAAAAATTGCAAGACAATGTATATTTATGTCAAGAGCAAAGTCACCTAGAACAAAGTGACATGCTATGATTAGAAAAAACAAGAAAGTTAATAAGGAACAGACTGGGGGGGGATGGCAGGGTGGAGATGAAAAGAGTTGGAAGTAAAATTATATAGATGCTAGATAGGCAGCTTCCTCCTTTCCTCGACTCTGTGCTCAAGCCTTGGCTTTCAACGTTCTTTGGCTGAAATGTTGGTAAAAGGCAGCTTCTGTAACACTACTTCAGAGGAAGTTAACGTTAAAGAGGCTGTGAAGCCAAATTGTCAAGATTTGTGTCCTGGAAAACTACGATCACGCCTCTTAATTTCAGAATAGCTGTGTTAAGGTTCCGGAAGGTAAAAGAAGCAATTAATTAGTCCAAAGACACAATCAGACACGTGAACTGGCTATTGCAATAGCCACTAGTGATACTTGCCTTCCTGGGATCAAAAAGAACCAGATTCCCAGTACTGCTGAGCAGTAACTGCTCCTGTCATCCCTAACAGACGTTAAGAGTTGCCAAGCAGAGGCCAGAAGGAAGGGGGACCAGGAATGGAGATTATTATACTGAACAACTAGCACTAAGAAGGAAGGATGGCTCTTGCGTTCAGCACTTCAGCTGAGTACCTGAGGAAGCCAAGGGAGCAATCACTGACTCTGTTCTTTTCTTGCACTTTATAAAGTTGCCACCAAGTCAAAAAAAAGCTTGTGTATTAATGAAGAGCTCTGAAGAATCCCTTTCTGGTAGGAGATGTACTGAATGTTAGAAGCCCTAAACATTTGAGCTGCAGAAAATGGTTATATGGTGGCAACTTTAAAGAGAAGAACCTATCTTCTCACACTTAAAATTAAGAAAACCCAATTATTAGCAACATACTCATGTTTCCAGTTATTTTTGGAAGATATTTTCTTCCTTTCCATTCCTGTATTGTAAGGTAACAATGAAAATGCTTCTGATGCACCAGACATAGCTATACTACTGCACAGGCAATAATGTTGCTCACAAAAGAAACAGTTAAGTCTTTTCTCTCTTCCTTCTATTTTCTTAGTAACTTTAGAGAATTTGTTGTTTGATATCATAAGCTCTAAGTTGAAAACTCCTTTAAAAAAGTCAGACTTGAAAATTTAAATTGTTACACACTTGAAACGGTCAAGAAAAAAAAATAAAAATAGAACTCTTACCAGAGTCTGGCAGAGAATTGAGATCTGCGCACAGTACAAGTGGAATGGTTCCAAGTTCTCCCGAAACACCAGGTTTGAGACTACGAGAAGCTTTATCAATAATGTTCTTTACCTCGGACAGGAACATCATAGTCTGAACCAGCTTCACATCAGAATAATCTGGGTCCCAATGCATATGTGCATTAGCTACAAGAACTAGCTGCTTTTCCATCCCAAGATGCGACTTTCCAGCTAAAATTTAAAATCAATTATTTACCTTACATGGTCAACAACAGAACACTATTATTGAATTTTAAACAAGATGTTTCAGGGGAGGAAAAACACAAAATAAAATATCAGTATAACTTGAAGAAGGTTAATACCATTTAATTTAAGAGGGTCATACAACTCCTCTTACATCTACTAAGTGTTTTAGTTGATATAAAGCATTAGGAATAATTGTGTTTCACATTCAAGACCATTAACAGACAGACTACCTTATTATAGGTAAAGCTTCTTTATCTAAGAATACTGTGAATTAACATAAATAACAGATAATCCTAATTACAGGCAAATAGAGTCGTTCTAAAAAATTACAACAGGTTTCCTCAGATTGCGATGGTAAACAGGCACGGCTCATATCTTATCAGGCAATGAGCTCTGAATTTTAAGTTATCCATGTTATAATTTAACTCTCTTGCTAGAAGTGCTTCTTAAAAGTCCTGTTTGTTAGAATCCAAATTAATAAAATACCATTTGGATAAATATAACACAGGTTGAGTAGGTACCCACTGCAATACTTACAAAGCCAATTTACATTTGCTAAATTAAGAATGACAGGACAAAACAAACAGGTTGTATAAGCATGACAGTGAAGAAAATAACAAGCTAACATGATGCAGATACATAATAACACCAACTGATTCTTTGATACCTGTACATAACTTCAAGCAAAAAAATCACTCAAACTCAAGTCTTTGTGCTTTTTAAGCAAAAAGGTGTAAGTGGAAAAAAAAGTCCTCATCATTTAAGCAATATGGCTATTCCCGAAATCCTCTTTGGAAATAAATTTGTCTGAGCATACAATGTGCAAAGTTATATTCATCTGGAGAACCTAGCTTCTCTGTTTACGATAACAAAAGTCAATTTTTTCATTTGCAAAATACACTCCATTAAAAAATTAAACTAAGTAGGACTTACATGACATTTCTATCAATTCCTTTCGCAGTTCTAACAATACAGCAACTCCAATGTTATCTTTTGTCATAACTCTGTTCAGCATAGCTTCTGAACCTTCTGAGTTTGCCATAGCTAGTTGATTAAACTCAACAGTATGTTTTTGAACCAAAGTAAATCTGAAAGAGAACCACCATACACATTGTTTTCAGCAGCCAGATACAAAAGGAAACGTTATAGATAATTCTCCTTTTAATTAAAGTTCAAACACATTTATGATGTGAAAAGCTCAGCCAGTCACATAATTTCATAAAATCCTAAACTGAAATCAAAGGATACGCTTTTCCTACAATTTTTATGTATTTTATACTACCTTAGTTTCAATTACAAGATTTTATTTCCAGAGAGAGAGATATTGAGAAATATAGCAAAGGAGTGCTTGTTTCTAATTCTGCACCAGTTTCTAGTTCAAAGATGCGGGTTTAATAGAGAGGGAGTAAACAATTTTTCTAAGCCAAAAGGTATCAGACCTGGCACCTACATTTACTTGTGGACACAAAGGAATGGGAGGAGGAGGAAGGGAAATTATTACCCTCATATCCAAATAGTTGTACAAGCACCATATGACACAATCAGTAAGTCCTGCAACTCTTCAGTAATAGCTTTTTTTCAGGAGCGAGCAGTGATATTAAGTGCATTGTCTTCTGCTTTATCAGAAGACTAATGTACCAAAAAGTCAATGTCATTTGAGGTCTTATTTCAGCACTTTTGAGGATTATCAATTCCTTTAATCAAAAAAAGCAAAAAAATAAGACATTTGCTTCATTTTTCATTATTAACACCTAACGTTGGGACACACACACGCAATGACTGAAGCATAATTTAGGGAACTCCTAACCTGCATTGCTCTAACAGAATGACATTTCAACTTAAACAAAACTTCAGGGTAAAACTTTCTATTGATAGTTACACACAGAATGATTTCTCTTTTACAGACCTTTCTTCCTAACCATAGGAATGCTCTATAAGAAACACTTACTGGCTACAAAAAAGGCGACTAATACCAAACTGTTTGAGCTATAGACTGACCTGAGAAATTATGTGAAAGAGAGCAAGACACAATAGAAGGCTTGGCAAAACACATCACTTACTTTTCTGTTTTGAAAAATATTGCACAACCATCAACATGTTTTCTTTCCTGTTCTGACATTGTCCTAGCTCTAGATTTTGGGCTGAAGAATCCATTGTAGCCACGTTCTTTCAATTCTACCAGGAAAAAACTGTAGTACTGTTCCGTTTCAACCTCCTATGAAGTTATAAGACAGCACAGCATGAATGTACTATTAGCAAAATACAGAAGATTGATATTATTTAGATTCTTCAGAAATGTAAATCACTTTCAAATTAGATTTAAGGGAAAAAATTGTAAGAATTAAGTACCTCAGAGAATGCAAATTTGAGAGCAATATCCCTATTTTAAGAAAATATAAATGAATTTCTGTAATCCCCAGAGTTATGATTATCTCAAGCCTTTTATTTGAAAATGTGTCAATTATAGCCCCACATACACACACAGGCACAAAGACACCCCCACATACATTTCTTTGATCAGCAGCTGCTGGTTCACATTCCAACTGTGTGGGCTGAAAAGCATTCTTTTGATGTCAAGCAACAAATAACGTTCTAAACACGGCTTCTTTTTTTCTTTTGTTTTCAGAAGGTTTTGAAAACAGACCATTTACTGTAAATACATTTAACGTAGAGAAACCAGCACATGGGAATAGAAAAGGAAAAGAAATAGTATATATTTTACCTGAAGACTTATGATGTCAGCATTGCAGCTCAGGATTTCCTGCATAATGGCTTTTTTTCTGTATTCCCAGTTCAATGCCCAAGATGGACAATAGCCATACAGCTGCCGGGTAGCATATTTATCACAGAGTACGTTGTAACACATGACAGAGAACAAGGCTGCAGAACAATAATTTTACTTACACGCTGATATATTTAACTATATACACACACACACAATTATGTTCTTCACTTTCATCTTCTGCACATTTATCAATTCATGATTCATGTGCTTCAACCAAAACACAGCACATATATCTATACTAAAAAAAATTGTTAGTCTTTCTAAGAAGATAAATTACAAGTTTGGACTTATGGCAGCTGTCTTCTAGCATTTAATTAGAAAACAAATCCCAACCCCCCCTCTTCATACAGTTAATGCAGTAAATAGCAGACAAATGTACTTTATGCTAAGTGGTGCTCTACTGTGAAAAGCCTAAAACAAGGTAAGTGTATTTGAACACTTTCATTTGCTAGCTATACAAAGGTTTGCAAACTCTTCAAATAGATTATTTAAAATCTACCTTCATTATCACCACCATGAACTGTAACAGATCCACAGGCAGGGTAAGGATGCCTTCACACAATGAAAAAGTATAGGCAAAATAAAACATGTTTCCACCTCTAAAAGCTTACAATTCAGGTGTAAAGACAAGAAACTTCTACTCTCTATTCATTTGGAACAGGAGCTATAATGAGACAGTTTGAGACAACTTGACAGGTGATCCAGCAGCATGGATATTTGGGTTTGTTTTGTTGAGTTTTTTTGTTTGTTTTTAAGAAGCACTAAGGAATCTGCAGTACAATAATGAGATACTTGGAAGCTTATTGGGAGCTCTTCTCAGACATGGAGTACAACTCAGAAAAAAGAAACAAGACAGCTGTTTGAAGATTTAGCAAATTGAGGCAACACTCTTGGGCTGATTGGGGATCAAAGCCCAGTATTTTGAAAATAAAGAGGTGACAGCAAAACATAAGCTGCATTAACATGATGATCTTTGAAGCAACTGCCTTAATAAAATCAATAGGGAAAAGTAATATGCATCAGTCCTGAAAGAGAGGACATTGCAATAACTGAGAAACATACTAAGATTTTTGGTGTGCAGGTAAAAAGAAAAGGCTATATTTTAGATTATTCATGCAGAAAAAAAAGGAGTAAACAATTAAACATGACCTGAATCCCAACAGCAAGAAAAGTGCTGAGACAAAGATGATACACTGGTTACTCAAAAAGAAAAGATTCTATATTTTTTGGGAAATTATGCTCATGTTCTTCCTTTTTTTTTATTCTTCAAGAAATGTTCATTTAAGGCTGTTACAATTCAACTATTTAACTGTGACAACAGTTTCAATTCCTGTGAGGAGGACATTAATTGAAAAGAAATTACTTTATAGTAAAAGATGGGTAAATCTGGAACAGGTGTTCCAATTGAGATAAAACTACTTCAGCTGTCTGGTCAGCACTGCACAGATGATTGGTTAATTTAAGCATCAAAAATTTTTAAACAGATAGTAAAGAACCACAGCCTTTATAACAGGAAAAAAAAAAAAAAAAAAAGGAGAAGTGAGAAGTGTTACAGTACCTGTTGGTCTTGTACGGTCTGGTTCTTGCAACATAATCCAAGATCTTGGAGGTGGTTGTTCTGTTGAAACTATGGGAACATTTTAGAGATACAACAAATGATAATCACATTCATTTTACACAGCAGAAATAAATGTTTTAAGAATAATCACTTACTTCTTTTTGCAGTACCTGCCAAATTATCAAGCAAATAGTTCAGTAGCCTTCGTGTCCCATCTGGTTCCTGATAAAGGTTCAGAATATCCTGTGTAAGTGGATTTCCTGCAAACAGATTTACAGAAATGTTGAATAAAATATACAGAACCATTATGAACTTACATATCAGTGTTTAAAGCTGGCATCTCTGAGAAATATATTGCATCTACTATGAACTACCTAGAGATTTCAGATCTCCAGTCTTCAATCCCACACAACACTAGATGTGTGACCAGCTCTAGTGAAGTTAATCACATTCCCTCCTGCATCTGTCTTGATGGACCACCCCAAGGGTGGTTGTTGGATCTGACAGTAGTGAAGAACTGGTACAACACCCAGGCAGAGCTGATGAGGCCAAACACAGGAGCCACCTCTGCTCGCCACGAGTGAAACACCCACCATCAGTTTATTTGCCAGTCATACCCGAGTAGAGAGTCTATCATCTGCCAAATGCAGAAGCAGATTGTAAAGTTTTCACGGACAATGCATATTGCAATTATTCGGTTGTAAGGGGGAGAAAAACAGACTTTTGAGACTTAACAGTGTTTAGAGGTATTGTATCACTCAGTGCTACTGATATTGTGATACAAGTTCCCCCGAGGTCAGCAATTTTTCAACTAGAATCTATACAGTTCAGAGAAAAAAAAATGGAAAAAGATTTAAATTGCTGCTTGCATAAACGGCACGGTACCCTATACAGCAGTACAGGGCACATTCCCTTTTTGGTTGGAGTTGAATACCTACAGTTAACTGCTGACTGTTTTTTTTTTTTTAGTTAAACCAGCACTGCATCCAACCCTTAGCCAAGCAACAGAAAGCTTCCGCTCACTCTGCAGAAAGAGAAGCAAACCTCTCTATATGTGGAGTGCTTCACCAAACTAGTTCTTTTTTTAAGTAATCCCTAAATAACAATATTTATAAATGTGGCGTAAGTAGCTACATCTGGGATTACTATTCAGTAACATTTTATGAACTAGCAGTCTACAGCTATTACATCTCAGAAGCAATACCATTAAACAAGCACAGATACCAAGAAAAAGTACTAATACCTTTCAGACCCAAAGTCTGTAACTGGAACAGTTTTCCCAGCTCAAAAGGTAAAACTCGTAACAGGTTGTTATTTAAATGTAGTTCCCTGTAGATAGAGCAAGAATCATATAGGGCTGAAAACAAACATGTGTCTTCAGCAGTATAGTACAAGAAGTTTAACAAAAAAAGAAACAATATACTAGCAAACCACAATATTGAAAGACTCAAAGACTAAACAGCAATGGTTAGGGAAATCCTGCTGTACTCAAACATACACACATAGACAAAATATGTATCACACTGAAGTACAGAGGAAAGTAGCTGTTTGGTGAGTTCATCCTAAAAAGTAGAAATTTTGTAAACATTAGGAATAATTACTTTAATAACTACAAGTGATGAAGCAATAACAGCTCTGACAAACCGGACCATGAAACAGTTTGGCTATGATTAAAGGCCAAATAAAGGGAAATTATATCCCAGAAAACAAATAAACAAGAAATCCAGGACCAGGACAGTACAAATAGAGCTATAACATTACCACATAAGAATATTTTACAATAGTAATTTTCTGTTGTTTGTTTTCATAATTTCAGTGTTAAGACAAAATATATGCTTTTTAACTTACAAAAATAACATGCAGACAGCAACAGAATTCATGTCCTGAATTCTGATATCCCAATGAACTGGGCAGAGAAAATTGAGTTCTTGGGAGCTTTTCACTTTCTTAAACACATTCCCATCTAAGCAGTGAAGACTTTCCTCACCATATTCAATATAAAGTTGCTACTTCAAAGTGTTTACAACTTGGTGCCTAGAGACTTGAAAAGTGCTTTGGGGCAACAAAAAAGGGAAAAAGAAAAAAAGAAGAAAAAAGAAAGGAAACCTGGATGCCAAGAGTTACCTTAGCTCTTTTAGATTTCTACAAGACAGCATTTGAAGCAGAGAGACACAACTCTCCTTCCAGCCTTGGCATTTCAAAAGTAAACTCTGCCTGGTCCTTCCCTAACAAGGACTTCCTGAGAAATTCTCTCCATTTCATGGCCTATTTAGAAACCTTGGTAAAAGCAAAGTGGCTTGTTTTAGGGACACTCCGGGGTGTGTAATAGTGGAAGAAGATACAGGAGGGGACTTGCTTTTTCTTTCACTGGGTTATCTAAAAATGCCAAGTCATTGCTCAACTGACTGCCAGATTATAGCACACCTAGCCAACCGGGGATTTTGGTTTTTTCAATATAAAATCCCATAGACAAAAGCACATACTGTAGAGAGAAACTCAGAAGCCCACTGTATCATTCTAGGGTTCCTAAGTATGAGCGAGGCACATGGGAGGCAGAAAAGAGGATGGAGGGGGTTAAAAAAAAAATAAACTAACATCTCCACTAGTTCTCAGCACTTCTATAGACATTTGAGATTTAAATGGCTATTTTGGGGGATAATATTCTATATGACATTATAAAGCTTCCAGTTTATTCTTTAGGAATCTACTTTTTCCTGTAAGAGTTTTTCAAAGCATAGCTGAAGTCTGGAAAAAAAGTTATGCATGAATTACAAAAAAAACCCCAAAAAAACAAACAAAAAAACCCCCTAAATTCTTCTCGAGGAAAAACACCGAGCTGGAAGAATGGCACAGTAGTAGGTATCATTAGACTTTCTCCCTTGGATGAAAGAATTATTTTCTCTAATGATCCTTGCCTCCGTGGAACCCGCCCCCTTCTATACAGCAAAGGGGATCACAGCAAATCCCACCAGTTCTTTCAAGCATATCAAGAGAATCTGTTTTACATCTGAGCTTTCCAAGATAACATGTTACAGTGTTTATTTTTTCTCCTCTTTCCGCAAAGATCAGAAGTCTTACCGCTCTGACACCTCTTTCTTCAAGTACCTGCAGTAAAAAAGGAGATGCAAGGAGCCTTAGGCAAACTTTGCCGTACAGACCAAACCCAGAGCTCCAGATGTGAGCACTGGAAGACCAGTTATCAAGTCTCAAGTGAGAGAGCACAAATGATTTCTGTGGCTCAGGATATTAGTAATGCCCAGTGTTGAACTACCGTTAGTTTGAGCAACTTCCCAAAAGCTATGGGAAGTGTCTGCAGTAAGCACCAGCCTGAAACATAAAACTAGCACAGCTGAGACCTACAGAGCACTATCACGTAGGATGCACTTAAGGGTTTTTCTTCACTTTCACCCCAGTGAAAAGAAATCATGGATCAGCTGCAATTACTGAGGACAGAAAGTGTGCAGTGGATTAATGCACTAGCTTTTCACATCTAGAGATTTAGATTCAAGTGTTATGTTTAGGTCACAAACAGAAAACCAGTGTGGTCCTAGAACTTCACTACACATTTCACATTCACAGGATTTAGCCTTCTCTACTCAGAAGAAACTCAGGACTTGGAAAAGCTGAAACTTCACAGAATCAGCCTGAATAAATCGGGGAAAAGTGTTGGGAAGAAGGCATAATATCTTTTGACGCTACTGATGACTACACAGGGCTAAGCTAACTCCATGTCATGAGTATTAAGTTTACAGCAGTATTATAAAAGGAAAAAGACTGATGAAAATAAAAGGATGCTAATGAAGTGCAAAGATGAATTTGAGAACATTCCAGTAAATTTAGGATTGCTAACTCACAGTACCTGAGGAGTAGATAAAGAAGGGAAGAAACCTGTTACTAATAACTGCTTTTAATTGAAATAGTCTGTTCTAAAGAAAGCTTTGTGTTACTACTTCACAGCTGAAAACAACCCTACAACATAATACAAAACAGAGCTGCCAATTATGCTCTAAAAGCAAGGTCCCTTTGCTCAGCCTCCAAGGTTGAGACTTTAACTGCTTTGGAATTTGAGCTTTTAGTACCAATTTAATCAGCTAGTTTAATCCTCCCCAACAGAGTGGACCTTTCTAAAGTAGAAGAAAATGCAATGACTAATATTTCTATGTGCAAACTTGCTTTGCTTCCAGTTTCATTAAAGCTGTGCTGGCAGTCCATTTCTCTATTGTCTTCTTCTTTACTTCCAATAACATTCTCCTTACTTTCAGACTCATTGTTTTCTGGATTTGAGAAAGCTGTCCATAATGTCTTCAAAATTAAAAGCAATGAAGGCAATTACTGGTAACTGTCTAATAAACCTAAGATAAGGCTCTTCCCTTTGGGTCAAGGGCAAAAGAACGTTGCCTGTAAATATTTACTCTTACAGAAATCATTTATATATTTACAAAACAGTGTTGCAGCCTTGATTATAATCTAAATAGACATCGCTATTCATGTTTCACTTCCAAAACGAGGTATCATTCCATGCACATCTTAGCATTGTAAAATTGAGGGGAAAAAAGGTGCATTTAGAACATTTTTTTTTCTCCTCCTGTTTGCACATGAATGCAGTTACACGATAGCAAAGGTGGGAAGGAGATTGTATTAGACAAGTTGCAATTGTTACAAAATAAACAGAATTCGTAATTATTCTTAACAATAGTTCTTAAGATGAATAAAGAGGAAAAAATTGTAGTTAGCATGATTATGAATGTTTAATCTGACCTTTTTCCTACCCTACTATGTGTTAAGAGCCATTTTTTGTGTATCAGTATTTCTTAGAGAAAAACACCATGTAAAGACTAGTAAAGAGTCTGGAAAGAGATGCACAAGAGAGGGAACCTGACTTTGAAAAATATAAAATGGGTGATTGCTATCAAACTGCGCAGCTCTGAAGCTCATTCCATACTGTCATACATCAGAATAGGAGATCACAGAAAAGCCAGCATTGCTATAGCTGCACAGAATATACCAAGTATTCAGGGAGATAGATAAAAACAAGTGAGGAAAGGGGAATTTATTTATGCTTTTCATTTACTAGAACATAAAAATTATGCTGAAATTTAAATTGTTGCTACAAAGATAATAAGAGAACAATTTTAACTCCTGTTAGAATTTACATACCTGAGTGACACCATGTTTCCGAGCTCTGCTGGTAAACTGCGGATTTTATTAGAGGACAAGTCCAGATATACCAGATTGTGAAGCTTGGCAATGTCTGAAGGAATACGGGATAAGGAATTGTCACTGAGATGCAAAGCTGTCAAATGGGTCAGTGTCCACAATGACGAACTTAAGCTTCTCACTTTCCCTGTGGAAGGAAGTACAAAAGAAAACAGAACATTTAAACTATATAGGTTTAGCAATAATTACACATTTTGTAAGTACGTATGGGGCAGGGAGTGGGGGCTCGAGGGAGAGTTTTGTTTGGGTTTTGTTCTGTTTTTTATTATTATTTCACTCAATGAAAATTCCATTAATCACTGATTCTATAGATCAAAAAAAATTCGGCAACGCATAAGAGAATGTAAGGTGTTGCCAGGGATGCTTAGATTGTTTTTCTCCAATCCATGTCTCAGGTGTAAACATCTGTCTTTCTCAAGTTCCGTACAAAACAAGGCGTATTTACTAACTGACCATGAATTCAATAATTAACAGACCTGTAAGAAACATTTTTTTCAATTATAGTTTATGTTTGAGATTAAAGATGCTTCTTTGGTTTGCCCCTTATTTCTGTGCACTTATATCTTTCAAACCAAAAATCTTTATTCTATGGCATCAATCCAGCCAAGAACAGATAGAAGTACTATATTTAGGGTGACTAAAATGCTTAGTTGAGAATATGGATTTCCATCTGGCATTCAACTAAAAGCTGCATAAGCTATTGCCAGATATTTTAAAAAAATGTCATGATTTTTGTATAAACTGAAGGGTGGAAACATGAATTTGTGCGACAGAATCAAGATTTTTATATTGCCGCATGCAAGGAATGTGAGATATCATCAGAAGGTCTCAAAACATTTACTCTCTCCAAGATCTCCCCCCCCAGGAATGGCTCCTTTTTTATTTACAGAAGTCATCTCCCTGCACCAAAAGCATTAGAAGAAGAGTACCAACATGAGTTTGTCCAAGGCAAAAAGTTACTTGCGACAGCCTTTGAAAACCCACCATGATTCACCAATATTAAGAATAGTCTGGTTAATATTATACCAACATGTACACATTATAATTCCTTTCCTTAAATGATTTTCTTCAAAATAAAAGTAGTCATATTTAGTGCCTGGGGAAAACGACACTGAAACGTGTATCTGGCACTCAGTCCCTGGTAACAAAAGGTTTAATACAGGTATCCTTTTCAGTGAGCTGTAAGAAAGTGAGTGGCATAAAAAAGCCTGCAGTGAAAAAGCTCAGTGATCTAAATGAGAGCAGTTAAAACATTTGTGTCTTTCTGTATCAGATGACCAAGTATTTTGCAAGGAAAAGACAGTGTGAGCATTAACACAACAAAAACGTTGTCACATTTTATTTTGCAAGGCAAATGCATACAGTTCTTAAAGGACTCATGCTACTGTAATGCTCATTAAGAAATCTTTTGAAAGGTTTTAAATACAAATCAATAGTTCTTTGCATTTTTAAAATTTAATTGACGCCTCTTCCTCCCCACCATGCAAACAGGTGACTGTGATCAAAGAAACCCTTGTAGCTGTAAGGATTTCCAATCAACATCACTGATCCATCCTCTTCACTACCTGCACCTCTCTTGGCTGGAATCAGTCTACAGTGAGATTACCAGGCATGAAAGCAAAGAGCCATCCCTTAATGCTTTTCCTTAGGCAGAGGCAGCAGATGTACAAGTGGACATCCAACCTAACGCTGATTCCTGAAGCAGCATTTAACTACACTTCTGCATCTGTAACCTTCAAGTAAAGAATGCTATTCACATGCTAAGGCACGTGGCACTTGAAGCAAGACACAGATTCAATGATATGGATGGAAAGACTCTTCACAATTCAAAGAACTCCATTTTATTCTTCCTTTCGTAATTTTTTCTATTGGATAGTCATTTAGAAACACCACATAGCAACTTTTGCACTCCCTTAAAGAACCTCCATATCTAAGCAAAAGTTCAGCATAGCTTTACATCGTTACAAAATAATTTTTAAATTCTTAAAATATTTGTTTGAATTTCCTTGTAAACACACTTTATGTAGCAAAATCAGAATTTACTCTACAAATCAAGAGAGACTGGTGTCCCACACCAGTTGGAATTCATGTTTATGAATTCTGAGCATTACCTTACTTTCAAGAAGAGATCCAAAAGTATCTCAAAGCTAGCACAGTTCTTGGAGGAACTTTTTCATCTTTTTTTTTTTTTTAAAAAAAATAAAATCTCAAGAACAGAGCAAAGATTTACAACTGCTTTTAAACTGAAAACTTCTGCTTCAATAGAAACTATACAGTCATACAACACTGTTGTTAAATCACTTAAAGCAAAAACAAGTCTATGTATCATCCCCAACTTCACCTTCTTCCCTTTGACAAATTAGATCTTGTATCCACGCTCTCACCCGCCCCATCTTCTTAAAACACAGAGCTCGCATCCCTATCCTCACCTTCCCAACTTTCCTGCAGATTATGATTCCCCACCTGCCTCAACTCACCTCTCCTACAGCTCCCTACATTATCCCAACCCAACCTCTTCCCTTGACATACCCAAAGGCTGGCAAGCTGCTATGCTGGTGTGCCAGCTCACTTCAAGGTAGGTAACTCCACTCCAGACTTCTTGTCCAAGCCCATACTATGTAGGCTACTTGCAACAAGTTCATCACCCAGGACAATTCCTCAGTTTCTTACCACTTATTTCCAACTCTGCCCAGTGTGATTTCTTTCCGTTGGCTGCTTCCTCTGAGGACATAATTGTGTACATCCTCCGTGGATCAGGTGGATCGTACTTTTCCTTGGGCATTCCTGTTGAGACAAAAAAGACGAATAATTAATTAAGATATTATATCCTGAGAATTCTTTAAAAGGTAATTTCCATTTCAGTTAAATTTCATACTGGACGTTCGCTCCAAATACTTTTCAAAACTTCAGATAAAGATAACCTGTGCCCATTTACAAACTTCACCGAGTGAGAAAGACTGCTGTAAAATAGAAGAACACAGATTCCTGATGCTCCTAGAATGGCAGACGGCAGCATAACCCCCTGCCCGGTAATACAAAAATCTGTAAACCAACATAAACACTGTGTCCTGCCACCTTTCGCAAATATGTCACTGTGTCCTTCAAATCAATCCATCTTACTGCAGGCTCTTGATTCTTTAACAATGAAACTTCAAAAAGCAGTGATCACCACCACTGGATTCTCCCTCATACAAACTATCAAGAAAACATTTGCTAATAACCTTGACTATCCACCAGTTCCAGGTTTACTGCAATTCTCAACTCTTCACACAATTCAGCATCCAAGAAGAGAATTAAGGTTTCAAAAAGATCCTCAATTCTTTAAGTCTGCAAAACTATAGCTTTTAATCCAGCCCTCATCCTACTCTTCTCAATCTGAAAATATTGCACCTGAGGTAGACATTTCTATCACTTTCTTCAGCCAGGTGTTTAACACTGAAATTCAAGTCCATTTCTCTCACTCTCAGGTCACTCCTGATAACTTTACAAGAGACGTTTTCTAATTTCTTATCTCTTTTTACCATACCCAAGAGAAGTAGCAAAAATTTATCTCCAAAAAAACTTCCTTCCTCTCAAAAAAAACCCCTAATTCCAGCTCTCCTGTACATCAACATACTTCTACTGTTTCACTGCAGAGGAGGGGGAAAAAAAGGCATTCCTGGCTCCATACTAAAGCCCTGTGCCATCACCCTCCCTGTACCATGAGCTAGCTCTCCTCTGTCCCAAGAGAAATACATCTCGGTTTTAGTCAGTTTAAGAGGAAAACCAGCCTACATAGACTTTAAATAAATAAATCAATCAATACTATATTCATTTACAAATTAGCTCTGTGTTTTCAAGTTACACAGGACTTCCAATATAAATTGCATTTATCACAAATAAGAGTAATGCTTTTGCATTGCCCTACGTGTATCTAAGACCTTTTACAGCCAAGATTTCACCACCTTCAGCTGCCACATCCAAAATACATACAGAAAGGCACAAGCAACAAGCTATAAAATTATTTATATGAAATAGAGAAATTAAACAATTCTGGCTCAAATCACATTTACAAACACATTACAAGCAATATCAGGCAATTATTAAGTAAAATACAATACAGCAATATTATAACATCACCCAAAAACACTCACTAAAGAAGCAGCTATACTGGTCAAAATCTTGAGCACACCTACCTATCAGGTCTTCTAAGGTTTTCTAATTTTTTCATATCCTAGACAAAGTGAATATATCAAAAAAGTTTTGTAATTATATAAGGAATAAACATAGAATTACTGGCCGTAAATTAGACTATCATTCAGATTTATTATCTGTTTATTGAATTTACTGGAAAATGTTTAGTCTACATGTTAAAAAAAACCAAAAAACAAAAAAACAGAACATAACCCCCCAAAAAACTTTCAGTTAATTATGCACCTTAACTAAAATAAAGCTTTTAGGCACCACACGCTTACTTCAAGACAACAGCTGTTTTATTAATTCACACTCCTCCTTCCCTTTCCCACTCCTACTACTGGTCAAAAACAGATTTCTGCAGTGAAAAGAAATTCCCCTTTAAAAAGTGAATTGTGGGTAAAAGGATGAGATTATAAATAGCAGCTGGGTGGAGCTCCTTGAAGAATGAAGGCACTTGAGTACCCAGGGTACTGGAATCACCAAGTGTAACACTTTCTTCTTCAAACTAAGCTAATTAAAGGAGATAAGACTGGATTAATACCACCGGAAAGGTAAAAGCGTAACTTCTTCCTGCAATAACTATGCAACTAGTGCAACAATATATGGCAAAGTAATGTACAGAGTATCTCTTCTGAAATTGCTATATATAATTATATATAATTCACGAAGACCGATGCCACGTAAGAATGCTCCAGTTTGTCAGGAAACATTTATCTTCCTTGGTCATTTGATGCTTTCTCTTCCTGCAGCTCCCTGAATTAATAAATATGTTCCAGTTTTTCTAGAAATGAAGCAGGTATACTAGAGACAGAAATCTCATTCAGCACAGAGACACCAATGTTCCCCAGAGCACATTCAATCACACGCACTAATTAACAGCCTTGCTGGTACCAGCAGCATATCGCTCCTCACTACCAGAAGAGGATGACATACTTTTTTAGTGGGTTTTGTTCATGTGTGTCACAACAATTAAGAGATTTAAGAATTTGAGGTTTTAACACTGGATCCTGGTGACCCCATGCTGCCGGTCCATCCATGGCACTACCCTCCCTCTCATTAAAGCTCTCGCTCTTGATGGTTTTTCCCTTTCTCACTGCTGCACTTCACAGTGGATGATTCTCTGCTGTTTAGGATTACCAGGAGCAAAAAAAGCAGCAAATGCTCTTAGGCCTCCTAGCTGAAGGAGCTGCTGCTGGCTGACAGCATCACTGACATCGGAACCAGAACACCAAGCACACCGTCACACCAAGCATTAGCGCATCTTTATCCATCACGGAGAGCTCAACATTCCTTACGACCTGACAGCAAGGCTGAATTTGGCTCGTGTTTCATAGGACATCATCAAACACCAGTGAGATACCTGGAATTGCATTTCAGAATTTCACAGCACAAAGTAGTTCCATAAAATCAGTCTCTTTTACAAATCATTGTCTCTCCTCCTTTCTCCATCTCCCCGAATCCTAATTTAGAGCCTGCTGAGCTGCCACAGTTAACTGTAAAAGCTGAGGTAAACGTCAGGTTAAGTGATACCGCTTTCTCAGACTAAAGCAATTTTAAGTAAGAGCCGTAAAATGACGTTGAACAACCTTAAAGCCATTGATAACTGCAGCTTTAAACTATCATGACTATCATTTCCAAAAGAGCTTAAACCACCTGTAATTTTCAGGTACGCCACCACACATGGTGGAAAGCACCGCTGACCATTAGGCTGTTACCACATGCAGCAAAGTAGTTTGTCAAGGACAAAATCTTTATAAACAAAGATATGATGTGGATGCCTGGAACACACCCCAGACTATATAAATTTAATGAAGAGGACATTTAAATATGTTTGAATGCAAATGAAACTGTTTATTATCTTGTACCAGGTTGCTAAAATTGTTATTAAAATAGTTGTAAAAACAGAGGAGCTTGAGAGTTCAAGAGGAGCGTGGCTGTCCATTCCCACCCCAAGGCACTTAGTCCCAACACAGAATTAACACCTCTTATCCCAAAGAAACCGAGCTAAACCAGGCTGATGAGGTCAACAGTGCGAAGGGTCTGACACAGGGAATTAGATCTTGAGACTTAAGCGTAGACAGGGTTTTAAGCCCATGTTTGCAGAGGCACCGAGGGGAAGGACAGGGCAAGGGAGAGCAGTGGCACACAAGCCCCTTCAGGTGCAGGGTGAGGATGATGAGGATCAGAAAGAGAAGAAGAAAAAACCTGAAGGTTGTAAAGTCAGGAGAGGGCAACCTGTTAGAGGAGCTGACAAAACTGCCTCATACAGCAGGTAGATGATGAAGCGCTGACTCCGGCTTCACTCAGGAACAGACCACTGGAGACAAAGCCAAATGCTCCCAGGTTGAGGTGCACCTGGACCGATTGCTGCCTGTCTCTCCAGATTAAAGCAATGAGTGCAGCCAGGTGATGAACCCAGGCTAGGTGGTGTTTCAGAGAACTGTCCTGGACAAGGGATGGTGTGATTACCAGCAGCCCTGCAAAACAGCTGCTGCTCCGCTCCTGAGGAGCACTTATAGCCCACCAACTCAGGGGATAGATCAGGAGGAGTTGGTGTTCTAGAAGAAAAGGAGCTGCCTGAAGGTCAAGCTGTTCTAGCTACACTGCCAGCTGTAGAAGACTGAAAAGAGTTCAGACCATTGCCCAACAAGACTTTTGAAACGGTAAGCCTCCTAGGCTATGCGTGTAAGGTGGAAGCTAAGCTATAAGGTAATTAATGTTCTAGATGGCTATGTAAATTACCAATAAATAATGCCTCTGAAATGAGAGATGATGGTCTGGGGAGACAGCTTTGAGTGGCAGGGCAGGAAAGACAGTGACTTTTTTTCCTGTCCTTCTCTTCTGCCATTTTTATGAAATTAGAAGATAGTGTGGAGAACAATTTAATAAAATAGGTAGGTGAGCCATGTTCTTGAGAGTAAGCAGTAAGTTGTAGGTGTTTTTTTCTTAAAAAAACCAAACCACCAACAGAAAATACAGCAGTTCTTCATTTCCTGAAATGCTTTCTATAATACCACTGATAAATTAACTCTACTTCAAAACTAAATACATTAGACAACTCCTGTAGGCCAAGCTTACCATCAATCCCTTATAGCATTAATTTTAACATAAACATAGATACCAAGTTTGCTCTAAAAACGCTCCTAGAAACATCAGCTTCTTCCATATCAAAATTTAAAATAGGCAAGGAAAACTTGAATTCTAAAACTTCACAGAAAACAAGGAACAAGTGAGACCGGCATGGATTAGTGTTCAGATACAACTCTAGCTGATCTGATCAATCACTCTGAAATAACTGTTCTAATACTTACTAAGCAGCATCTACAAATCCCATTTACAAATACTTAAAAATATCTCCAGATAGCTTTGCTGAAGCATTACAGCTCCCCTTCTGAAACTTCTTGACACATGTCGATGGCTTCTTTACTCCCCTCCCACTCCCCCACTTGATATTACTTATCACTAATCAAGCTGATGTAGATAAGAAGATAGCCAGGAGGGGGAAGCAAACAAAGTAGCACCACACCTGATCAAGTGCAGAATTACTCAAACTTCTTGCTACTTTAATTAAAAACAGTGAATAAACTATACAAATCTAGATCTAACAAAGTTAAAAGTAACAAGATAATTTAAGTAATTTTCCATTTATTGATGCAGTACAGTACTACTTGCCAAATAAATGACTTTTGGACTGCTGAAAAACAGCAGGACAGAATGCAGTCTACAGTATTTCCTATTAATTATAAACCATTAAGTCGCTCAAAGATTTCATAAGAAAATGATAGCGCATATGGGAGAATTCTTTCTTTCTCCAAACCCTAATACTGGAAGCTCATCCCAGACCATTCATTTGTAACCTTGTGCCGTTAACCTTGAAACTCTCTTCCATGCAATCCAAAGTTCCATTTGAAAATGGGTTCCAATGGCTTTCCCCATAAATACAAGTGTTTCTTAAATGGAGTGGTATGTCCTGAATTCAAAGTTAATTTAGGAACCTCCCCCCACCCCGCCACTTGCACTGTGGTTTTACAACACATGAAGCAGAACTAAGCTGGTCCTGCTGCAGTTCCTTCCTCCCCAGGACCCTGTATTTCCACTTCAGTCTTGCACCAGCACTGACCTTTTTCTGGTAATAAAAGGAGATGGTAAAGAAAACTAAACTGCCCAAAAGCTAAAGAGGGGGAGGAAAAAATAAACAAATTTGAGGAAGCCTAGTTTCCTGTATTATTATTCCTGTGTAGCAGTAATGTATGTGTGAATTTGCAGCACAGCTGTTTACGGGATTGGAATCAGGACAACAACATAATTGTCCCTCTGGCCACACCTACCCGAAATCTCCTCTCACACAGCAGGAAGCAAAATGTTGTTTCTCACTGCCCTTACGCATGCATCAGTTAAATAGTAACACTGAACAAAGCCTGAAATCCTAACTGAAGGCAAAGTACGCTGCTTTTTAGATAACTTAAAGCTGTAGCAGTTCTAGCAATGTATAGGCTAACCAGAAATGTTAACCTGTATTTAAAGGGTTAACCTCTAGTGTTGAGCTTTATTAGAATGAACAGAAATTACTGCTGTAAGCTCCAAACAGTGACTCTCTTCAAAGAGAGCAGGAGTACATCTAAAAGGTAACTACTATGCTTTGGAAAAAAAAAAATCTTTAATTTCAGTGTTGTATTTCAGTTTTTATTATAAAACCTATGATTTGCTTGTTCCCACTCAAAGACCCACTACCTATTCTTGAAACAAGTGCTTTTCCAAAATGAATCAAGTTTACTGCTTTCACCTTCCTGTCACCAGTGGCACTTCACTCAGCAAGTTATGAATTTCTATGGGAATTTAATTACATTTCAGCTTAAAGTACAGGCAAACGAAGCAACAGCCCTGCGTAAAGGGACACTGGGTGGGATGACAAGGTGCAACAGCTCTCTCTGCACGGGAAAAGCAACAGAAGCTTCAGCAGGCTTATGATAAAGGTCAGTCCCTACAGAATTTACACACTTGATGAGTCAATGACTGTATTTATCCTCAGTCTACAGCACGCACAGGCAACAAACTAGATATTGATCTTAATACTGAAAGAGGATGGAAAAAATATTCATAGGCAAGAAACCAGAATGAGGAAAGGAAGCAAGTACCCAACGCATCCCAGCTGACCCTCAAGTGTCATGTGAAGTAAATTTAATGTACTTCAGCTAAACTCTTATTTAGAATTATCTGGGACACCACCCCCCCAAGACATAAAGTACAGAATGAAATGGTTTTTCTGTATGCCTGATACTGTTCCTACAAAGCTTTCTGAATTTCATGTCAGCCTTATTTCTATCAATCTCATATTCAGAACACATTAGACTGAAACTTTGGGGTTTTTTTTTAAAAATAAATCTTAACATACACCTACAGTTTTGGATTTCCCAACTACTAGCAGGTATACACCATAATATGGAAGAATATGTGCATCCTGCTATGAAATATAGCTTCTGGTTATATTTTGTTACAATACACAAATGTGCAAGTAGATAAACCAAAGTTCAGAAATGCAGGTGTAAGATACCACCTGAAAGAAAAAGATTGAAAGATTTAAAGCTGCTTCAAATTAGAAGAATCCAAACTAAAGCATCTTAGAACTAAAATTACAAATATTTTGATGCTGAATAAAGAGAAGTTTGAGGACTTGCCTATCTATTGAAATACAACCTTACATTTAACTTTGTAGGAGTGAACAAGATTGCTCTATTGAAATATACACAAAGAAAACATCAGTGTTGCAAGAAAACACGTTTATTTTTTTTTTCCTACTAGTATGCTACTTTTAGGTAAATATCAAGTCTGTTGTGTAAACACCTATTATTTGTTGACTAGTGCAAACACTCTTAGCATTTTATTTTAAAAAGCCAGTTCAAGTAATTTTTTTTTTTTTTACAGTAAGTATATAGCATTGAAAAAACAAGACTAGGAAAAATCTCATTCAGAAATAAGCTAAGGGGTAACACCTGAATTTCTCAGAATAGATGCTGTGAATTAAAAATTTCCTTTTATGCAGTGTGGGCAGGGATGGCACATAATAGCTGTGTGCACAGGCAGACCTGGAGCACCACAAGAATGGCTCCTGAAACACTCCCCACCCCCAAGAGACTCAACTATAACATGTGGGAAAGTGTCAAGATCCCTTTAACCCAATTTATAGCTTAATGTTGGAATAATCTAAATTAAAAAAATAAAAATGCTGTTGAGTCAACACAAAGTCAATTGATTCATTCCAAGTGCTTTTTCACTTGGTGGGATCACATTTTAGCAGCTCTTAGCATATTAAGATTTAATGGCTTCATCAGGGAAGTAATGCTTCTTCATCACATTTTGAGGACTTCTAAAACTAGAATTTTACATGACTGCCAATACAAACCCACAAGTTACCCTTCCTCTTTTTCAGACTTAGATAATGTAGTGGGATGTGAATATGCATTACAACTATGTAATAATAAATGCAAGATACTGATTAAGTCAATACACATTAGTTCATGTGAGTATATCTGCAATATGACTAAACCAAATGAGTTAATTGATTTTGCATATATAAATTCTACTACAGAAAACTCAGAAGTTGACAAATGCTTTAATATTCTTTCAAAAAAATCTATAAAACTATAAAGCTCTGCAAAACTCTTAATCTAGCCAAAGCTGACTAAAGTGAGACATAACCCACCTGAAACTTATGAAAAGCAAAGCATCCTGGTTCAGATCAACTGGGTCATAAATGTCAAAGGATATATTTGCTGTTTTCAAAACAAGAACACTTCATCAGACTATACAGCTATATAGCACTGACTAGATCAGGCTTTACATTTTTAAGTCCAAAAATCAGTCAATTCATATTTTTAAGATGACCATATTATTAAGTTTTGACCTGCAGGTATTTCAAATTTAATTAAGGTTTCTTTGGCCTTCTGAACTACTTGTTTATAGAAATACAAACTAGCTGGTTACAAGATGTGTGGCGGGGGTAGGAACATTGCTATTTTCCAATCCTCTACGTCTCCTCCTGCCCAACCTGCTACCCCTCCACTCCACTTGCAATCAGTTTCCTATCAAATAAGCAGCCTGCAGCCCAGTATTTTAATGGTGTACGTGTAACGCCCTAAACCTTGGAAGGCGTGAAAAACTTATTTACCATAGTTTCACAAGTGCAAAGAAGAAATTTTCACTTCCATGTTCACTTGCTATAAAGACCAGTTCAGGTTCAAGGCAGAACTCTAAAATGGTCAGAATACAAAAGGCACAATTCAGCACAGAGGTCCTTGACTGCTCCATCTTCTAGACAGGCCTACAAGATAGATCTACGTTATCTGACTTGTGATAAAGAACTCCAGTTCCCACCCCTTACCCTGCACAACATCTAATGATCAGAAATACTATGTCCAAATGTTCTCAGTGTAGCATAGATGTAGTCCAGATGATTAGAATACTTCTTAATTATCAGCAAGTATATGTAATTATGCCTGCAGTAAAAGGCTGCTGTATGCAAAACAAACATTAATGCAAAACCAAATTGCAAAGCAAAGGCTGACCTTTAACTGGTATCCCTAGAAACACTTTGGCTAGCTAATGAGTACTATACAACATTCAGATTTTTGCATTTTCTATTTTAGTGTATTCTGAAATGCCAATACATTAAAAGATCAGTCAGGTTCACTAATTACTTTAAGAATTTACTTGCATTACATAATTATACACTGTATGAATAAGATGGAACCTAAAAGATCAACTTTAAAAGGAAGAGTTCTGTCTTAAAACATTTAGCTTCATGTTTTAAAAATGCAAATGGGCAGTAAGACCAAGGCTTAAAAGCTTCACCTACAAACATCTTCAGAAAGCTAATGAGAATGGTCTTACACTCCAAAATGTTAATACAATACCAACTTTTACTCCCCTGGTTGTGTCCAGATAATCATATTTGACAATTTAGTTATGATTCTTCACAATACAAGGGATATTAATTCTTGTTTAGAGTAATTACTGCACAATTTCTTATCTTTGTCCAACTCAGTAAGCTATTCTAAATACTGGCACATTCCTTACCACATTTTCCTCTATGCATCTGAAAAATAATTACGATGTTTCTGTTGTTTTGTGGGTGAAAACATGAAGTCACCGCACAAAATATTATTCTTTCTTAGCCTTGCAACAGAACTTAAGACTAAGAGACAATCTAGCTATTTTAAATGAAGTTGGGACATCAGCTCATTTTCAGTATTCCTGCTATAGAGCTGAATGAGAGCTTGACAAGAGATGTCATTATCTAGATCCAAAAATCTTTGCCTTCCTCAAAAAACAATTTCTAGGTATTTAAATGTTTGTTTATATTAGAGTTGCTAAACTAACTGAAGTTCAGGATATTACTGAACTCGTTCATGCAGCTCACACACTAGCCATCTAGCCACATCCTGATAGAAGCAACCAGACTATTCATAGATTGTTTTTACTTCAAATTAAACCAACAAGCCTGAGAATGTTGTTCCACAGCCACACTCCTGCACAGCAAACCCAACTCGAGATTTCTTTCCTATCCCTATGTTCCACTTAATCATCCCCCTCTGTTGTGTTGGTGCAGCTGTTTGGGAGACAATGCTGAAAACCAGCAATGACACCCCAGCTAAGAAAGTGGGGTTTATTGTTGGTGGTTAAAAAAAAAAAAAAGTGTCACCACTCCAGCCACGTCACTGGTTGGTTTTCAGCGTTACTCTAACGATGGTTGTACTGACATAGATTATGTGGAGTTAATGAGCAACCAATGTAGCAGCTTTCCAAGTTCTGCCACCAGAGAAAAGTCCTGACATATACCAGAAGAAACCATGGGGTGATCAAGCCCATTGCTCCCTACCCCAAACCACGACACCTACACAGAAAGCACCTATGCCATGACCAACAATTATTGCAAAATTGGTTCTCAAACCTCCAGAGGTGGATCCTTCATGACAATCCTCAGCAAAGCAAGGATTCCTTCCTAGTTTTAATTATTCTTCACACAGATCACTTCAAACAACTGTTAAAACTTCTCTAAACTAATACTAAAAAGTACTAATGGTCAAAGTTGGGCATAAAACATCCTAATACTTTGTATTATTTAGCCATTACAATGCTGTCTCCTTGTTCTGACAGGTGATACACATCAGACTCCACACACTGAAATCTAGTTGGATTTTAGTTCAGTTTCAAGCCTTCCTGTCTCTGTAGGTGTCATTTCAATGTGGGTTTTGTTCCAAAAAGCATATTAAAGGATCTGTCTGTGAAGCGCCGCTAGTGCTTAAAGATTTTTTTCTGATCCCGACTCTGCAAACTATGCAGATACTTTTGCAGAGTGCTATTTAAGTCAGATCAACTTGCAGCATCCATGCCTCACTCATATACATATATATATATAAAAAATATGCCAAATTATGCTATACTTCTTCATCTCCTAACTATGGCAAGATGCTGTACCCTAATGACATGAACTATCATGCAGATTGCTTCAATGTGTTCTAGAAACCCTCAGCCCTCAGATTGAAACTGCTGCCTTGCTAAGGAAAGCGGGGAGCTCAGCTGAAGGAAGCCTTGGAGATACTGGTGTTAAAAAAATGGTACAACATCTTTAGGAGAGGCTTAACGTAGGAAGCCACTTAACTTTCAAAATAAAGGTTGCATATCAGGAACATGAATTAAGACACTCAAGAGAGCCATCAAAATACCTGGGCTCTGATCACAACCTCTTGACGGCAGCCTCAATAACGCACCTAATGGCTTTCCCAATCTAAAAAAAAAGAAATCTCTTTCTGCAGAGCTCCGTTATAGCATAAAATGGAATACTAACAGCAAGTATTTTACTTCTAAAGTAAACAACCATGTATATATTTTCTGCTCCTAGTCCCTCCTTGATTCCTTCACTTAAAAAAAGCCCTCTGAGGCATTAACAAAGGGATTCATGTTGCAGTCTTACAAAAGAGAAAATTGAGTTGTTGCCAATTTTTTTTTTTTTTTAAATAAGCACCATCTTGGAATTGTAATTAGTAGCTCAAAAGTACATGTTAAGCATTTAAACAGCTTTTTCTATGGGACCTGCCTAAGCATTTGTAAACTCTTCAAGACTTCAACTGCAGAAATTGCTCAATGTACAAATTGTGAGTGCGGGTCCTGAAGTTTATGCCAAGCTTCCCTGTTGAGTGGACTTCTACAACCCAATTTCAATGTAGGAGCATAAATTATGTCACTTAATACAATGCTAATAATCTTGCAGGATATTGTACAATAATCAGACTTCCAAGTCTGAAGCACCAACACTGAAGAGGGAATACAAAACAGATGAAACCCTGCAGTGACTCAGTTTGAGAAATTCACATATACAGCTTTCAAAATGACATCATGAAGAAGTCTAAATTTAGACTGGATTCAGTAATGTACCGGTGAGGTATTTTGACACCAAAAATAGTGCAAAAATCTCAATATACAGATAGAAAAAAAAAAACCCAGATATATTGTATGCAACAGGGCAAGGGTTGCATCTCCTGGAACTAGGACTAAAATCTAGAGGTAGAATCTGTTGAGATTATTCTTGTGGGGTTTTAAGGTCAGTGGTAGTTTTTCAAGCTCATCACACACAATTGTAACCTTTTAGTACTACACATTTCTCCTAGCAAAAAGTCCTATGGAAATAAATAACCATTCTTATATATTCTGTCAATTCTGAAGGCATCTTCATCCATAAAGACACAGTCTGTGTGTAATCCTCACTTAATGTGGCCCCACTTGCGTGTAATGTTACAGACTGCACATATACAAGTGTACAACCAAAACTGCATGACAAAACTAGAGAATAATTTTAAACCTCAATACTCTGTTAGCAAACAGAACTGGGGCCTCTGCAGCAGGGACTGCCTATTGCAGCAGGTGCTGCACAACTGGAAGGAGGAATTCTTGTTCACCACCCAGCCTCCCAGGCATGGTGGTTATCCAAATAATAAGACACACTGCACTACGAACAAAAATACTTAGCTTTCTGCTGATCAATTAACAGGACTGTTTTTATTTACACTGCCATGCTTTAAAAAATAGATGATTTTGTTTGTCAGCTAGGAAACAATTTTTTTTGTTTGCTCAATCTTGGGAGCATTCTACCCCATTTTGAAGACCGTGTTTTCCATCATGAACACTGCACTTGCTTAGAAGAATGTCTTCCTAATATCTAGTACAGCCTGACCTTAATGATTTTTACCTCGAAAGGTAATGCTCATTCAGTTTGTGACCCTCTGGAACATGTTTTCAAGTCTTCATATATAAAATGTCAAAAGTGTTTACCTGCCCATGCAGTATTACAGTCTCATCTATCTTTAGATTTCAGTTCTTCATCTAAAATTCAAGCAAAGTAAACATCCTGAACACATCAAGACTGTATTCAGAGTTCAACTTCAAAATGCAAACAGAAAAGAGATGCATGGTAGTATCCTTTTTATAAATGGACTGATCCAAGCGATTCAGGTGAAAAGTGAACAAAGAGTTAATCCAAATGCGAAGGGCTCCATTTCAGTAATAGCATGAATAAACCCCCACAGAAGGCTTCATTGCTAGCAGCAAACTCCACAGAGTCCAGATGAACCAGCAGGAAGAACAGAGGGCGGATAATCCTGTAAAATTACCCCAGTGGAAATGTTGATAAATTCCCAATTACGAGACCTGCTCTAGAATGAAAAAAAAATGCGAGATACAATACAATTACCAGTCAACACTTGCACATCTTTGTATTTAAGCCAGACAAATACCACAGGTATTTTTTAATCCCTTGAATTTTGAATCAGTTACCCATTGTGGCGAAATCTAGATTAAGAAAATAAGCCCCAGAAATCAAATGAAAAACCAGCAGATCTGCAGCTCTAATTACAAAGCAAATACCCGTCTGTTTAGCTATATTTTCAGTAATACCATTTTCTATACATTCATGTAAATACAAATATCTGTATTTAAAAAAAAAAACTACAACAAACCCCCTTACTTGTTCTGAATATATTTCTCATATTACACAAAGTAAAGTAGGTTTCATATGAATGTTTAATGTTTGTGGAAAAATTGCTGATAAAATACATGTTCACAACCTATATGTATACCGAGACAAGTGTATAGATGGGTACTTTTCTAAAGCCTTGCCTGACCCCAGGCTTAAAATTCTCTACAAAACCCTAAACGAGGAAAGCTGCCCTGCAGGGATGCTGGCAGACCATGCAGTCCCGGGGCTACCACCCCTCTCCTCCACGCCATGCTGGACTCCTGCACCCAGTTCAGGTGTTCAGCCCCTCCACACCTGCCCCGGTCCAACAAACGCAATAAAAAAATCCCCTCTTCATCAGCTCAATTAAGGAGTAATTGCTGTTCGGACGGCGGGGTTTCTCTGCCCCCCCCCCCC